>JAKLND010000048.1:15337-45018 GCA_022813125.1 Septoriella neoarundinis
CGCGAGCCCTCGGCATCCACCACCTCAAATTCGCCGTCTCCAACCTCCCCCTCTCCCTCGCCTGGTACTCGCGCGTCCTCGGCGCCCGCCGCCTGCCCGCCCTCGACCACGTCGACAACAGCAGCGGCGCGCGCTTCGCCGCCGTCTGCGAGATGCCCGACTGGGGCGGGCTCTGTCTGGAACTGCGCGAGAATGCCATCAGAGCGCTGGAAGACCGCGGCTGGGACGCTGTGACGCTGGTGGTGCGGGGCCGGAAAGAGCTGGGGCGTTGGGTGGAGTGGTTGGGTTCGTGCGGGACGAGGCACTCGGGGGTTTTGACGGGGTTGAGGGGTTGGTTGGTTGTTTTTGAGGTGAGGTTTGAGATCTGGAGTTGATGGGTGCGGCAAGGACGGGCTGACTTCGAAGCGTAGGACCCGGATGGGAGGCGGATTAGGTGAGCTGCTTCTGAACCGCGTCTGGTTTTGCGATGTCTGGTCTGCTTACCGCGAACTAGAATCTACACTCTGGAAGATCATGGCGGCAGAGAGAAGCCTTCTCACAACGAGGATTGGCTCAGTGACGCATGAAAAGGTGACGATTGGTGCAGTGTTCGTGGATTCTTCATTGTATTGAGACTCGTGATCTATAAAACGCCAAATGTGAGCCGCTCGCTTATTGTGCAGCTTAGACGCTCATCATCAGAATGGAATATAGAACCAATGCTGCAAGGGTCTCGAACCTGTCAAGCTCCCTTGTCACCATCTCCGTGCACGCCGCCTACCCAGAGCTGGTGTCCATTTTCTCCGCCGCTCTGGCAGCCTTCCTCTCGGCCTTCCAGGCCTCGATCTGCGCCTTCAACTCGGTGTTGGGGATCACGTCTTCGATTTTCAGCGGCATGCGGTTGAACGGGTCGTGAGGTACACTGAGCAAGTGTCCGCGGATGGTAGACCGGTCGACGGTATTCTTGCTGGTCGGCAGGATGACAGGATCCTCCATCAAATCCGCCAGCAGCGGGTCAAGGAACTCGTCGGGGATCTCGCCGAGATCTTCCTCTTCCTCTTCCTCGGCGGCCTTAGTCTCCGCTACACGGTCACCCAATTCTTTCCATACGCGCAGCTGCTCTGGCGACATTAGAGCGGAGCGTTGAGAGATCTCCACCGCCTTGTCGAAGTTCTCGGGTTTGTAACTACGGCCGTCACGGGCGATGGCCTGGACGAACGTCGGCTCGCCCGAGAGGTTGATGAAGACGGTCATGATGTCCATGAGCAGCTGGCGAGGGTTCCAGCCGTACTGCTCCGGCTCTTTGACCTTCAAGTTGCTGCTCTTGGGTCCGACCATAGTCCAAAGGTTGTAGTCAAGCATGTCCGCCAATCTCTGAACAATCTCAGGCATGGTGAAGGCGCCAGACAAGGCTTCCGTGAAGAGGATGAGGGTGGCCATCGACTCGCGGGTCAGCTGCATGTAGCTCTTGGCTTTGCCCTTGCTATCCTCAAGCAGGTCGACCTTCTCTTTCCGCTGTTCATCATCGCTCTCTGGCCAGCCTTCGAGCTCCTTCGAGAGATCGTGGATCTTCGCGAAAGCACCGAGCAACTCATCAAGGACGAAAGTCGCATCGTTGATGATCATGTTGACGAACTGCACGAAGAAGTCTGTGTCGACACGGGCCTCCTTGCGCAGGTTGTCGCGGTACATTGTGTTCGGCCAGATTGCCTTGATGACCTGGAAGATTTCATAGCGGATGTTGAACTTGTCGTAGAACTGTGACGAAAGCCCAGTGGATTCTGCCTCGATGTAGAACCTCATCAGGCCGTGGAGCAGATGCTTGTGAGCGAAAGGCGAGCCCATCAAAAGGTCACCAAGTACACCTTTCGAGTGATGATGGAACGGCTGGACGCCGAAGAACAAGATTGTGACGAGACCGGACTTTACGCCAGGGTTCTTGACATACTCGGTGTTCCGCAGGAAAGTGATGCAAATCTGGATGATCTCCTCGCACTGCTGAGGCGTGATGATGTGAGGGATATTCTGCGTGATGAATTTGAAGTTGTCAACAATGTCTTCCAGAAAGTACTCAGGAAGCACAGTGAACACATCTGGCTGCTCTGGAGATAATGGCAAGTTGAGCTGCTCCTGAGGGACGTTTTGTCTCGATGCAAGCCGAAGAAGCCATACGATAACGTAACGCATGAACTGCATCGACCGAGCCTGACTGAGATCATCAAGCAAGACGCCAGTTGTGGCGTGAATGGTGGACCAGGTCTCGTCGATCGTCCTTTTGATACGGTTGACGTGTTCATCAAAGCGAGCCAAGTATCGAGGATCGTTGGCGTACTTATGCCTGTCGGCCTCGAACGCCTGCAAGTCCTTCTCCATGCGCTTGGCTGTCTTGGACAACGTCGACATGCGCGTTTGCGCCGCCTCAGCTCCGTAGTGATGCGAGGCGACAGTCAGAAAGAAAAGCTCAGAGATGAAGTTGTTGGTACCTGCGACCTCCTGACCGTAGAAATCGTCGGCAGTCTTCTGATCTGCATTGATCTTCGTCTCGTCAGAAATGTCCACACGGGGGTTGCGACGCAGGTAGTCGATGTCGATGCGCTCGATCTTGCCGAATCGCGCATCCATAAAGGGATCGCAAAGCTGGTCGAGAATGTTGGTGACGTTGACCATAAAGCCGTCGCTCGAGACCGTCTTGAAATCTACACGCATGGCGCGCTTCTTGTGATTCTTGTTCACACAAGTGGCAAACCAGTCCAGTATCCTGCCCCTGGGCGCAGGCCCAGCACGGATGATAGAATCGGCAATTTGGAAGAGGTCGCCCTGGTGAGTCCTGAGAGTCATGCGAATCGCGTTCTGCGCGTTCGCGATGAAGCCACGGTCTCTTGTCTTCGGTGCTGAAAAGTAGTTGTTTGCCACTTCCTGTTGCATAGGCGATAGGCGGAAGAATGGCCCGAGTAGCGTCTTCGTTTCAATATCTTGTGGCGCGATGTCTGCAGGCAGGAACATCGGAGACTGTGAGATCGCATCGGCAAGCTTGGGGAATCGTAAGAAGTTCCGCAGCGCATTCACGAAGACCCTCTCCTCTCCTAGCATGCTCTTCACGGATAACCTCGAGCTGAGCTCTTCCACTGCTCCGACCATGGCTTCCTTGATGCTCTCGTCCTCTTCGAACCTCGAGCTCGCCTCCGTGAGGAAATCGTAACAAATGCCAGCGTCCGACTCGGGGTCGTTAAGCATGTGATCGACAAGCGGATTTCCAGATGGCACGCCGTCACCAAACATTTCCGGCATCGTGATCGCGAAAACGCAATAGCTCATGCAGAGTCGCCGGGTCTCACTGAGAATGGTGTGCTTTGGGTCTTCGGGGCCAGAATACTTCGTTTGTCGAATAGTCCGCGAAACTCGCTTGAACGAGCCCAGAAGATATTTGAAGGGCTTCCCACCAGGCGCCTTCGACGCCGCTTCCGTGATTGCGGGCTCGACGACCTCCACGTTCAGAAGAAGAGGCGCAGACTGCTCCTCTAGATCGTCTCGAGTGCTCGCCAGGTGGATCAAAGGGTGCCCCTGCAGATCCCTGAGCTCCTCCGGCTTCAGCGTCACCCTGAAGACCTGGCGGAGCATCTTATCCTGCCAGGTCTCCAAGCTCTCCGGCGCCTTTTCAACTGCTGGCCTGGGTTTCTGGGAACCATCTCTTTCGCGCTTTGCAGGGGAAGCCGGGCGAGACTGTACGTTGATTTTGGGAGCGCTAGGCCTCTTCTCTTGTACCGGTGTGTTGCCTCCGTTTGCTGACGGCGTGGCTGGCTGGGATGTCTGCTGCTCTTGTGGCGATTTGGCAGGAGGTTGATCGGACCCGGAGGGTTCGGACTGTGTTGGTGCACCGGTTGACTGACTGGGTGTTGCGCTCGCAGGTCCTCCTAATTTGGCTAGACGTTTCGCGCGGATCTTGAAAGTGTCAGTATAGCTAGGCGATCAGTCGCGCAAAGAGCGATGTACCTTGTCCGCATCAGACATCGATGAGTCCGCCATCTTGGGTTGCCTCCTTTGACAGGGGTATCGGAGCTGTAAGAGCGGGAATTCTCAGAGTCTAAGCTTTGATCGAATTAGTTGCAAGCCCGATATCTGGAACGATTGAAAGAACGTGGTGCAGAAGATTGGGTGTTGAAAGGCCACAGTGTAGGTGAATGTGAACGCTAGCGCCGTGAGCGGCTTTAACAGGCGGCGATGAGGTCAGCTTGTGAGGGACTTTGCTGCCTCAGGCGCTTATCGATAATGGCAAGCCCTCTGGACCGCCTGGCTGGCTTCCAGGCTAGTGCGAGGCATTGCCTTCCTAGAGCTCGAGTACATCGACCGCATAATTTCTGGTTTTGGCTGTAACCCTGATTCGGTGGTACTTTCGACATTCGAGTCATAACGGTAGGTATTAGTACAAATGGTGAATACATACATGACTGCAAACCCATTGCAAAAAGATGGATGAAGTAGTCCCCTCTCCTACCTAGGTACTCCCAAGCGCCTCGCTAAACAGATTCAAATCGAAACGATGTCCCCAATCAAAACAACAATGCCCTCTCTACCCAGCCTCCAACATAGATCCCCCCTCAAGCCAGAATCCACGCCAACAACCCCCCGCTCCCCACCGCATCGACCAACAACGTGACACCCGCAACCCCCCAAGCCAGGGCGCCAACATCCCTTTCCCGCCAAAGCGCAGCAACTCCTACCACAGCGAAGATCAGCGAGCTAACAATCGCGAACACCACCCCCGCGTCGACCTCCGTCGCCAACTTGTGCCGGCCCGTCGCGGCGAGCAGGTACGCCACGACGAGGATGACCAGCGACGCGACGAGCGAGACGGCCACGAACTGCGGGAGCTGCAAGGGCTGCTGGCTGCCGTCGCGGGCGCTGTGGGCTAGGCTGCGCGGGCGCGGCGTCGCGCTGAGGGAGGGAATGGCGCCGTAGGATTTCGGCCGGCGCCCAGAGGTGAGTTGCGATTCTTCGTCTTCGGAGGAGGACTCGTCGTCGCGCGGCGTGGAGGGCGCGGAGAGGGCGCCTGCCTCGTTCTCGGGGTCTCGGGGCTTGCGCGAGAAGAGCCGGCCGAGCTTCTCGAAGAAGAGCTCGAAGGAGGACTTCTCGTTCGGGTCGATGTAGATCACGTACGCGTCGCCCGCGTCCGAGCCGTCTTCCGGGTGGTCGTATTCGCTCCAGTACCGGGCCTGCTGCTGGGTGGGCGCGGCTTCGGGGTACTCGCGGCGGCGTTTCTTGCGGAAGGCGCGGAGGGGCGGCGCGGTGCTTTCGCTGTCGCCGTAGCCCATGCTCGGGTGTCGAGAGGTTTCGACTGCGGTCGTCGCGCCGTCGGTGGTGCCTAGGACGGACGAGCCGTTGGATCCCGTGGTCATGGCTACTGGGGATGCGGCGGCATCGGGGGTGCCGCGGCTGGTTGTGCGTTTAAGGGTTGCTGGTGGAAGTTTGCGGATGTCTTTTGTCAGGGTTGTGACCCAGAAAGGCGCAGCGACGGTGCTTGGTTTGAAGAGGTGCCAGACAGCGTGGTACTCCATGGAGAAGCCGCGGACGCGCTCGACCAAGTGACTGCCGTCCAGTGTGGTGAGCAAGCTCGAGTCAGCCGTGCCTTCGTGTCGCACCTGGAGCAGCGCGAAGGGGAAGCTAGTCTTGCTTTCGGGTTTGCTTGCTGCTTCGAATGACACGGCGTTGTCAAGCGATGCTAGCAAAATACCGTTGTCCGAATTGCTAAGACCGACGAATCGCGATCGGTTGGATGACATGGAAAACAGTGGCGCTACGTTTTCGTTGCTAGTGAGGACGTCGCGAACATCGCTCAACTCGGTTGCAGTGCCCTGCGCCGATTCTCTACGGGGAAGAAAAGGTGCGGTCTTGTCGAAAAAGGCACCGACGTGCTTTTGCTTTAATCGGTAGGTGCTGAGTTTTGAAGGCCCTGTCCGGGCGACAGCGGTCGCATCTTCTCCAACATTCCACCGCGCGCAAAGCCTCGTCTGCTGAAGCGCAGATCCTGCACCGTGCTCGCGCTCATCCACCGTAACCGCACTCTGCTCTTGAATGAAGTGATCAGGATTGTCCGCGGCAGTCAGGAAGTGGTTGCTTGGCTGCTCTGGCGAATATCTGGATCTCAATGTTCGTGGGGTTGGAGGGGAAGAGGTTTCTGTCGGAGTCGATGCACTTCTGGAAAGAAACCTGACGTGTTGGAGCAGGAGTACCTGAAGCTCGACGAAATTTTCTGGATGGACAAAGTAGCTGGCGAGTGTGCCGCGGCTCTCCAATGGAGCTGTAGCGAAAGTGGTGTCGAAGTCCGTCCGTGAGCCGCTAGCTATACTCGTCTGAAGTTTAGCGATCGAAGCTGACCGCGCACTAGATGCAACGGGCTGCGCATTGGATTTGTTGGCGGTAGCTTGCCGTAACCTAGTCTCGTAGAGCGCGCGAATGTCGTGCAGAGTGGAGGAGTACTCGTCGAGCATGGGGCCGAGGTCGTATTGCGTAAAGCTCTTGGGGTCGTCCAACACCTCCCTGCGCACACGCTCCTCCAATTGCGTCGACCCAGTCCATTTTTTGTATTTCTTCAGCAGCTTGCGGAAAGCTGTTCGTTGCGCGCCTACAAATCGCGACAATGATTTGATCTCCTCGCCTGCCTTGAGTACGTCGTTTTCCAGCTTGCCATATCGCTCTAGCCTGCTGATCGGGATTCGCTGGTCGGCGGTCGGCTTGCGCTTCGCAAGATGTTGCAGCCGCTTCTTAGCATCCTCTGTGCAAAGTCAGCAATTGGTTGGATAAGACGCGAGGGCTGCTTTGCTGACCTAATCTGTGCTGGATCTCTCGCGCCTTGCTCTTCACAAATAAGTCAATGCGAAGATGCTGCTCTTCAAAGATAAGGTAGAGGTCGTTCTCAAAGGCCTGAGCCTGCTCATCGCTACGACCGGGCACGGCGACCGTCTTGCCCTTGCCCGGTGTGGTGCGCTCTTTGATAAAGTTCTTGATATCGTCGTAGTCGATGTTGTCTGCGCAGCGGTGTTAGTGGATCACCATAGGCTATGATCGGCCGTCGCTTGCAGCACAGCCATTGCATCACCGCGCAGCCGGGTCCGTGGCTGGAGGATGGGAATGCAGGTGTGAGACTCACATGCGCTCCAGGCCGGTATGGACCGCTGTCGGAGCGTTTGCCCGTACTTCATGGCGTCAGGATGATGAAGCCGACGCTGGGAGACAGCAGCCGAGGGATGCGTGCGGCGCAGAGAGGGCGCCGGAGACGGGCAGCGGGCAGCGACCGCGTTAAGTAGGGCGAAGGAAGGCAAGCAGCGGCGGACATGCGCAGGAGAGGCAGGGTGCGGTACAGCTATGTGGGTTTGGGAATGTCACTGGCAGCGCAGGCGGCGGGCGAGGGAAGATGACTGCCGGCAGCGTGGGAGATAGACTCTCAACTCAATGGCTGGGCTGTGTGCTGATAGCGGGCCAAGGGCAGGTACCGTATCGCACGTTTGACTCGGGGCGAGCAGCACGGCGCCGCTACGTCAGGCTGGCCATTGGGCCGTGCGGCCGGGGCGCAGACGTTGGCTCTAGGCTGCTTGCGGTACTCGAGCACACGACACAGACAGGTGAGTGGCAGCGTGGGAGTGCTGCTGTCTCACACACTCCTCTGGCTCGGGGCAGACACGGCGGCGCATCGCGATCTGATGGCCGCCGCTCGAGCACCTGCGCTGCGCTGCTGTGATGCGCGGATTGCTGCGGGTGTGACAGTTGTGCGCTGGCCGCGCCAATCGACGACGTATGTAAGATCACCTCACCATGTCTCGCCGGCTAAACAGAATGCAACATCGAAGCTCGATCGCCGCCGCTGTTTGCACAGGCCAGGCGTGACTCGGATCGCATCAGGCCTCCAACAATGCTGGAGACGTGCCATCCTCGTTGCCCATAGCCGCGATGGCCATTTTGTGTACTAACTTACTAAGGCATACCCACTACGCGGTGCCTCCACAGACTAGCTGCAGTCCCTGGACGACGCTGGACCAGGGTGTGTGCGTGTGGAGGGCACGGAGGAAGCGCGTCTCGCGTTGTTGCGAAGTTCCCGAGCTGGGATCAGAACATGGAATTTGCAAGTGCCATACTATACCTGAATGTCTCCCGATCGATGCAGATCGCTGTCTGCGAACTTCACGACGGCAGTAGTCTGCCTCGGCCAAGCAGCACCGCACCGCAGCGTCGGGCGCCAGTTTCATCAAACTTTCTTCCCCTCGCAGGATTCTGACTTTTGGCACGAAGTCAGAAGACGATGGATGTGACAGGCTCCCAATACGCGCGGGCGCCGAGCAATTGTCCGCTGCATTGAGTTGAGCTGCCCCTCGCGCTTCTTTGCTCCACCCACACAGGCACACGCACGTTTCGGCCGGCGCGCGCGACGGGGAAACGCTCACGCTCCCGTTCTAGAACCCGCCGTGCCCGCAATCTGTGCTCTCCCACCCACTGCCCACTTCCGCAGCAGTAGCGCGCCCACGTGCTCGCTTCGAGAGGCTCACGACCCTCGACAGCGCCCTCAATCTGCACCTGCACCACCGGGACCCTGCACCACCACCGCCTTCGCCTTCGCTTTGGTGAACAATTTTTTCTTTCTGCGCGCACGCGAACGGCCCATCCCAGCTGCCGACCCTTCGGCTCCCGGCTCTGCTCGCCATAAGGGCCAGCCTCGACTCCGGATGGGCCCTGGCGGAGACCGGCATGAGTGCTTCTTTCGCGTCCGGCTCTGACTCTCTCGCATGTGAACGTCGACACACGACTCGACACCGCTCGTGGTCCCCGCAGCGCCCGCCCACATGGCCCGTCCTACGATCCTGTGAAGACTGGCGACACACACGTTAGGGCCGCGCCCGATTGCCGATGGGGTGCGCTTTTCCGAGGCGTCGGGCGATTGCCCTTCGTGGCAGGAGGTCGCGTGCGCTTTGTCTGTGTGGCCGAGTCGCTTGCCTGAAGAAGCGAGATCCACGGTGTCGAGTGATAATTCATCTTGCGTGCTACGCACGGCACAGCGACGGATTGCGCAACAGCGCTGGACTACATGCCACCTCACTTGCAGCCTGCCTGCAGCGCCCTGCTGTGGCTCGTGGCTGCTAACATAGTCGCGGCGGCGGGAGGGCTGGCCGACGTGCGCCTGAGGTAGGTATCACTGTTTCGAGAGTATGCGCGCCGCGCTGCATCTCCGAGTCTGACTCTGACAGACGCCACTTGTCGCCTACATTACGCAATTGTTGGGGTGGTGCTTGGTTCGTTTGTCGAGCTCCGGTGTCGCGTTGCGAGTGGGACGCTGGTTTACAGAGCATGCAGCGTGACGACTGGCTTGTGAGATCAGACCCGATCCATGCGCTTTGACGTGAAATATCAAAGCCCGATCTGCCGCTCTACGTATGCACTGAAGGCAATGCTGATCAGAGTACAAATTGCCCTTCTTCACTTGGCAGCTCTGTTTGGGAATCCCATTCTATAGCCTTATCCTTCGTTTGGGTTCTCGAGGCTCACTATTGCGTCTCATCACCATAACAGTGGCGCGGTGGCGCTCAATACATATCTACACGGCCGACGGCCCGGCTTCGTCAGACCCATGGGTCGCGAAAGCTACAAGAAACGTGCAAACCCATCATACTCGTGCCTATTCCCCATCACCTCCCACCACTCTGCGCCATCGTCATCGCCTGCCGCTTGCTGAACGGGCTCAGACTCCTCTCTCGCGGCGGGTCGTGCGCACGAGGAGACTGCTGCCTTACTGCGTTTCGCTCCTCACCGCTGATGGGCCGCTGATAGGGACTTCTCGACCGCGATCTGCGCGGCTCGCGCCTTCGTGACCGATCCGGTGAGCGCGAACGGCGCGAGTGCTTGCTGTAGGGGCTGCGCGATCGTCGGGCTGCGTGGGACTTGGAACTTCGGCTGTCGTAGTCGTCGTGTCTTCTGCTGCTAGATTTCGCGGAAGATCGGTGTCGGTCTCTGGAACGCGAGCGCGATCGGCGAGGTTTCCGGCTGTCTGCTTTGCTGCGGTCTGAATGCCGCGGTGGCGGGGAGCGGGAAGGCGACCGATTTGTTGAGATCGAAGAGACGGAGTCTGAACTTGAGTGCGACGATGCTGATGGTGATCGCTGGCGGCCGCGAGAGGCGGCGCTTGATTTTATGATGTCGGCGGCGGATGTTCTGTAATTGCGGTCAACGACTGGCATTTGGTCATGCTTTGTTGGTGCTGAGTTAGGACTTACTTAGGCGTCTCGTCTTTAGGAGCGGTATTCGTGATTTTTGGCGCTAGTTTGGGGTTCAAGAGTTGCTGTGTTCGCGATGGACGAGAAATGTAGGGTCTGTCCTGTTGTGATGCCGTGCATTCGTAACTGAAGTGGCCACGCTTGAGGCATTTTTGGCATAGTGTCGATGCTGTGGCTTTCGAGGGCCCTCCGGTGCGATATCGATTCATTACTGGCAAAGTTCAAACTTTTCAGTGGTGTCGAGTGTGATCTCTTAAAGATGTCTTCAAGTTACCTGATGGCCTCGTCAACCTTCAAGCTTTGGAACCCTTGGAAGAGTGGCCGACTCGCGGGGACGGTAACTAGCGCACGGCACGGGCCTCTCTGCCGCTTCCCGCCCACGAGCCGGAGGCCGTGGTTCTTCGCGCAACTTTTGAACCTCAAACGACATCACCGCCTTCAAGTCGTAGCAGTGGACGCAATACCCACTGCCACTACCGGAACGCATCACCCACAGTCGCTCGAACGAGGCGACAGCTGTGGCCTATCCTACACATAGGCACGCTGCCGCACACCGTACACCCCCGTCGATTCATTGGACATCGCCAACACCCTCAAATGTGCCTTCTACGCCATGAACGAACTTTTGGCTCTGGAGTTGACGATTTTCCTTGAGCCGCCGGTTTCCTGAGGTCTTTTCGGTTTTCCCTGACAGATTTACACTCCTTCACCGAAGAACAGGGCTGCATTGCAATCGCGCCCAACCCAGGAAGCTGCGGCTCTCGGTTCCGTCACTCTTACTAGGACTGGAACTAGACGCTTCACTTGCACCCTACACCGCGCTCGGCATCATGGCATCATCTGCGGAAACGGTTCCCAAAGCGGCAAGGCCGTCTTTTGCGAGAGTACGTTGTTCTATCACCTGGATCGAGTGACGCTCGCAATTCTGACATGTCCCAGATCGCTGCCGCTGGAATACAGCCTCCGAGTGCACAGCAAAATTCGAAATCCGCTTCACACAGTGCTCAGCACCCTTCTGACATTTCACCCTTGCCTAACGGCCCTAATAATGACCTAACCACCAAGATTTCACATGAGCCAAGCGGTGATGTGCAACAAACACAGCTTTCGCATATCGACGGGACGAATCCGCAAGAGCCGGGCAGGACCTCCTCCACAGGACCAGAGGTTCACATCCAAGCCGTGGATGGAACCTCCACCGCCAAGGAGGGAAATGGCCCAGAAGGCTTGCTGTCGCCCAACAATGTCGACGAGACTGGAACACTAGTGTCCTCTTGCGATGGAGATGGGAAGCCATCCAGTTCGGACGGGAAGAGCGTTGCATCTGGAACTACTTTCGCACTAGACGAGAAGGAGTCTCTGCGCCCGGACGACAGTGCAAGCGTTCAGGCATCCGCCGAGGACGATGATCTTGGCTACCCTCCAGGCACCGGCGCTCCAACTTCGCGCCTCGGATCCGAGGATGGCGTGCGCGCATTCCGTGATCAATTGCATGAAATTCACGCCATGGAGCCTGCAAGACGACCGCAGACTGGCGCAGGAGCTGAGGGAAGCGCCCGTCAAGGCGTATTATATGTGCCACCTGAAGGCTCAGGAATAGGCAACGTGCCGCGCCCAAATCGCCAGGCTACAGTGACAGCAGAATCTGGCGCAGCTGTGCCTGACACGAAGCTGCTCGAGGCCTTGGAAAACCCTCGTGATCGCATCTGGGTCTTGAAACTGGAGCAAGATGTCATTGACTTCGTGAAAGACGCCAAAGAGTCTTCTCTCAATCTGCCTCAGTGCAACTCATTCTACAGGATGTTGGCGCACAAGATGGCGGACTACTATATGCTTGGACATTCCGTGGACGACTCAAACTCGGCCGTTCGCTTATACAGGACTCCTCACTGCCGCATCCCACAACCGTTGACAGGTGTAGTCACACCGTCGACTGCTGCTAGCACTCCGCCGCCAGCAGGTCCTCAAATCAAGCTTCTGCGCCGTGGCATTGATCCTGGACCTGCGATTGCAAATGGTTCGAACATGAACTCGAAAACCAACTCTGATGAGGAGAGTGGTGATGACAAGAAGAAGCCAGTCTCGCGAGAAGAACGTGAGGCACGCTATGAGGCTGCTCGTCTTCGGATCATGGGCTCAGCTAAACCCACCGAATCTGAAATTGTCAAGGAAAAGGATGAATCCAGGTCAAGTTCCGCTGCTGGCAAGAGATCCAAGAAGAAGCAGCGCGACAACAGCGATGATGGGTTCGAAGCCCGGTCGGCGTACAGCTCTTTCTTTGCTCCGACGTATTCGTCAAATGGTGGCTACACAAGTCAACCTGTCGCGTATCAGAACCCGCAAGGCGCCAATGCGTCCCAATTCACTTCTAGTCCGTACAACAATACGGATCTCGGCGGCATGCCTCAATATGGCGCGCAGAACTCTGGTCAACAGTGGGGTGCTCCGGCGTACCCAGGAGCAGACGGTAACCAGTCTTGGTACCAGGGCTCGCAGCCCTATGATCTTAGCAAAAACTTCAACCAAGCCATGTCTTTCCAGACTCCGCAAATGGTTGACCAGCAACAGACTACGCAGAGCCCCTATGCACAGGGTTACATGCAACAGTCCTACGCATCGCCGAACCCATGGCAGCAGCAAGGATTTGGACCAAGCCAGCAACCCACCACAGGTTTCGGCTCTTCTCAGGGCTTTCCTGACAGGAACCCAATGTCTGGCTATACGCCGCAAATGCAGCAGCATCAGCAGCATCAACAGCAGAGTTATCCTTTTGGGCAATTGCCTAGTCAGAATATGGGCAGGGCGCCAAATGCGCTGGAACATCCTCTGCCTGGTAGTTGGAAGAGCCCGCACTTCAACCCCCAGAGTCAAGCATTCGTACCGGGGCCAGCTACCAATCCCTCTTTCCGCCCCTTTACGCCTCAGAGACAGACACCAGGTGCAAGCAATGCCGGTCCTCAAGGAATGCAGTATCCTTTGGAAAGACAGATGTCTTCCCACTCCCAGGGCTCCTCCTTTGGCTCTCCACACCACGCTATGCATACCGCTGGTGGACCTCCGCGCATGCCAACACAGCCCCTGACCCACCCGCTGCCTCAGCCAGTCTTCCCCCGCCAACCATCCCCGAATGTCCCTCTACCGCCCAAGCCGATATCAGGCCCTCAGCTGGAACAAGCGCGACAATCCCCCTCGGCGGTAAACCAGATGTCGCCGCAGAATTCCAGCATAGCAAAATGGGGCGCGCCGGCCTCTCTCCCCGCCAAACCACCGCCTTCCGCCGAGCCCTTCGACGCTTCTCGTTTCACTCCCGCGCAGCGCACCCCGGCTTTTAACTCTGCGGCTGCTGCCCGTCTGCCTGGCGGCGGCTTGTCGAGCTACGGGCCTATGTAGTTCGTGGCTCGTAGGCACGGCGCTAACAGCTTTGGGCCATCTGCTCTGAATGGGTAATCATGGGAGGCGTTAGGGAGGGACTGCTTTCGGCGACTGGGTTTTCAGATTGTGGTCTGCATTTTTGGGCATCGGTTGTGCTGCATCATAGTAGGCTGGTTATATAGCATGGTTATCACAAAGTCTTTGGTTCATATTCTTGGTTCACTCGAATGCACCTCTCGCGCGCTTAGACATCTGTGTGGTCCCAGATCTTGCTCTTCTCTTCACAGAAATAGCTATAACCGAGAACTTGAGCGACTCGGTCTTTCTGGTGCGTTTGTTCTTTTCAGAAAACCCGTTTGCGTGTTCAATGATTTCATTAAGTTGAGGGTTTGACCTCGAAGCCTGATCCTGATCCTGTCAGGTCCATTGTGTCTATAATAACAATCTCCCTGGCCACCACGAGCGCGCGTGCCCGCTACTCACCCACTTGGTATAACCTCACTCCCTTCCAGACCGCCCCTTCCCTCACACTCCTCACCCAGAAACCCCGACCGCCTTCACTTCGACACCTCCTCCCGTCCCTTCTCAAACGCCCTCCTCCACAGCCCCGCCACCTTCTCTTCCAGCCGCTCCCTCGCCGCCCCCCAGTCCGCCGTCTGCAGCGTCCGCACATTGCGCTCCAGCTCCGCGTTCCACCGGTCCTTCGCCGTCTCCAGCAAGCCCTGCTGCACTTCGCGGTTTACGGGCTGCGGTGTCAAGGGCGCGGGCTCCACGATGCCGGTCAGAAGCTGCGCTTGCTGGTGCAGCAGGGCGCTTTGGTGCAGCCGGTTGCGCGCGTGCAGGTTCAGCGAGAGGTAGAGGATGGTGGTTGTTAGGGTGAAGCCGCCGAGCTTGGGGTGCGTTTGTTAGTTCTGTGGTTGATCGAGACGGAGCCGGTTCGTTGGCGCTGGCAGAGGGGACTTACGAGGCCGGTGGTGAAGCCCATTGTTGTGAGGTGCTGCTCGGCGGCGCGAGGACTGGTTTGCGCCTGCGAGTCTTTTTGAGGTGTTGCGATGCGCGAGTGGTGATGCGGGATCGCTGGTGCTGGTGCTGGCGCTGGCGCATTGGGGCGCGGAAGGCTTCCGAAACGGGCTGGGATCGCCGCGCGGGTTGCGGATCGCGGAGTTGGACTTTGGCTGGAGGGTTTCCTGGATTCAAGATTGGGAACTTCACGTTCGTTCGCGCTGCTGTGTCTGGGTTTGCTTTATTGGTCTGGGAATCGTCGCAGGATACGCCAGCTCATATCGACAAATACTATCAAGGAGAATCTACCTACAGGAGAAGCAACGGGACACACAACACCACGAGGAAGAGAAAACCGGCGGCGCAAGGCATAAACCATGGCGGGAGGCGCGATCAAATACCGACACTTGAGCAGAAACTCTGCGCACCGCAAGGCTCTGCTCCGAAACCTGGTCACATCGCTCATCGAGCACGAATCCATCTCGACAACATGGCACAAGGCGAAGGAGGCCCAGCGGGTCGCCGAAAAGCTCATAACTCTGGGCAAGAAGAACACCGACGCTAGCAGACGCTCTGCCATGGGCAGATTATTCGTACGTGCTCACCCTCAAGGATACATTGGGCGTAAACACAATCGCTAACTGTCGAAAACAGAGACCCCACGAAATCCTCCCCAAACTCTTCGGCCCCCTCCGCGAACGCTACGCCGAGCGCCCCGGCGGCTACACGCGCGTGCTGCGCATCGAGCCCCTCAAGGAAGACCAAGCCCCCTCCGCCATCCTCGAGCTCGTCGACGGGCCCAAGGACATGCGCTTCGCCATGACGGCGCGCACGATCGCGAAAGCGCAGGCCGCCGGCCGCAAGATCAACGACATGACCGCCGCCAACATCCACAAGGTCACGCGCTTCCGCAAGACGGCGGACAAGGACCTCGAGGAGATGGTGGAGAAGTTTGCCGAGATGGAGGCCGCGGGCGATTTTGGCGATGACAAGGTTGAGAAGAAGAAGGTTTATCCTAGGCAGGAGAGGAGCAGATGAGGGGTTGGTTGAAGCAGATGTAAAATCTTAGCATTGTGGTTTGGAGTTTGGGGTTCTAGTTTTCTTGTGGCTTTCAAAGCGACTAGTGAAGGAGCCGGCTTGGGGGTGTTGTGAGGACATCAAAGAAGTCCAGTTCAATGTGCGAGGACGGCCACCCGTGCCAGCTCAAGGGCACGGGCTCAGAGGTGGCGTCTGAATTAGACGATCCGGCACATTGCGGGTCTGCTGGACATACATGTCGTCCAGTGTATCTTTAAGATCATGTACAATGTAAAAATACCATACGAGCGGTTTCGATATTTGCACAAGCGCAAGCCTTCCGACTTCTAGAATACGTTGGCAGAGGAGCATAGAATCGATGATGGAGACTCAATTGGGAGAATAGCAAGACCTCGAGAGTATGAGATTCGTTTCATAAGTCTAAACGCGTGAGAATACCAGCCCACCGAGGAAGCGTTTCCAGAGAGTGAGGGAAGGAAATACGAAAATTTACCCCCGGCAAAGAGGCGTGCAGCGAGAGACCATCGTCGGGATATCGTAGTGCGAAGAAAAAACGAAATGAGCACTTGCGCCTTGCTGTCAAACCAGGAAAAGGAACGCAAGAACGAAAAGTGACAACCCAGCCCTTTCTTGTATCTCTGGTCTCACGAATTCGCCTTCCAGCGGAAAGCCTCGCTCTCGCCAGTACGACTCGGGTGGAGGGCGCTGTCGGGACGCTGGACAAGATGTGCGAACTGCGGATTGATTCCCTGAGGAGACGAGATCTCCATCTCCCTGCCGCTGTCGCCACCCAGGTTGACGGGGAGCTTCGGGCCGACACTCTGGCGAGACTTCCTGAATGGCCAGACCTTCTTTTTCGTGCAGTCGGTCGCGCGAGAATATTTGCTGGTTGGAGAGGCAGGAGCCGGGTCGCGGTGCACCGGATACGGCGGGGAAGAGGGCGAGCTCGTGTGGTAGGATGGAAGGATGGAGCCGCGGCGCTCGGAGGTCAGGATTCGGAACGGGTTGCTGCTGGATTTGGTCGGCGTGACGGGGTTGTTGATGTAGGATTGCGCGAGCTCGGGAGCGGAGGGTGTGCTGTGTGCGCTGGGCGGCATGGGAGTCTTGTGCACGGCGACGGCGCCGTGGGCGCGGACTTGACGGGCTGTTACGCCGCGGCTGCGGTCGCGGAAGACGTAGCTCTGTGCGTGGTGTTAGTGCGAGTTGCTTTGCGTGATTGGAGTGCGTTGTGGACTTACTGCTACCAGGTTCAACCAGCCTAGGATGAAGACGAGAATGCCGGAGGAGATGACGATGCGCCAGAAGGCGAGACCAAGGGATTCCTGACTCGTAGCTTCCTTGTTAAGGTTGCCGAGCATGTTGACTCCCAGGACGATCATCGCGAGAGCTAGAGTAACGAATCCATGCGCCGGACTGAGAAGAGGCCATTTCCGGGCGAAGAAGCCACGGAAAAGAGAGAGCTCGGACGCAAGGAGGAACACTGTCATGGTGTTAATTTTGAACTTACAGGCATGGTCTGAGGTATACGTACTGCTCGTGATAGCCGTGAGGACGTGAGTGACCGCATCAAAAAAGAAGAACTTGGAAGACACTGATGTCTTCACGAGCATGACGACGCTCGCGGCGATGACGGCGAGGAATCCAATGATGTTCATAACGCGCATGCCGTTGAGTATGACATAGCCTGGACCTGCCAGAGACTTGGACGAGAGCGTCATCTTGCTACGGGCCGGTGTTGGGTGCTGACTTCGGTTCGGGACAGACAGCCTGGTGATTTTGCTGAAGCGGGTCGCGTCGATAGGCAGGTAAATTAGCCTGTCAAGGTTAGGATGTTGCACTTTACCTAGTCGAAGGGTCTCTTACTTTTCAGTCGGATAAAGGCGCAGGAACATGTGTAAGATCTTGGGTATTCGCCGTTCGAAGAGACTGGCCAGCAGTCTTTCGTGAGTAATGAAATGGTTAACAACGTGACGGATCGACAAACGAAAGCAAAGGTGTAGATTCGAAGCAGTGAACTATTAGGGTAGAATGCAAGGAGGATGTTCACAGCCGTGGAGGCGATGAAATACCCAACAATAGGAAAATTGAACAATAGAGAATGGGTGGAGGGAAGGAAGGTTACCGTTCGTTGAAGGAGGGTGAGGTGAGTTCAGAAGCGCTGACTCCGCAGCGCGATTGTTGCTATTGTCGCGCGACCCATTGACGTGAGTTCACGCACCCGCGCACCGCTATTGTCGAAGGTTCATCGACCCCGTGCTCGACAGGGAATCTGAAACGCGCATGTGAATATCTGGGCGGCTACGGTGGCGATGGATTCGAGCACGGTCGACACTCTCGAGCAGTTGCTTCCAAACTCCGGATTAAGACATCTTGATTGGTCGTGGATGCTTGCAAACCGTCTATGGGCCCGATGTGTCGAGTATTAGGTGTGTCATACCGATTGATTGGCTGCGCGCTGTGCTGTAGTCGAGCAAGCGCCGTGTTTCAAGTCGCATGCACGCCTTTTCGGGCGCCGTTGAGGTGTGAAGCTAAATGGGCTCGAGTGTCTAATCCTTGCAGAACCCAAGCGTGTGGTATTCGCCCGAGACCTTTCCTCATCTATAACCACCGCTGTTGCAATGAACGCTTGTAGCGTCACTGGCAAGATCGAAGGAAGTGAATGCAATGCCTGAAGCACGTGCAAGCAGAGGCTAAAGCTGGGGCGCACGGGCCAGCCGAGCAGTCTGGATCTCAGCTTCCGCCTCCTTCGCTGGTAAAAATATCGCGCGGTGCTGCTCTGTCCCTTCTCTCTCACAGGCCATCACATCCAAACTCAACAGACTGTAGCAACTGCACACGCGCAGCTTCTTGCGATTTTTTCCGTCTATTTCTGCAATCTGTCAACAAAATAACTCTTCGAGACCCTGCAAGCCAAGATGGCCCGTGGCAACCAGCGTGAGAAGGCCCGCGAGGCTGCTCAGAAGAAGGCTGCCGGTGTGGTGCGTATCGCGATATTCTGCTTGTACTTGGTCAACCTAGGCATATCCTAACACCACTCATAGAAAAACAAGACCACCATGTCCGGCTCTCAGCAGGCCGCCGACAAGGAGAAGGTTGCCGCCATCATGCAGGCGAAGCAGGCCGCAGGTAAGCTCGATATGCTGCGAGGGTCCTCAAGAATATCCACGCTGACAGTATGTACTAGCTGAGGCAAAGAAGGCTGAGGCTGCGAAGAAATAGACGCAGTCCTCCAGGCAGTCTACAGCGCCTGCGTCGTCTCGAGATGAGCGACAGGCTGGAGTTTTCAGGGGCTCATGGGTAGGAGTTCAGCATGCACGAAGGATTTCCCTTTTGAATAGCGATAAAGATACCAAAAATGATATTACGGCCTCGTTCAGCGATTTAAGATTTCGCCCTTCTCCTCCAGGGGCCATTGAGGTACAGAAGTTGCTCGGAGATGCCTGTGTTTCAGCTTGGCCCGGTGGTAGGCATCGTGCTTTGTGTTGAGGATCCTGAGGTACGACAACCTGGCGACTCCTCGATCATGTAGCTATGTGTATCGGTGAGCGTAATCTGAGTGAGCTAGTGAATGTTCGCCACTTTGCCTGTATTGTTGGCCATAGCACCATGATATTGAGTTGCACAGCCCCAGTATTTCGACGGGCGTCTTCGAAAAGACTCGCTGACTTGCGACGACTGTGGAGGAGACGGCCGGCGGGGCCAAGAGCAGGGTCCAACACGGGGTCTGGGTCTGGCTGTTTTAACGTTCAACGCCCGCATGGCATCATGCCTTTGAATTGACACGACAGCTTGTTCCTGCTGTACGCCCGGATCCTCTCTTACAGACGTTGGTTACAATGTCTTCCTCAGTCGCTACTGCCACCACCACGCAGCGGCGCGCTGCCGCTACAGCACCGACACAACCGGCAAAGGAGCAGGCCTCCTCAAAGGACGACTTCCTTTGGACGTACACGGAAGAGCCGCATGCTACGAGGAGGCAAGCAATTATTAAGGCACATCCTGAGGTACAGAACGACTGAGTACAGAGAGATGTCGACGGTCGTGGATACGTGAGGCTCACAGCTTCACAGGTTCTGAAGCTCTGCGGACCAGAGCCCTTGACCTTCCCTGTTGTTCTGGGAGTTGTTGGTCTGCAATTGTTCTGCGCTTACGCACTGCGCAACACGCCGTTCTTGTCATGGCAGACATTCGTCACGGCGTACGTGATCGGTGCAACTGCAAACCAGAACTTGTTCCTGGCTATTCATGAGATCTCGCACAACTTGGCTTTCAAGTCGCCATTGGCGAACAGACTGCTCGCAGTGTTTGCGAACCTACCTATTGGCATTCCTTACTCCGCCTCATTCAGGGTATGCTGTATCCTGGCTTCCGAATCTCTTGCGATTCCCGCTTACTTGCCTTCATAGCCTTACCACCTGACACACCACAAATCTCTCGGCGTGGACGGCTTGGACACCGACCTGCCTACCTCCCTCGAAGCGTGGTTCCTGGACTCGGTCGCTGGCAAAGCCTTCTTCGCGACTTTCCAGATCCTCTTCTACGCCCTCCGTCCTATGATGGTGTACAACCTCCCGCTTACCAAGATCCACGCTTTCAACGTCGCTGTGCAAATCGCCTTCGACTACCTGCTCGTAACCCACGTCGGCGGCAAAGCTCTCGGCTACCTGATCCTGAGCTCCTTCCTCGCTGGTTCACTGCACCCGGTCGCTGGCCACTTCATCGCCGAGCACTACGTTTTCGCCCAGCACTCGCGATCCCAGCAAAAGTCAGACGAGAAGAAGAGCAAGGAAGCTGAATCTGCCCCGCCGCCCGAGACTTTCTCGTACTACGGCGCGCTAAACCTGCTCACGTACAACGTCGGCCTGCACAACGAGCACCACGACTTCCCCGCTATCCCGTGGACGCGGCTGTGGAAGCTCAACGAGATTGCCAACGAGTTCTACTGCGACTTGCCCTGCCACCACAGTTGGGTCAAGGTCATCTGGCAGTTCATCTTGGATAAGGAGGTTGGCCTTTGGTGCCGTGTCAAGAGGGCCGAGGGCGGCAGGAAGGTTGGCGCTCCCGCGGAAGTACCGGCTCATGCTCAACAGCCGTTGAGTAAGGTCGCTTGATCTTTGATGCTGCAAGATATGGTTGTATCTGTGCTCACTCGTTTGTACGAAATTGGAAGCACGCTCATTCCCGTTCGAATCCTATCAATTGATGCATATTCGTTTCTTTCGCAAATCATCGATGCATTCTTGGTAAACGACCGATTCGGCTGCCGTGAGAGGTCGGGCTCCCCTTCCGGCAAACGACGACATCTCGGGAACTTATTCGAAATTTTCGGCCTGCTGTAAGCAGATAGTGTTGTGAAGAATATCGCGCGGAGTATCGTCAGCATGTCAAGCTCCAAAATCATGGACATGCTTCCCGGCATCCATGCCACATTTCACTTCATAGGTGTTTTGTCATGAAAGGCCAGCACGTGGCGAGCACGTGTAAGAGCTAGTGCGAACGCCATCTCCGAAACCGTGCATTTCTAGCGATAGCTTGGAAGAACTTGGACGATTCGCGCATGCCGTATCTCGAAGGACCACCCAGAGCAGCCGGCTGCCGGAGGCTGCCAGCCGAGGCCCTACAGAAGCGCCACGTGAGAGCGCGGCTATCGCCGCTTCCGCGGGCTCGGTCTCCGGCCGCGGGCCCTCAGCATCCGCAGCTGACATCTGCCGGCATTCTGGATTTACCATCGACGCAGGAACCAAAACCTTGCTTTGCCACGAACGTCAGGTTCCCTTGCCCGGCCCCTCGGTCCTGACTCGTTTGGCGCCATCGATTGCATTCTGTCCAATCATAGCCGTGTGCATCGGCGAGTGGGCCCTGCAGGTCAAGTTCAACAACACCCTTGAGGGCCGCAAGCTTCTCTTCGATACCCAGCGCTTCGCTTGGCACGAGCATGTCTCTGGCGGCGCTTTCTGGACTGCTGTCTCTTATGCCAATGCCCAGGTCAACGGTGAGGGTACTCAGCGCGAGTACTGGAGCTACATTGATCTCATCAATGAAGGTGTCATCACTAAGACTACCAACGCTTCTTACTGCTAGATGGGTCGAAGTGGCTGTGAGCATTAGAAGCCGGTCAGAGGGCATCATGAGCATTCGCAACGCTTATTACTGCTAGTTGGGTTGGAGGCGGCTGTAAGCGATACACGAGCATGAGCAACGGTTCTTTTCCCTTCTTTCTCTTTTCTTAAGTACATAATATTGCAACTTTGATCTTTCAAAAATTCCCAACTATCACCGCAATAGTTTTCAAGACCTCGAGTTGTCCAAGCTTGCGAACTGCCGACGGCCTCACCGATCAGCATTGACAGCTTCACCGCGATAGCATTAACAACTTTGTCTGGCCTTCTGAAGAAAGCTACTGTGGCTCCTCGAGAAAATTGATTTTATGAAGCATAAGCTGCATTCGTGGCCGACAACATTTCGCACCGTCAGCGAACTTGGGGATGCACAGCATGTCAGAATTGAGAATCAACGAAGGTGCACCGACCATGCCACACTGTAATGCGCGAAAGAATTCCCATTCGTTCTACCGTCTTGCATCTATAGGAGTGACGCTTGTTCATTCAGGCCGACCGAACATTGCTATGCTCGACAGTCGACGGATTGACTTCACTCTCGAGCCTCTGCACCTTATTGAGGTGCCGGCGTGGGTACGACACCATCATCGAAGTCAAGTAAAATGTCGGAGCTCGCTCATTTGGGACAATCGATACCTTCCCTGGCGACGCTTTCGACGTTGCATACGCACCTCACTCTTTGGCCAAGGACTTTTAGGTATGCAATGGTAGGATGTCAGCAGCCCGGCAGACAACCTTTGTTCTGTATGGACGCTTGGCGAACCGTTCTGCATATGAAACTGCCCATGTTCATCTCCGCCGAGAAGTCAAGCTGCATTACTGTTCCGAGATGAAGCCAGCGGCGCTGCGGATGCTTTCACATGCCGTCGGCATGCGGACCTGCCTTGTTGCTAGGCAGGTCACGAGACCTCTCACCTCTGGTCGAGGGATCCAAGTTGAGTGACCGGCCCTCATAATTACCTGCAACATCTTCCTTACTTGCCAGAACCTATCAAAATACCAACACTCCATGCTATTGACCCAGACCACGAAAACAAGCTGACGCGATCCTCATCATGGCTTCACTCAATCGTCAATTGCTCGTGCTCGCACTTGCAGCTCTCGCTTTGTTCTTCGATCCGAGTATCGCTAAGCCGACCTTCACGCCTTTCTTACCTCCATCGTACCCGCTTGCGGTTCGAAACCCTTACCTTTCTGGTGAGTCTGTTCATTTACACAGTTCGGAGCATGTACTGACTTCCACTAGCTTGGCTACCTGGCAACCAAGCGGCCAATCTTCCGTCTGCAGTCGCACAATTCTGGAACGACCAGAAGCTCACCTGGTCCGTCATAGCTCGCATCGACGGCCAAGCATACAGCCTCTTCGGCGTCCCGCGTCCCGGCGATCGAATCCAGCCTGCTACCGTCGTTTCCGCCGATCTCACCGCGACTCACACAACCTTCAAGCTCACTGCGAAAGATGTCGATTTCGTATTGGACTTCTTCTCGCCCGTGTCGCCTCACGACTATGTTCGCCAGAGCATGCCGTACAGCTACCTTACCGTGTCGACTTCGAGCGGAGGGTCTGGTTCGCCGAGCGTTCAGATATACTCAGACATGGACAACGCATGGATCGGACAATTCGGGACCTCTTTTCAACTTGGCTCGGGTTGGGAAACGACTGAGCGCGGAACTGAAGTCTTCTCGATGACTCCACATGATACCGCAAGGTATTCCGAAGACCACGACATGGCTCTCTGGGGCAGTGCAGTATACTGTACCAGAGAGAACGCTTCTAAGCTCAGCCGCGGCGCCGGTCTCGTTACCAATGTGCGTGATTCTTTCGCAAGCGATGGCACGCTCGGTGATCTCAAAGATTTTCGAGCTGGCTCCATCTTTGCTTTCAGCCACGACTTAGGATCTCTTGAGGGGACTGAGAATGTCACATTTGTGATAGGCCACGTCCGAGACGAGGCGGTCAATTATCTCGGGAAAGACAGATCTGGCTACTTTCGCAGCGAGTGTGAAGACTTCAATTGCGGCTGCTTGCATGCACTTGACGATTTTCACTCGGCAGACCAGGAGTCTCGCGGCTTGGATGCGTTCATTGCCGCTTCTGATGTCGGCAGCGCAAATTACAGCAACATCCTTGCTTTGTCGACTAGGCAAGCTTTTGGTACAATGGACCTCACGATTCCAGCCGATACTTTGAACACGAAGGACGTTCTTGCGTTTGTCAAGGAGATCTCGAGGTTTGTGTTTGGCTCTTGTCCCTACTCTGCTGATACAAGTACTGACTCGCTAACAGCAACGGTAATACCAACACAATGGATGTCATCATGCCTATGGCGCCCATACTCTATGTCCTGGCTCCTGACTATATACGTCTGGCCTTGGAACCTGTTCTATCCTACCTCAACTCTGATGGCTGGCCTCATGACTATACGATCCACGACATGGGCTCGCACTACCCAAACGCCACTGGACACAATGACGGGAAGGCCGAGGAGATGCCAATTGAGGAATGCGGCAATCTCCTCGCCCTCGTCTATATGTACGAGCTGGCCTCAGGAGACAAAGAGTACAAAACAAAATACCTCGACCTTCTGACAACATATGCCGAGTACCTGCTCAATCACGGCCTACATCCTGCCGAGCAGCTTTCGACCGACGACGGAGCGGGCCTTGCGCCTAACCAGACCGGTCTCGCCATCAAAGCTGCCATCGGCCTCAATGCCTTCGGCGTCATGACAGACCAGCGCAAATACATCGATGCCGGAAAGCGATTCGCCGACACGCTGTACGACAAGCGCGTCGGCACAGACCCCGAGCGCAGCCACTTCACCCTAATCGAAGGCGAGCACGACTCTTGGAGCACGCAGTTCAATCTCTACCTCGACGTCCTCCTCAAGCTCAATACCTTCCCGACCTCCGCATACAAGATGCAGACCAACTTCTACCCCTCCGTCCGCCGCGACGCCGGCGTCCCGCTCGATGACAGAGACCTCTGGGCCAAGACGGACTGGATGATCTTCGCGGCTGCGACGGCCATGGCGCCCGGCGTGGGCAATGAGGGGGTCAGGGATATGTTCGTCGACGACGTCCATGCTTTCATCACGAATGGCAAGGTCGAGGTTCCGTTCAGCGATAAGTTCTGGGTCGACACGGGCGCGGATGGCAAGGGCGCTCGTCAGGAGGCTGGGCTTCATATTGGGTATAAGGCGAGACCGGTTGTCGGCGGCCACTTTGCGCTTCTTGCACTTGAGGGGCCGGATCAATTCTTCGGTAAGAAGGGATAATGGGGTCATATTGAGTTTCTCGAGCAGATATGGTAGTCTCGGCCAGCGGGGCTCTATGGAGCGGCATCCACACGACGCGGCATGTGCCGAAGTTCCTGGGTTGATAATGGCTGTAGCCGGAAACCGAACAATGTGAATCTTGAGCAATGGCCAGTCGAGCATCGGATCACAGCAGAAATCTCAGTCCTCTTCTATAAAACACTTACACGTTCAGCTCTCTTTGCTCACTAAAGCAATCGCACTCGCGTTCAACCCGGGCCAATTGTTGCGGCCCCACGCGAACCAGCCAACGCCGGCACAAAGCAGCACAAATGCATATATCGGCAGGGCATAGTTCATGTTCGTTCCGTCTACCTCGTAGCTTGTCGGAAAAGGCAAGTATATCGTGATGTAGATCGTCCAGACCAGTGCGTACACGTTTATCGGTACAGCTAGCGATTTGGGAAGCCTCCATTCGCCATAGTGTACCCTTGCCATCGACGTCTCTCCGAGCAGACCAGTCAAGCGAGCGTGGAGGAGGCATGAGATCGCGATGCTGTAGGAGGAATAAAGGCCTAGCGAGGACAAAGAGGTGAACGCTGAGAATGCAGTCGCCGCCGTGGAGCCAATGTTGAGAAGCGAAAGGAGGGACACGATGGTGATCGGAAGCCACAAGGCGCGGACGGGTACTTTGTGCTTGCGGTCGACTTTGGCGAAGTATTTCGGCAAGGCTCCGTCGCGAGCCCAGGCCCAGGTGATGCGGCCGACTGAGGCAAGGGAGGCGGCTACCACGCAGTAGGTGATGATTAAGAGGCCGGAGACGAGAGCGTTTGCGGCTCGAGGGCCGGCGATGGCCATAAATATTGGGATGATGGGATAGCCAGATTCAAGGTAGGGAGTAACGTCTCCCATCTGGAACATGATGACCAGGGCCATGATCAAGGCGAGCGTGCCGTTGATCACGATGGTATATACCATTGCTCGAGGGACTGCGTGTCGGGCTCGACGAACTTCCTCTGACATGTGAATTACACCGTCGAACCCGATGAAGCCCCACGCCGGGACTAACATACCAATGTTGAAAGCCACAAACTTGCCCCAACCCGAGTAAGAGGTGCTGTCCGTGAAGACAAATTCGGCACTATTGCCAGATCCTAAGCCTGTCAAAACACCGACGAAGACGAAAAACAGGAGTACGTGACATACACCGGAAGCAAGTTCGAGCCAGGGAACGATGCTGAAGGCGTAAGAGTTGATAAGCCCTGTAGTAACCAGAATTGCGATCATGATAGGCGCAAGGTGCCAAGTTCGTTGTGCGTCGGCATAGCCAGGCAAGTTCTCAGCGATGATGCCTTGCAAGCAAAATGCCAGGCTGGAGCTGCTGCCGCCGAGAGCAGAGACCCACGCAAACCAGGTCACCCAGCCCTGGAACCAAGTGATAACTCTCCGTGATTTTTCCGGAGCCAGCATATCTGTCCAGTGGTATTGGGCACCAGCGATTGGTAGGATGGAGCCGAGCTCTGCCATCGAAAGCGCTTGCGCCAGTGATCCTACGACAACCAACAAACAGCCCCAAACGAGTGCCCGAGAACCACCGTTGTATAGCGAGGCACCCATGTTCCTGTCATCAAGAATTAGCATAACCTTCTGCCCCAATCGACGGCTACTCACATGGCAATGACCTCCCAGCTTGACATGAACGTAAGTGCAAATGCTAGAAGCTGAACGAAGCTGAAAAGACGTCTGAGCCGACCTTGATTAGCAGCGACTTCCTCATCTTCGTAAGTGATTGTCGTTTCGCGGTAGGGCTTCTGTAAATGTTTCGGGTGCGGCTGAAGCCTTCCCATGGTCACGGCTGCGCCGTCGCTCTTCTCCATTGCGCCTTTAGCGCTCATGTTGGTTGAACCGTCCTCCGGCAGTAGACTCAGCAAAGGAAAAGCGCTTTCAGTTTCGTTTACGAGAGAAGCGTTTGAGTGGCGAGAACTGGGCATTAGAGATCCAAAGTCTTGGTCAAGCACTCTGGGTACAACTCATTTGCGGCTGAAGAAACAAGCGCGGTAGCCCTCAATTGACCTGGTTTTGAGCTGTCAAGCGATAAGCTTGCATAGGTCTGATAAATGAATACTGCGGGGTAGGCGTGGCGCAATGCGTTGTTTGGTTGGCGAAACCATGTGCAAGCCAAGGAGCTAGATGGGGTTTCACGACCGCGCCAGGATGACACATCAGGCATCAGAGGTCAAGATTCGCGGACCATTGCTCAACGAAAACTGTGATTGCATCTGCACTGTTCACCGTAGGCGTTCGAGCAAAGTCGGTGTATAGTGCTATTTCTGCATCTTTCTGATCGCAATGACATTACCTCAGACCTTTCGAGAAGGTGTATTTTCCTTCATAGTCGTCTTCATCCACCTCATGGCTTTTTCGAACATTGTCTCGATCTCTTGTGACGTCGCAGATGCTTGTGATGATTTCGCAGAGTCGCAAAGCAGTGAATGGCATTGATTTGTAGCTGTCATGCGCCTAGTAACGTCCCGGAAGCGCTTCATTCTTGATCTCATCGCTTATAGACTTGCAGAAACAGGAGCGTCATGTTCGAGCGATATAGGATCCTCGTAGGTCGTGGTTCATGTCCGCTCTTACAGCCGTTTTGAAATATGGAATCGGGTCCAACATATCGGTGATCTTGCCAGATCTGTCGACGATTGAATTCGTACTGTACCATGCCATGGCATATGTGACAGAAGCAAGTCGTACGTGAGATCCGAGCTGTGGTGATTGAAAGATCGTTGGAAGCCGCGCAGCTTGCAAGGTGTGATAGCAAGACCTATGATTGCGTTAAGCTTATCGATTCCAAATGTAGCACATCAAGAGACGGAGAAATTGGTCAGAGGTTTCAAGCGATCCTCATTTGAAGGTCACAGACATGGGAGCGAATGCACTTCTGACAGCTCGTGGTAGTCCCAGGGCCCGCGAGGCGCTCGAACATCTGGAACAATGCCCACAGTCGAGGACACTGACAGGCTACCGACAGAATGCGCCGGGGTAACGTGACTTGATACGCTGGTGCCTCAGGCCCAGAGAAGAGCGCAAATTTACCTTTATACGCGTATCGCGCAGTCTGCGCATCAGAACATGAATAGGCGACTTTGGGCTCCGTGTCGAAGTGGGCAACGCGCGGGCCGGGTCTAAGGCCTTCGTCCTTAAATTAATGATTGTTCTGCTACACCCCAGAAAGCAAAACCCTTGGCCAAGGTTTTCTTCCCTACCGCCGAAACGGGGCGGCCAGGTTCTTTTGCTGGTGAGTTCGAATCCCGGGGTCTGCTTCTTTATTTGTTTTTTTTTGCCAGGGGGAGGTCATGTCACGTGCTGCGCGCTTGCTATGGGGTCTCGTAGTGTTGTGATTCTGTACATCCTTCGGTTGGTCAATCACTGTTTAAGATGGCCATGTTCGGGAATGTGTCATTCACTGTCGCTCGTTATTTACATGCGTTGCGGTGTGTATCTTACAATTCTCCTGTCGCGAAACCAGGTTCATGTTGCGGTCTTAAAGTGGTCCCACCAACCGCACAATGTCAAACGAGTCCGGATAGGTGTACAATTGGGCCTCTGAATGAAGCTTCATCCTTTGAACATCTCTCAATGTTCACCTACTCGTCGTCCTTGTCCCTCTTTCCAAACGCGTAAGCCAAACCGCCTCCGACGACGTTCGCGACACACAAGCCGACGGTGGCGCCTCTAACGAGTCCCCTGGTTCCAAACTTGCTGCCAAAGCCCTGCTTTCTCCTCCCAGCGAGAACAAGGTATGCCGCACTCCAAGCGGATGTGAGGCCTGCGCTGTCTGTCTTGAAGCCGTTGACGTTCAGGTAGGAAGAGAAGAGAAAGATGGGCGGGAAGAACATAGGCAGAGTCTGGAATGGGCGAGCATGCTGCGCGAAGACGAGAGTTGCTAGGAGGGTCGAGGGTAGAGGGTTCTCTGTTGGATGTGGTTAGCCGGAGATGCTAGGTCAATGTCAGTCGCACGTACCTCCCCAAGCTTTGGCATATTGCAGAACGCCTTGCTTGGCCTCCTCTTCAGGGGATTTTCCTGGCATTGGCATGATGAGCAATGGATGCAGCACCGATCAGAATGCGATGCTGTCAAGGTGTTGGAATGTCGCGTGAGCAGCTACTTGCTGCAGACGGATTGCTATAGCCTACCTTAGCGCACAAGCGCGTGAAGTGACGTTGTGAGGTCGGTTGATGTAATGCCTCAGGCACACATCGGCGGATTCGAGGAGAATCAACATTTCTTGATACTGCATACAGCAACGTTTACCCGACGAAGACCTGCCCGCTATAGTATCAAGCCATTCATTACTTGTCTGTTTCGGTCAATCTTCGACGATTGAAAAGGCTCTGGGAGCTGTAGCGAGTGACGCTCTCACAGCTCACGAATGCATGACGAGATAGTCGATCTGTGGACTTGGTTCCATTTGCTCAGGAGATACCACAGCGATTGCGAATCAGAACACACTCACATCTTTCAGTAAAGGCAGACGCGAGTGTAAAAGCACGAAAACACGATCCGTGTAGACATCAGACAAGGAAACACATGGAAGGTCAGATAAGACCACGCGGATTGTCCCGTGGGGTTCTGGAAATGTGGCTGCTTCGAGCGTCCG
>JAKLND010000048.1:45028-77412 GCA_022813125.1 Septoriella neoarundinis
CAGCCCGCCAGGACCCTTCGTCAACTTGCGGAACGGCGGCGCATTATTGCCATACCTACTCTTGCAATCACACCAACCTGCTTGCATTTGCGGTACGCAGTCGCGCATTGGTCGCCCGCGCTCTACGATCAACCTGAAACCCAGCCTCATTTGCGCCCTTGCATCGCGCCACGCAGCCAGCGCCTGACGACCGCCGCCTACGTCCCCCGCACGCTCCGGGCCTGTCATGGCCTCGAACCACTCCCACAACGACGGATCCTCGACACGCGCATATACCGTGGAGCAGAAAGCCGCCGTGCTGCGAGTGAAGAAATGCGGGAACACCGATTACTACGACATCCTGGGACTGGAGGAGAAGAAGGCAGTCTGCACCGATGCAGAGATCAAAAAGGCGTACAGGAAACTGAGTTTGTTGACACATCCCGATAAGAATGGCTACACTGGAGCGGACGAGGCTTTCAAGAGTATGTGACAGACAGATGCGCCGTTGGCTTACCGCCTGGGGGGAGGGATGCTAACATCATGATAAAGAGGTCTCGAGAGCCTTTCAGATATTATCGGATCCGGACAAGAAATCCAAATACGACAAGTTTGGTGGTGATCCTGAATCGCGATTCTCTGGTGCCTCTGCGTCAGGCGCATCGCCTTTCTCTGGATTTGCGTCGCAGCGGGCGCCACGAGGAGGGCCAATGTTTGAGGAAGAGATCAGTCCCGAGGAGCTGTTCAGGCAATTCTTTGGTGGAGGCATGGGCGGAGGGCCATTTGGTGGGGGGCCGTTTGGCGGCTTTGGTTCGTACAATACATCAAAAAGGTTGGTTTCGAAGGCTGACGATATGTATAGGCGGCAACGGTTTCGTTTTCAACATGAACGGCGGTGGACCCGGAGTCAGGATACACCAGATGGGAGGCGGCGTACCACGAAGACGGCCGCACAACCATGCCAACCAGGAACCAGCATCTCCGCTCGCTGCTCTACAATCATTGCTGCCCTTGCTGCTACTCTTCATTGTCCCTCTGCTCTCTTCCCTCTTCTCTGGCTCAGCCCCGACCTACCCTTCAGTACGCTACGACAACCCTCTTCCGCCACAAACCCTCCATCACGTCTCTTCTAAACTCAAAGTCGACTACTACGTTAATCCGACGGAAATCAACGACTACACACCGAGTAAATGGAAAAATCTAGACAAGTATGTCGAGCAGAGATACGTACAGCGCCTGAGTTCCGATTGCGAGTGGCAAATGGCGCAACGACAGAGAGCTTTCCAAGAGGCACAAGGTTTCTGGAGCAGAGACGAAGAAAAGTGGGAGCGTGCGACGAACATGGGAATGCCGGCTTGCAAGAAGCTGGAGGGCTGGGGTTACAGGATCGCGTATTAGCTTGTTTTTGTTAGGCATGTTCAAGCGTTCTTGGTTGGAATTTTGGCATACGTGCGTACATCGCACGCGAGCGAACTGATGATCTGTTTGTACAGTGCAAAAATTGCCATGCCTAATCACATTCCTCACTAATTGAGCATCACGAATGGCAACCACGGACCTGGAATACAATCGACAGGCGCTACATCATGGCCAACACATGCAGCTGACGGAGCACGAAAGAGTATCAAAATGTTACAAGATGAAGGTAATCATACAAAGGGGATATCTAACCAAAGTCCACAGAAACGCCGTTACGAAATCTGCGCGATCATACATTACGCGAGAGCACCTTCGAGTAAGATGTGCGGTGAAGGGCATATTTTTCATGTTGCGGTACAGCTAGGGCCCCTCGAGGACTGCCCTGATCACCGTCGAAGGATCATCTCAAGACCAACTGTGCTCACGCAAGGCCACCGAGAGCGCTGGTGGCATCCGCAGGAGACGACTCCTCAGCCTCAGCGGGAGCAGCCTCGTCTTTCTCCTCGGTGGGGTCGACAGGCTCCTTGGGCTCCTTGGGCTCCTCCGGGACGGCCTGGTCTTTGCTGCTCTCGTCCTCGCCGCCGAGGAGGGATCCGAGCTGGCGCTTGGTGAGCTCACCGAGGGCGCTGGTGGCGTTGGCAGGGGAAGCTCCGTCGGACTCAATGGTGGTGGTGTTGTCCTCGGTAGGGTCGACGGGCTCCTTGGGTTCCTTCGGCTCCTTGGGAATGACATCCTCTGCCTGGCGCTTCAGCAGGCCGCTGCTGGCAGAGTCGTCTGCTGGAGCGGCCTCCGCATCCTTCTCCGGGGTCTCAGCGGGCGCGGTAGCGTTCTTCTTGTCTTCGCCGCCACTAAGAAGGCCCGGGATGTTTTCAAGGCCAAGCCCCCGCTTCACGAGACCGCTGCCCGCAGCGGCATCCTCAGCAGGCGCGGCGGCATCCTTCGCAGGAGCGGTCGCGTTCTTGTCTTTGTCGCCACCAAGGAGGTCCATCAGGCTATCCAGCTGCCTCTTCGCGAGAGCGCTGGTCGCGCTGTCCTCCGCAGGCGCAGTGGCGTTCTTCTCGTCCTTGCTACCACCGAGAAGGCTCATCAAACTGTCAAGCTGTCTCTTCTCAACGGCGTCGGTCGCAGGAGCGGTAGCATTCTTCTCATCCTTGCTGCCACCCAGAAGACTCATCAAGCTGTCCAGCTGCCTCTTCGCAAGGGCGTCGTCTGCAGGAGCCGTCGCGTTCTTCTTATCCTTGTCGCCACCCAGAAGGCTTCCCAGGCCTCCCATGCCGCCCACCCCGCCGAGCTGACGCTTGATGGCACCAGCGCCAGCGCCTTTCGTAACACTGGTGACTGTGTCAAGACCAGGCAGCTCCTGGCGCGGCACGACGGGCATGGCAACTGCTAGGCCGGCAGTGGTGACGGCGACGAATGCGGCGAACTTCATTTTTGCGGGTTATGCGTGGCTATTGCTGGAAGAAATGTTGTATGATTTGCTGTACTGCGTTGGATACTGACAAAGCCGACGGCAACGACGAAAAGGAGCGTGTGGGAGGAAGGAGTGACAAAAACACGAATAGCAATGGAGCAGATGAAACTCAAAGCAATTCGAGGAGCGTTATCCTTATAACTCCCTCCCCTTCTCTGCGGGATCACTCACCGAAGAACGCGTCACCCAAACATCTGCATCCAGCAATGAAGCGCATCATGAGGCAAGGTTCGGCGAACTAGGAGAGGAGGTCCAAGACACGCGCGCATTGCGATCAACCGTTGCGCGCCTGCGATTCTGCGACGCCTGTGAATTACGGGTAGTTGCCGTTGAGAAGCGTGACAGAGTGAGCACCTTGTTCGCTGCTCACAGGGACGGGGGTCAATCGCAATCTTGCCTTGGGTATGCTTAAGAGGCACAAGCAATGAGCGACCAGCGCTAGAGGAAAGATGTCTCAGGCGCACGAGAAGCCATTGGGCGTTGCGTGCGCGAATGTAGGTCGGACGTCGGATATGCCTCGATGGTAGACGTCGGGCGATGTTTAGGGGCTTGTCCCATGGTATATCTGCGTTGCGTTATATATCTAGGTTAACGGTCGCCGCGCGCGATCGAGCTTAGTCACGCCACCTCATAAAAGGATCACACCACAATACAAGAGATCAGAGGATGCCATGCCAGGAGGCAAGACGCAGATATTCTAGGAGATACGTGCACACGGGAGAATGAATGCCATGGAATCGTTGAAGCGGATTGGTCGAATGCTTTGAGACGCAAACCTGAACACACATTCTGACAAGAAACCTTTTGCGGACCCGTCAACACGGTCAAGGACAAGACAGCTCGTCATCTCTACCATCATCCAGTGATTTGCAGTCGCGTTCTGAAGTCGGGAGGGTAAGCATTTCGCGGTACGGTCGGATCATAGCAATCGCTAGGAATGTCATTGACGGCGTTTCAACTATGGCCATCGGCCTTGCGCTGAGGCGTATGGCATACGAAAATGCCGGACAAATCAATCGACGAAGTCAGGCACTAGTAGTACATACTATAGAAGGATACAGTAGTTCGCTTTATCATCAGAGAGAGATGGCGGAGAGATGACAAGCTCCGAGATCGCCGCGCTGTCTGGCGCTGGCATCGTTCCCCCCACCCACGTCACACTTCAAGATTTCAATCGCAGCATCAGCTCGTCTTGAGCACTGCCGGAACAACTCTCACGCCGGCTTTTAGCACCAAACAGTTATATCTCAGCCCACTTCCAAAGTACACTACCAGCGGTCTTCTACCGGTTTCTCTTAGCAGGGCCCCGCCCCGCCCATCAGCAAAGATGCCCGCATCAATCTCCCCTCTGGCAACCCTCACCCCGCCCTGCAACTCGCGTGCCTGGTCGAGCCACCCGCACCCACACCTCCCTATAGTCGCGACAGCCTGCTCAGACAAGACCGTGCGAATCTACTCCCTCACCAATTTCGCTCAGCAGTCCTCCATCGCCGGCGGCCACAAGCGCTCCATCCGCTCCTGCGCGTGGAAGCCCAACAGCGTGGGCGAGAGCGTGCTCGCGACGGGCAGCTTCGACGCGAGTGCGGGGATCTGGCGGCGATGGGAAGAGGGTGCCGGCAAAGCGGAGGCGGCGAGGGAGGTGGATTTCACGAGCGGGCTGGCTGGCGGTGATGGCGCTGCGGATGAGGAGGACGAAGAGTGGAGATTTGCAGTGATTCTGGACGGGCACGATTCGGAGATCAAGAGTTTGGGTTTCGCGACCACGGCGCCGCTGCTGGCGACGTGTAGCCGTGACAAGAGCGTTTGGATCTGGGAGGAGCTGGAGGATGATAATTTTGAGACGGTCGCGGTGTTGCAGGAGCACGAGGGCGATGTCAAGTGCGTCGCTTGGAGTCCGGCGGAGGAGCTGCTTGCGAGTGGGAGCTACGATGATCAGATTAGGCTTTGGCGGGAGGATGTGGATGATTGGGCGTGTTGCGCGGTGCTGGAGGGTCACAAGGGGACTGTGTGGTGGGTGGAGTTTGAGAGCGCGGAGAGAGTGGGTGCTCTCGCGAAGACAGAGGGTCTCAACGACGAACAGAAGGCGTTACTCGATGTGAGAGACACAGCTGGGCCCAGACTAGCGTCATGCTCAGACGACATGACTCTTCGGATATGGAAGCGAGTGCCCAAAGAGAAACATTCAGAGCCAACAGGTCAGGGGAAGATGCCAAGCATCTGGAAGAACAAGGACTTTGATGAGGAGTGGGTGCAGGAGGCGATTCTCCCGCAGGTTCATGAGCGCGCAGTCTACGCTTTTAGTTGGAGCAAGAAGACGGGCAGGATTGTTAGCACCGGCAGCGACGGCAAGATTGTTGTCTACGAAGAACGGTGGTCTAATAAGAGCGACGCTGATGTATCCATGAGAGACGCCTCTCCTGCACCTGGAGCCGAGGAAAAAATTCCTGACGGCGGACTCACAGAATGGGTCGCTGTGGCGGTGACGGAGAACGCACACGACGTTTTCGAAGTCAACCACGCTGTTTGGGCTCCTCGTTCTGACAAAGACAAGCGCTTCGACGGCGAAGAAGTCATCGTCACAACAGGAGACGATGGCGAAGTCAAGGTCTGGTACTTGGACGAATGAAGCTCAACGTATGATTGGAAATGATTCGGATAGGACGATACAATGCAGGAACGCGGTATCACCCTCCGGGTGGCATAATGCCGGAGCGATCACGCCCAGAGTCTCGATGTAATCTCGTCCATATACTGTTGAGGCCCTCAGTGATAACGCAAAGCCCAGAGGTTGGGATGAGGTCTGTGGTAGCATAGCCAAGCTCATAGGCGAACAAGATGCCGGCGCCGGACCCCCTGTCTGCGCGATCATGTACATGCTGGCATCGGAGGAGTCCATAAAGCGATCGATTGCCCGCCCGCAAGAAGTGATACTGGGCTTAGCCAAGGTGTTAATAGTGCTCGCTATCACATCCTTCCAATGAAACGGCGGTTGCTTTTGACGAAACGGGCGTGGAGGACACGAGACTCTGAAGCTTGTTCCCAGCATAGCCCGCCTTCTTATGAGCAGGGCGAGACACATCGCGTGAGCCGCGCTCTGGGGCGGATGCAAGCCGAGCTGTTTTGGGACTAATAGCGCAAGGAACCATTGCGTCCCGCGGCCAATAGAAAGCGCCGAGTTGCGTCTTCTCGCTTATCGCCTTAGGTAAGGCTCCATTGACAGGGTTGTTTGAAGGTGGCCGCGCTTGAGTCAACGGTCGGGCCGCTCAGCCCCGGGGTTGACAGGTATATAGGCAATCCTTCCCTATATCGAAAAACATGCACACGGCAAAGTCCATTCTGGAGCCAGTCAAAGTCTAGGCGTCGGCACGATGATACGGGTGTGCATTGTGGATGTCCAGCGTCTCATGTATACAAACGGATAACCTGAGAAGACCGGGTCCATGGTGCTCGCCAGGATTCTTCTACTGTCGTACCACCCTTGGGGTCGATCGTGTGTTTTTTGATCCCTCTGCAAGCCACCGCAGCTTTATTCACTCCTTTGAATCAATTTTACATTGACGAAAATGGCTGACGCTTACGACGAAGAGTTTTCCTCGCAGCATTCGACGATCTCTGGATATGCCTCGCAAACCTCTCTGTACGTCGTGGCGGTGATCTTCACGTTGATCGCTGGTCTCGTCGTTCTGGGACGTGTGTATGCTCGCACTTTCGTTGCGAAGCAAGCAGGTCTGGATGACATCCTGATTATGTTCTCGGGAGTCCTCTCTGTCACCTTCTGTATCACCATCTATAAGCAGACCGAGTTTGGCATGGGCAAGCATGCGTGGCAATTTCCTCACAGCGACAAAGCCTATATCGTTCTTTGGTTCTGGGCGTCAATCTGGATCTATTATCTCTGTCTGGGGCTCACGAAGCTTTCGATTCTGATTCAGTATCTGCGTATCTTTCCCCAAGTCAACTTCCGCCGCATGTGCTGGGCCATGGTCGGCATAATCATCGTCTGGACTCTGTGGGCCACGTTGAGTGCCATCTTCATGTGCACACCAGTCAACGTCTTCTGGTCGTCAGCAGACTACTTCGATGACCCTCGTTGCATGCCCAGATCAATCATCTGGTGAGTTTGACGAGAATCTTGGGCTCTGGGCCGGCAACGGACATTCAACAGGTACACAAACGCTGGCATCAACATCATCACCGACTGCGCCATCGCCTTGCTGCCAATGAAAGTCATCCAAAGCCTCCAAATGCCCCGACGCCAGCGCAACCTCCTCTACATCCTCTTCGGCGTCGGCTTCGTGTACGTCAATCCCTCTCCCCATCCTCCAAACACCCCAACCAAACCCCACTAACCCTCCCTACCAACAGCACCTGCTTCATCTCCCTCCTCCGCCTCGTTTACATCTACCCCATGGCCGTCAACCCGGACATAACCTGGCACTCGCCCCTCTTCTGCATCTGGTCCTCGGTCGAGCTCAACGTCGCCATCGTCTGCTCCTCCGCGCCCGCGCTCAAAAACCTCATCAAGCGCGTCTGGCCCCAGATCCTGCAGTCCTTCTCCTCCTCCGTCAAGCGCTCCGGCGGCGCCTCCGGCGCCAGCGACTCCGCTGCCACGGCGATCAATTCCGCATCCACGGTGTACAGCACCAAGGGCTCGACGCTCAAGGGCTCGCATGTGGCTTCTATTGAGGCGCAGACGATGGCTGCGCCCAGGAGGGGGTTTGTCAATCGGGCGCTTGGGTTGTTTGGGCGTGGTGATGGACGTGGCAGGCTCGGGAGCGATATCGCGCTGGACGATGATGTGACGCATTTAAGGAGGGAGAGTACTAGTCCGCCGGCGTCGCATGTCGCGAACAAGAGTATTGAAGTGCAGACTGCGGTCAATCAGACGATCGATGTTGAGGAGGGCAAAGGGGGGTTTGTGCTTGGGGAGCGGCGTTGAGCTGTTTCTCGTTTGTTTTGGTTGGGTTTGCTGGGAGATGCTTCGATTCTTGGCCGTTCGGCGGGGTTTCCTTTTCTACGCTGGTGGTCAGGTCAGAGATGGCGCCGATGCCGGATTGCATTGCTCGACTTTGCACTTGGCAATGCTGGATTGGGTGATTGTCCTTTGGCCCGTCGGGTGGAAACAGTCCTTTCTGGTTTCCTCGCTGTCTGCGTTCTGTGTCTGTACATTTATTAGCTCTGTATCAAAATCCGGCTCTGTGAATTTCAAAGGGACAAAGCTCTTCTGAATGGTTTCCGACCCCAGTGAGATTTAAGCGATACCTTGTACGTAAATCTGTGCAAAGCTAAACAATGCGGCTTGTTGAATAAAGCACTGATCGATAAGGCGTCAGAAATGTTGATTCGTATAGTACATCGCCTCCGGCAGCCGCAGGCCAGAGCGTCTGAGTTCGCACGCCCGCGTGCGTATGCGTATACATCCGCACCTGCAGTGTGACCTTCAAGAACAGCATCGATCTCACGCCTCTTCTTCTCCTTCCTCCTCCGCTCCGACCTCCTCATCCTCATCCCACTCCTCCTCCCCGCCTTCCCCATCCTCATACCCCTCCCCTTCCTCATCTTCCTCACTATCCTCCCCGCTCCCCTCACTCTCCCCGCCCGAAGGATCATAGTCCTCCTCCTCCTCATCCTCCGCATCCTGCAATGCCTCCTCGGCCTTCTCCAGCTCGCCACGCCCGTCGTCTTCAGCCGCTTCCTCGCCCGCCGGCGGCTTGTTTACGTTGTACGCTTTAGCACGCCGCTCGGCCGCCATGCTGGCGTCGTTCAGCGCGTGCGCGCGGATGTACGCGTCGATCGGCGCGAAGTCAGCCTGGTCGACCATGCTGAGCTCGTGCTCTTCGGTCTTCTCTTCGCTGCCGTTGGTTGGGGGCGTGAGGGTTGTGATGACGATGTTGAAGGTGCGTTGGAGCACGGAGGTGAAGGATATGCTTTCGATGGCGTGGAGGGGGAAATAGGAGATGGGCTTCTTAAAGCCGAAGACTATGCCGGTGGAGAGGAGGAAGAGGTAGCCTGGAAGGATGGGGGTTAGCTTCGAATGAGTGAAGCTTTCCTTGAAGTGTACGAACCTTCTTTGCTTCCGCGGAAGGCTTTCGTGTGGAAGGCTTTCTCGCCTTTGCGGTGGCTCTGCGGGATCTCGCTCGCGAACTCGCGCTCGTCCGGCAGCACGAGCTTCTTCTGCAACGATGCCATGAAGTGGTCCAGCTCTCGTCGCGTGACGTCTACGAATGTATCCTCTTCGCTGCCGTTTAATCGTGTCGACACGCTGACCACCTCTGGCTTTCCTTTTGTCTCGTTCATGGTCCAGACAAGCGGTTCTGCGGGTGAGCCGTCGTAGCTCTGCGAGCCTGGGAGGGGAAAGACGACGAAGTTTTGCTGGCGTTGCGCTTTGTCGGGCACGGGCAGGCAGAACATGGTGTCGACATCTTCGCCGCGCAGAGTATATTCGACGGCGCTCGTGGCCTGGTTGATCAGACGGATTTGGCGGATCAGCAGGTTGAATTTGTCGTGGACGAATTGCAGCTTTAGCTTCTTTCGCAGTGGAGATGTGAAGCTGACGTCTTTGCATTCGAAATCGATCTCCGGCGGGTCGGAGATTTCGTAGCTCCCTGCTTTTGTCCCTATCGACCGCGCCGCAGCCTCGTCGGTCTGTTCTAGTTTGCGCTTCTTGACTGTCGGTTCTTCGGGCAATTGGTTGCCGTTTCTGTGGGGCACTCCGTTGCTGACATGCTGTTGACTTCGCTGTGATACCACAAAGGTCGATATGTCCCTGAGTAGTTCGGGTATGCCGTTCTGGAAGTTCCCTACGAAATTGGTGAGTTGGGTTCTGATTGTCTGCGTGGTTGGATCAACGCACTGGCAGCTTCTAGAACTCTGACTTTCAGGTCATGGCTTTGACCAAATGCTTGCTCCACTATCTGCGCTGAATGAGAGTCCATGGTGCACAAGTGGAGATTGGTAGACAGATGGAGCGCAAAGTACGCGCACAGAGAAGTTCGAAAGCGTTCAAGGCGTCAAGTCGCGTTGCGCCGACGCGCGACGTCAGCGTCGGCGCCGGAGCAATCAAATCGCGTCCGCAAGCCTGACAGCTTTTCGCCCACCAAACACCGACGATTATGACTATTGCCACCGGGCGATGTGCAAACTGTACATATGCGTGATATCTCGAGGGCTCACAAGGCCGACCTGCAGTGCCTATTCTGTTCTTGTCTCACGCAGACCGGCACGCGCTCGCCTCAAAAGATGCGTAGCTCTCGTCTCCTGAGGCTTGAAGCATCGCGCTCGCCCTCGTACATGCGTTTGAAAATGCTCTACGTCAGGAGATTGAGCGAGCATTTGGTGAGCGCGATATATCGACACAATTTCTGATTCAAATTGGCGTGCCCTGTATGATGCGAAATAATCGCTCACATCACCCCTCAGCGCCCATAGGGCTGAGGCAATTGGCATTCCCTGGGCACGTCCCCAAACGGATCCCTGATCGCCAACCGCGGTCCGGGCCAAGAAGCGCGTTTTGGCGGGTCGGAGCCTCTACCTACGTACTCTGCTGTATACGCAATGAGACTTCGTAAACAACCAAGCCAACTCCTGGTGCCCAACAGCCGCCCTCCCACGGGTCTGAGATGTGCTCGACCCGTGGCCCTGGTCAGTAATATCCGATGTCTTCCGTAAGTATATCGTCCTTCGAAACCTGCTCAGGTTGCGTGGCAGCGCCAAATACTCGCGCGCGCCGCCGTCTTCCAAGCCTCTTGGCATGAGACAAGACTCTTGCCTGCGTTACGCAGTCCGTCGCCGGAAGGCATGGCCTTGGAGATGTAATGGCATCGAGTCTCTCCTTACCATCGTCTCTCCCATCGATTTTCATCTCTCCAGCGCCACCGTTGCATATTCCTCACCGTACGCGAGCCGCCGTGCAGCGCGAACCCTACTTTGGAGCCCACCCGCGCTCTGCGACTTGCCTATCTGGGACGTGATACCACGTGCCAGCCGGGCTGCCGCCCTTGCTTTGCGTGAGCCAGTATGCTCTTCAGGAATAACGTGATCTCTGTTTTGCCCTTTCTCGCCGCTTGTAGTCCGGTCTTCGCCCAAGAGTCGACAACACAAGACGCATCACCCAAATCTTCCGCGCCACCCGATCCATCACCATGGCCAACCGTCAGCGTCTTCCTGCCCGGCAGTCTGCACTTTCACGAATTGCCCGGGGAGGAGAAGAACTGGGCCGCTTCGGTCATCACCGCTGTATGTCGAGCACCAACAGTCACTTAACCATCCGAAGGGAGCTCAACGCTAACAAAACCCCCTCAAGAACGAAAACCAAACCGCCTACGCCATAGGCTGCATCGCCAGCCCCGTCAATGCCTCCACGCCCGCACGCGCCGGCGCCTGCGGCTTGCCCTCCTCCATCACCGTCACCGGCGGCGAGAGCACACTAATCTACACCTACAACCCCATCGTCACGACCGACGACGGAATGTACGTCTCCTAGCCCTCCCTCCCCCATCGCCACCCAGATCCCGATCCGCTAACTCCATCTCCAGGCCAGGCACATCCAAACCTGCAGCCAACGCGCCCTCCAAACCCCCGCACTCCGGCGCCACCATCAACTGCAACCTCGTCGGCGGCTCGCGCGCCACGGCCGCGACGTGCACGAGCAGCTCGCAGATCCCGGGGCTCGGGCTCGTCGGTTCCAGCAGTACGCTGGCCAGCACGCAGATCGATTATGCGACGCTGACGGTTACGGCGGGGAGGGAGATGTTGGTGAGGGCGACTGGGGAGGCGGGGCGTGGGGGTGGGGAGGGGAATGAGGGTGGTGGAGGGGTGGGGGAAAGTGGTGCGAGGGGAGGGAGAGTTGGTGGTGAGGGGATGGTGGCGGTTTTCGGGATAGGTTTGTTGGGACTGGTGATTGGGGTGGGCGTTTTGTGAAGGGTCGCTTTTTCTTTTTTGGTTTTCACGTTTGTTGCAACAGCTTGCGGCAATGCCCGGTTCAGCACGGCGAAGGCGTTCGGGGCGTGGGTTTTGGCTTGTAGGAAGTCCAGGAGATTTTGATATCCGAGATAGTGCTGGGAAACGGCGACAGAGGCGCCTTTGAAACACCATTTCCTCTATCCCGGAAGCTGACTCAAGGTCCTTGTCACTCGCTTCTGACGGCTCAGCACAAGGTTTCAATTCGACGAGAGCGTTCTACATACGTCGTTGGGGCCGCAACATGCTTTCGTCAATGGGCATCTCTTGGAGATATAACGTGGACGGGCAACCTTTGAAAGTCTAGCCCATGCAGACGAGCAAGAAGGAATGTATTGCTATGTAGCAAACGGGCGACACAGAGACTCGGAGCACATTCAGAGTGCCATGGCCCACACAAAGTGGAGGTTCGCAGGTTGCTGCTATTACAGCGCAACGCAGGTGCCATTGGCTGCTGTGCTTGCTACTTCTCAATCGCGTGTCATCCGGCGTCCAAGGCGATTTTGCCATTGCGGAGATAAAGATGAGAGAGTGCAGGATAAGACATCTAGTGAAGACTCGAGAGACAGCCGTAGAATCCGCTGCTCTGAATACACGGTGGCCGAGCGTGTTAGCAGCAACACATAGTCCTTACAAGAAAGCGCGTGGGGATGAACGCAATGCCTCAAGATACACTCTTCGAATGACCGTTTATGACTTAAGTCCCATCTTGCCTTGCAGAGTCTTGACAAGGTTTTCTTTTCGCCCATGTCTTCGAAACTACGTATGGTCGTCTTCCGGGATGGCCATCTTGCTTGCGCGCCCGAAGGGTGAATTGAGCAGGTAGTCGCCCGTAGGCAGCGGAGGAGTCGATTCGCTCGACAGAAGAGCCGCTGTGCGAATTGAATGCTCCGGGACGGTGACGGCATGCAGCAAACATGAAAGATCATGACAGGCCACCAGAATGGCAAGGATGTTCTCGGTCTTGTGTCCTCAAACAGGAAGTAGCCTGGCCTCTCTGGCATCTACGCTGTGAATGAATGAGGAGCTAGACACAGTTTCACGAACAGTCAATAATCGGAAACTGCAAGCAAGAGAACGTTCCCGATCGCAGCCCGCTAGCAATGCTCGAGAGCGAATTGCATCGTGGCCAATTCAACGGACGTACGCTTTGTTTGGACACTTGCTTGACAAACAACCAAGCATTCGAAGGTGTCCAGCACGGCGCCGGACACAGCAAATGCAGACCCTGCAACGACGCCCGGCGAGCTCGACCGCTTGAGGATGAGTACTTGCTGGCTTTTGCATCTTGTAAGATTGAGAACTTTCCCGCCATTCGAAGGGTGCCCGATTGCAACACCGCCGAAAGTCTGCGTCTCACAGGTTCTCAAGAATCTCCTGCTTCGTCCGAGTGGCAGTCTTCAACGCAGGCATCGGCCTCACACCCACAAAGATCGAGAAAGAGGAGGGCTTCCACACGATTAGATCACAAAAGCTTGGAGTAGCCGAGGGCAGCATTCAATGGCTCAGCGCAAGAGGCGGAAGACACTGGGGCAACGGCGAGCGAGTAAGGAACCGATTGTTCGCCGTCAGCACGCCAATGGCAACACAGGTGGCATGTAGGCTGAGTACGCTGCCGCAGATAGCTCGGAGGAACACAACACGGCTGCTGTGGCCTGTCTTCTCCATTCCATGATCATGCAGGTCGTACTTGTGCTCTTCATGAGATCGTACGATCACTCGTAACGCGGTAAGCTCTCCGTATTGCCTCCTCGAGTCCGAGGTTCTGCATAAACGAGACAGCCATGTAAACGTAGCCATTGCAACCGGAAGTTTTTCGTTTCCAGCGCCTCTACAGGGCTCGATGTGCATGGCCCAGAGGATAACCGCCCACAACCTCCTCGCCCACTCCAATGCCGTGATCATCCTCATGTCTGCAGTCAACGGAAGCCGCGAAGTGGAGTACAGCGTCGCTTTGGTCACGCGGAACGCAGCCGCTTGTCGGACACCGCGGTTGAACACGCCTTCACAGCATGCCATGCCAATGCAGGATCAAACATGGCCTTGTAGGTTGATCACATCGTATGAGCTTGTTGCCATGACCCAGGGCATACTCCCTTCGTAATCCCCAACCCCATCCGGATACCTCAGGAGGCACAAAATCGTCGCCGGCCGAGCGAGAGGGGCCTCAGGCACTCCCGCTCCCAGGCGCTCACCAGCCTGCCAACCCCATCGTAGCCCTCCGACCGCCAGGCGTACTCTTCTTTACGGTTGCTTGCAGAAGGTACCAGAAATGCCAAGAAGTCCGCCCTAGCGGATGTATTTAAACGCCGTCTCCCCTCATTCTCCTCTTGACCTTTCTTCTCCCCTTTCCTCATGTTGTTCACCGTGAGCCACAATCCACTGGTCGGTGGGTGTCGCCGTCCCAAGCACACCCAGCCGCTGGCCCCTCCGGGGGTTAGAAGGCGGTATCGGTCTTCGGATCATACCTCGACATAATTTTTGGTTGCACACGAGTCCTCGGATTCAAATACCTTTTTTCATCAGTTCATCTGTTGCTCGCAACAGGTGATTGGAGAAGAAGGTCATTATTGTGATTGTGTTGCTGTTGTGCACCTTGCAGAGCCTGTATAGCCCCATGTTGTTGTTGTGGGCCCGCCCGTGGTGTGGATTGCCTTGGTTGTTGTGGATGGCGTGCGGTATGTGAGGCCATCTAGGCCCCGTGGAGGTTCGTTATCGTAAGCCAAGGGTAGTAATGGTATTGGCATGGTCCTCAAGCCCTTCTTGATGTCTTATTCTAGACGCAAGTCATCAATGTAGAATGATATGGCGTTGTTGCGCTGCTTCGAGCCCGGGCGCGTGACCGCGGAGGGCGAAGGAGGGCCATCGCCCACCCTCGCCCTCACGACGAAGGCGTCGACTCCTCGAGAGGTCCATCGATGGCAACACTGCATTAGCATGATCATGAAGTTCTCCCATGCTTGTAAGTCCTGCTGGCGGCGTCGTTATGGCCGTCGCCGCCTTGCCCATATCCTCGCCAGCCTCACTCGAGCGCTTCCCACCACCACCGCTGAGCTTCTCTGGCATGCTCTGTTGCGTGACCACAACATCAAGATCGGATCTCTCAGGGATGAAGAGGCAGCATTCATCAGAAGCCATGTTTTTCAAACGAGCACACTGACGAGAGCCCTCGAATCACCGACGACAACGTCACTCGCGATGGAGCCACCCACGTGAGACCTGCGACGAGCTCCTTGGCCTGTGTGCCGCTGACTGAGCGCACTGCACCACGCAGAAGATCTCCGATATACGACATCCATGCCACAGGGTTCGTACACCTTCTTCGCCCTCTCAGTTTAGCGGCAACCGAGCGACCCAGCGAGAGCATGCGAGTGTCCTCAAGCATGCTCCTAGCTATAGAGCTCACTACAACGCTTTTGCCAGTGTGAGTAAGGACATGCGGTACTGCGGCCACGGTTGCAATCGAAAGAAGGAAGGATGTACCATCGAGTAGAGATGCAGCCACTGTGAGGTGGATTGACAATTTGCCTCGATGAGGGTCGCTTGCACCTCTGAAGATCACAACAGCAAGAGTTGGATATCGAGCCACGGGACACGATGATCAGGAGGCCCTCTAGCAGAGCAGACATCGTGAACACGCAGTACCGATGTCAAGAGAGCTTTGCCGGACATTATCAGCGCGTGAGTCTGTTGCGGACGCCACAACACAACAACGAGCCCAGCATGCTGCAATGTTGTGGACACCATGGCTGCTGTACCGTCTTTGAAAACCCGGGGGCGTCGAACGTTCGAGAGGCGGCTTACATGTGCTCATTGCTTTTGCACACAAATTCAAGCAGTGAGGCGCACCGGTTGCGAGCAGGCACACTGTACCGTTCAAGCCGTGAGAGAGCTCGATGGTCGAGAGTTGGCGGCAAGCGCGATGAAGACGGCGTTCCAACAATCGGTCTCCCAGCAGCATGCTAAGTATAGCTTCGACATCAGACAGTACAGGTTCTCCACTCGTTGGCCTTCGTGGAGCTGCTCCGATGTCCCACGGCCAGGCAGTCTCAGCACCGGAAAACGAGCGACATGTTTGAAAAACCACAAATTTGGCTGGACGAGTGCGTTCATCGTCCCCGGATATTCTGGACCTCCAAGCTGTGACAGGAACAATGTGCGTTGGGCTGTCACAACCCAAGGGTCTCATCTGTGAGGTTATCACCACGCGGAACGAATGTGTCACACCTCGACGCATGTCGGGATGTGCTCTATCCGCAAGAGAGATTGATGAAAAGCTCCTCTGCCGGCCTGGCTTCTCCCTAATTCTCGAAATGGTCCATGTGTGCGTTGCGGCAAATATCTGCCGAACACAACGCGTGGGGATCAGACTGAGTGGCGGACTGTTTTGCCAAGTGGTGCGGTTCCCTCTCTGCTCGGGCAGCTTGAGCTTTCCTACGGTGCAACATCTATGCCATCCGCCTCCTAGTCCTCCAGATCCAGATCCAAGTCCAGTTCATCCAGCTCCAGTTCACCCAGGTCCGAGTGATCCAGATCCGATCAGGAGTCACTGTCCCGCCACCCATGAGCCGCCGAAAGCAAATCCTTGCCGCATGTCAGCCGTGCTCCATCTCCTACGCGAAGTCCGACTTCTCACATTGCTCGCCGCTCCGCAAGCCACAGCAAGAACTAGACGTCGAGCTCGCTGCATGCCTCTCCACGGACAGACACTTCCCGTGGACACTTCCACCGCGCTATTTCAACGGATCTTGTTCTTGATGCCGCACGAAGGCACTATGCTCTGCCAGCCTGACGTCGGCTTTTGAAAACTAGATTACACTGGATATCTGCCTTTGTTGTCTTCAAGGTATTCCTGCTCTGCCATCGCTTTCCGGAGATTGGTCGGATTGTGCCAGTGCCTTCGTCAACGAGCAGTTGAATGGGTCTCTAAAGCCGACTTGGAGGCTTCATGCTTCTGGTATTCCCTTGTTCTGGAATACAACTAACCGTCGAGCTATTTTTGCCACTTGAGACATGAAGCTCGTTCAAGCACTCAATTCTGTCATCTCCACGATTGTTGCAAGGGGCCACCGGCTGTGCTTCGTCTTGCGCGCGGCTCGCGTGTTCTTGAGTGAGGGCATCGACCTTATACAAGGTCGGTGATATCGATCAATCCGGCAGAAGCAGCATGACAGTCATTGCTCCCTTCATCGTCCTGAGAGACTGACATCGTTGCACTGCTGTATATTCACGCTCAGCATTATAGAGCAGAGTCTGCTTCTTTCATGGTCGCCACGCAACTAAGGCTGTGCTCTTCTGCTGCGTCCATGCTCATGCGTCGGCGGTCGACCTCCAAGGCTTCTCAAGTACCCTGTCACTGCTTGTCCCCCTCGATCAAAGTGTCTGCCTCTCCGAAGCAACAGAAGAAGCCAAAGGCAGTGATGGACTTTTTCGATGGCCTTGCGTGAGAGAGGGCCCACTGCGCATAGTATCGTCGCCAAGCGGCTCGCGATTCAAGACTTGGTGTTCTACGATGCAGGTATGGATGCGAGAGTGGTGTTTGTGGTTCTGCTCTTGTACCATGTTTTGACGTCGCAGGCCAGCCAGCCGGGTTGAAGGTTGGTGATGTCTCTCGTCATGACCTCGGCCTCTGCGGTCAAGAAGTCGGAGTCGGCGAAGCAGAAAATCGTCTTTACCATCGCCGTCGTCAACTAGGCAAAGGCGGTCATCCCCGGTCTGTTGAATGGTCATGCGTTGAAGTTGCGGGTCAGTCTGTGGCACGAAGGTGGGTGTTGCACTCAATCACCGCCATCGCCACCCGCGCCTTTATCACCAAGGCAGTATCTATGATCCGGATGAAGAACCTCACCATCATTGTCGTTGGAGAAGGCGATGATTGTCGCTCAGCTTGCAAGTCGCAAGGTGAGTGAGAGCTTATCGGTTGGCATGAGCGTGGTGACCGCCTGCCGCTCTGTCGCCGCCAAATGGCAGCCATGCCGGCTCGATCTGTGCTGCATCACTGCAACCCCGGCGCATGTAAGTTGCGATGTCCGTGACCATGGTCTTGGCGAAGTCGCTGATGCGTTGGGGTGTCGATGCCCCGATGGCCCCTTGCTTGCTGGTGGGTAAGGTGTCGGTTCGGCGGATGGTGCGCGCCAGAAAGCACGCTGACGGTCGCCCGCTCATCCAAGGGGGGCGCCATCCCGGCCACAACAGATTCCACCACAGCATCTACTTAGGCCACAGACTCTGCTCGACATACTGCAGATGATCGCCTCTTCTGCGTGTCTGTGCGCCATGATTTAAGGTGCTCCAGGACGCCGTGTTGCTCGTCCATTCAGGGAGAACCCCCAAAGCCCGCAGCCTTGCGGCTCAGCTACACAGCAAGCTCTATTCACTTGCTTCGTCCTTCAAGCCTGCCTACTTCCCTGCGCTGAGAAAGACTTCGCAAATGTTGATGGGGTTAATCAAGTACCTGGGGGCCAAGCGAATATCGTCGAGGTGCAAGGCGCCGGCGATGCGCAGTGTGAAATGGGCGTGCTGCAGGCAATGCGGCCAGCTCACATAGCCGTACGGTCGCAGGCACTGTGCCCTGGTCCCATACTAGGCCGCAGCCCTCTGGCAACAGACTGCGCAAGGGTTGAAGCATCATCGCTAGCACTCTCGTACAGGCGTGGAAGGCAATGATGTATCTTTTGAGCCATATTGCTGCAAGGAATCGAGTCGGGGGCCACCAAGTCTTTCATGCCACGGATGATCAGGTCAACGCCGCAGCTCGCTGGTGATTCCTACCGCCCACACACTCTCAGTGACAACGATCGATGATCATGCACTGCAATACGATCACGTAGCCACCCTTTGGCACAAGCTCCAAGTAGTGGCAGTAGCCTGGCGCGTGGTCACTACCAAGGTGGTGAAGGGCAGACACCCGAGGCCATCGAATCAAGCCGGTCCACCCTCCTATGACCTGGGGATGGGTCACGTGGGGCTTAACTCATGTAAGCGTTGATTGCGCCCAAGACGTCACCCTTCGGGGTTAGGCGTACAAACCCCATGTCGCAGCGGTAGAGGTAAGGCCCAGACTGGGATACCTTGGGTGCATCGTACGCTGAAATGACACCTGCAATTTTTGGGAACAACTTTCGAGCTGAGTTCAATTCTCGCCGACATCATCTTTTTTGATGTTTTTCTGCACTTTGCCTTGGTGCTTTCAACCACGGCATCTAGCCACGCCATCAGCCGCTGGTACCTCGCTATTGCCAACGCAACAGAGCAGCTAGCTGATTGATGCGGTTGTCAATTTGCGATGACATTCCCGCGATGCGGTGGTCTGTAGCCCTGCTTTGTAAATGGCTCGTCCGGGCGCTGGCTCCGCCAGTTGCGGGAGCCCCCCTCGGCCGGTGGCCCTCGCTTGCAGGAGAACGACTCTCCCAGCCGCCACTGCATGCCATTTCAATTATTCGAACGAACAGCTTGTACCCTTGATTGTTCTTTTGTTCTTCAGGCACCAAGCAGTGCGAGGGCGCACCGCGCCGAATCATCAGCCCAAGGCAGGCCTTCGCACCTCCGAACCGCCGAACCGCCATCGTGATAGACACACGCCGATGATGAGACCGGGGGCTTCCGTGCAACATCGGAAAATCAGACTGCTCAGGCGCGGTCCACTGCCCAAACGCACCGATCAACGTAACGATGCGGCCGGTTTTACACCAAGTCAGCACGGAGCGTCAGAAGTGGGCGAGTCAAGACCAGCGCTTCGAGACGGGCCCACAACTAGCAGCCTGGCAAGAAAGAACTCCTTGAGGATCATTCCAGATATTCCGGAGTGCAAAGGAGGCAGCATGATTGCCTATACGCCGGCCAGAACGCGGCGTGACAAGAGCCGGAGGCATTTTAAGTGGTCGGCGGACTGTCACGACGACTATCACTACCACTTGTCTTCGGGGCTTTGCGCTTTGACAACACGTCTTGTGGGCGAACGGTCGTGAACAAAATGCGAAATTTCCGGCAGTGTAGATTTGAGCTCGTAAGACCGGGACATTCGTTCTCAACTCGGTCCATCGACAACGCCAGAAGACACCACATTAGCAGCAGCATGTTCACATCCCTTCTCAGCGACTGGCAGGCGCCGTCGAGGCCAGACGTTTCGCATCCGGGCAGGAAGAGCATCTTATTCCAGACGAGATCTGACAAGAGGTACGCGGGTACCTCGGTCTGCTTTGAAAGGCGTCCATACAATGCTACAGGATATCCTCGCTAAGTGCGTATTATTTTAATCCAATGTCAGCATAGCGCTGTACCGTTGCCCTGCCTGTCATTCTCTGGACCGCTCCATTCCGCAGCTGCACCCAATCTCTTCGTGCTTTTGCACTGAGAAACGTATGGGGGCCATCCACGAGATCCGCAGTCACCAATGGGGCACTTCAACCCAAATCGTCAGGCAAGGTAGAAGATAACCACGTACATTGTAACAAGTCACGCGAGACTGTGAGACGGGCTGAAGGGCAAAGAGGTGAGGTTGAATTTCAGCCCTAGGCATTTCCGGCCACGAGCGGGGGCCGGAGACTTCGACCATTGCCGCCATGTGCTACGGCGTCGCTGACCAAAACATTTTCCTGATAGGCACATGTTACGGACATTGCAAATTGTAATCCTCGGTGTTTCGATTTGATTCACCGTGTGGCGATCGTGATGGCTCACGAAAATGGTATTCGGACAAGCACGTTGCGTAAAGATCAATTCTTGGCACTTGAAGTCGTCCATCGGTATTACTCAAACATGACCATTGGCCAGGATATACGAGATCAATGGCATTTAGCATCAATTGCATTGACAGTGTTTACGCTCCATTAGCTTGGCGCACATTTTTTACGACTACGTTCGCTGAAGGCGCGTAAACGAGCTTTGCTTTTGAATCAGCGGACTTGGCCAAAATTTGCCGTCACACAAGAATGTGGCAAGTCGACGGTGACGCCTTAAGGCATCTTAAGACGAGTTCTATTGCTCTTTTTCTACCTTCCGTATACACAGTGTCCGTGCGCAGATGATACTACCCGCACTTCTGAGGCTCACCGCCGCCTAAATTATACGTTAGCGAAAGTACCCTCGCATCCAAAATCCTCAAGGACGAAAAGAGCTTACCCCGTATCATCTTCGCGATCGCCTGCATCAGACTAATCCCCATAACAATACAGCCAAACGTAATGCACACGTACGCCGCGTACGTCTCCCACGTCCTCCGCTTCGTCAACTTGACAAAGCACAGCGGCGGCAGGATGTACGCGAGCGCGCACGCGCTCGTGGCGCCCACGAGCTCGAACACGACGCCGATGTCGCACGTGATGAGCGACAGGGTCATTGCCGAGACGACGAGGGAGGTCGTGAAGATGAGGTGGCGGTTGGGCTGGTGCGGCTCCCCGGGGAAGTAGTATTCTGTCATGACTTCGCGGCAGACGAAGCACTCGAGAGGTAGGGTCGTGATCATGTTCAGACCGAAGCAGAGGCGGGCGATATTGACCATGACGTTGTCCGTGGGGAAGTTGTTGAGCACATTGCCTTTGGTCATGTCGCCGAAGGTGATGTAGCCGCCGAGTGCCATGGCGAGACAGGCGACCATGGAGATGCCGGTGGAGTAGTGAGTGACGCGGGCGAATCGGTCCATAGTGGGCTTGCGTAGGGAGCCGTAGATGAGAAGACTGTTGTGGTGGCAGACGAAGGCGAAGGAGATGACACCAATTGCTTGGAAGACGCCATCGTTGATCAAGAGACTACCGCGGAGTTGCCCACGCATGTCAGGAGGCAGCCTTGGGCCTTGCGTTACGATGGTGATCACAATGATTCCCATGCTCACGAGTGCGAAAGTGCTGGCTTTCGAAAGCTGAACAGTGTCAGTGAGAGAGCCAAATCAACCGTATTGTATGCATACCATTGCAATGTCCCTATATAGGGATAGAGGATACGACAATCCAAGCACAAATATGACGATAGTTGCACGCCGGTCTGTGAGCAACCACAGAATCGGCGTCTCAGGGAGTCCAGGAAATATAGCAGCTAGCACGTGCGGGATTGTGTCACCAATGATGATGCAGAAGGCTACCATGCCACCGAACGCGAAAGCCCACTGTGCAACAGAAATCGCAACGAGCCCAGACTTGCCAAAACAGTGCTGCATCGTTGCTTGGAACGAGTTCGCTCCGCTGAGCTTGGAGTTTGTGACAATCAGTCGGATCGTCCAATCCACGGTCACAGTCAAAGCGACGAGCAAGAACACGCCAGTGAAGAGGCCCGCTTGTCTGAAGGCATAAGGTTGTCCAATGATCCCGGCGCCAATGATACTGTTCGCCATGTTCATAAAGGCACTCTTCATGCCACTCTTGGGACGGGCCGACTCCAGGAGATCATCTGGATTAAAGTCCTCCGTAGCCACGGTAACACTGGGCGCTTCGATCTCGGTCAAGAGCGGTACTCGGTGTCCGTCATGTCCTCCCGGCGAGTCAAAGCTATGATCTTCCGCTAGGTAATCCTCCTCCTCGTCGATCCAATCCCGTCCATCTGCGGTGCCATTTGGTTCCGCTGAGGCCCGCGGTGAGGCAACGTCAAATCGTACTCGGTTCGATGTTCTCGGTGTTCCATTCGCTCTAGGCTGTGCGAATGAAGATTGCCGTCGAGGCAGTTGTTGTCTCCCGCCTCGTGCTTTCGGCTGGTTCACGGACTCAGGACCGGGCGATCCATCCCTAGACTCTTGGAGCAGTCCGGCTGCTTCTTCCTCGTCGCCGTCTCCGGCGCGAGAGGAGTTGCGAGCGTTACTGTTGTCTCTGGCCATAACATCGTTGCTGTGTAGTGTTCAATGCATCGTGAGAGTGCTGGTTTGGTGAAGACGGAGGGAGTTGCACGTGAAGGAAGGTCGGGTCCACGTAAGCCAATCGTTCGCCCAGCACAGGCGTTCAGCTTGTGACGCTCCACATCCGCATCCGGCGGGGACTTCCGTCTGTGCCCTGTTCACGGATGATGACAGTTCTATTTTTGACGACGCAAAATACAAATGCACATCTGAAAGCTCAAAGCGCAAGTAATAGGAAGTTTGAATGCATATTCCACACCTATCATCTAGAACATGGTAGGCATATGTTTTCGACGGGATCAATCGATCTCAGCCGTCCATTTGCAATGCACGTTCTCCTGAGATGACTTCGCGCTTGCGACCTCATTGTTTACCTCAACGCGCTTCTTTACATTCGCCAAATACCATGAAGCGACGAGCAAACGACCGAAAGTAGACATTGTAATGGACATTGATCATACGAAGCCATGAACCTCTCAGCATTGAAAGCCAAAACCCTCCAGCACATCGCCTTCCTGACCGGCGCGCCAACAGCAGGCACCAAGGCCAGCATAATCTCAGACCTCCAGACATCCCTCCACCAACCACGGCTCGCCAAAAATGCCACCCGCATCCTCAGCGTCGACATGGGCATCCGCAACCTGGCCTACTGCGTGATCGACGTCCCGCCACAGCCACCCTCCGCCGCCGCCGCCGCCCCAAACGCAAAAACAACCCTCCACGCCATCCAGTGGAAGCGACTCGACCTACTCTCGCGCCTCAGCTCCAACGGCAACACTCCCGACCCGGCACCAGCTCCCACGGAATCCCCGCGCAGCAAGTCAACAGCAGCACCCCACCTCACCCCCTCCTTCACGCCCACCACCATGTCCCGCGCCGCCCTCGCCGTCGCCCACGACCTCCTCGCCCACCGCCCGGACGCAATCCTCATCGAGCGCCAGCGCTTCCGCTCCAACGGCTCCGCCGCCATCCAGGAGTGGACGCTGCGCGTCAACACGCTCGAGAGCATGCTGTGGGCGTGCTTGGAGACGCTGCGGTCCGTGCGCTGCCGGGCGGAGGGCGGGTTTCCGGCGCTGCACGAGTGCAGTCCGAAGCGCGTTGCGGGGTTCTGGGCCGCGGGGGCGCGGGCGCGGGGGGTGGAGGGGGGGCTGTTGGGGGAGGGGTTGGGGGGGTTGGAGGGAGGGGGTGGGGCGGGCGAGGGGGGGAGGCGGGCGAAGAAGGCGGCGGAGGTGAAGAGGGAGAAGATTGCGGTGCTGCGGTCGTGGCTGGATGGGAGCGGGGGCGTGGAGTTGGTGTTGGAGGGGGAGACGGAGGTGACGGCGAGGGCTTTTGCGCCGGGGGGGAGGAGGAGGGGGGCGAAGGCGCTGAAGGAAGGTGAGGGGGGTTTGTCGGGCCGGGAGACGAAGCTGGACGATTTGGCGGATTGCATGCTTCAGGGCGCGGCTTGGGTGCGGTGGGAGGAGAATAGGCGGGCTGTTTTGCGGGCTTTCGAGGAGCAGTCGAGGGAGCGTTGAGGCTTTGGATGCATCTCTTCGTGTGATGTCTGTTTGCCAAAAAGCCTGGCTTGAAGCGAGTCTATCGAGTGGCTTCACTACCAGCTCCAGCAGGACAATGCTTCGCCACATGGCTGAGAGCAAGATTGGCGCCAACTCCACTCCCAATAGGCTCGAACCCGACCACCAGGAAAGCGGGTCAACGCGCCGCGGACAGAAACAACGAATCGGGTAGGTAAGAGGGCGCCCTAAAGTGCCTGTCCAAGTACGGCGATACCGTGTACCCATCGGCACAGCGTCTCGAAACTCAGAGCGTCAAGGTTGCCGCCGCAGCATGGGTAGCTGTGACACGCCGAGGAGCTTGGAAATGATGCACAGGCACGCTGGGAATGACTTCCACGGCATGCTTGGAGAATACTGGAGAAGCTAACATCACTTGAGTCTATGGTTTCGGAAAGGATCATTGTGAAAAGGAAAATTGAATACAGTTTCGTCACGCTAGATGGGATCTCGCTTTTAAATCCAAAACCAAAGCAAACATCAAAAATTCAGGCCGTCGTAATCATACCTCCGCTGCCGCCGCGAGGCGTTCACCACCAGTCACCCTGGTCGTGCATGGCGGCGGCAGTCTTGCTGAAACCAGCAATGTTCGCGCCGGCGACCAAGCTGGGGAACTCGCCCTCGGCGGCGGGCACGTAGGACTTGGCCGTCTCGAGGCAGTTGGTGAAGCAGTTCTTCATGATGTCCTTGAGCTTCTGGTCGACCTCCTCGGAGGTCCAGGACAGGCGCTGCGAGTTCTGCGCCATCTCGAGACCGGAGACGGCGACGCCGCCGGCGTTGGCCGCCTTGCCGGGCGCGTACCAGATCGCGCCGCTCTGCTTCTCGCGGCGGTGCGCCTCGAAGACGTCGATCGCCTCCTGCGTGCAGCCCATGTTGCTGCCCTCGGCGATGAACTTGCAGCCGGCGTCGATGAGGGCCTTGGCCTCGTCGCCGGAGACCTCGTTCTGGGTCGCGGAGGGGAGGGCGACGTCGACCTTGCCGCAGTGCACCCAGGGGCGCTCGCCGGCGAGGTAGTTGAACTTGTTCTTGTACTCGGCGCTCTCGGACAGCTCGGTGAGCTGCTTGCGGCGGACCTTGAGGTCGGCGATGTGGTTGACGAGGTCAGGGGTGATGCCGGCCTCGTCGGTGGCGATGAGGGCGCCCTTGGAGTCGGAGAGCGAGACGACGGTGCCGCCGAGCTCGATAACCTTGAGAGCGGCGTACTGGGCGACGTTGCCGGAGCCAGAGATGGCGACGCGCTTGCCCTTGAAGGACTCCTTGCCGCCGGAGGCGTACTGGATCATGTGCTCGACGTCTGGGAAAAGTTCGTTAGCCGCTGTTTCGATCTCAAGTGTCCTGACGGTGTTTCCAACTTACAGTAAACGCAGCCGTAGCCGGTGGCCTCAGGCCTGATCAAGCTGCCACCCCAGGTGCCACCCTTGCCGGTGAGGACACCCTCCCACTTGTTGGTGAGGGCGCGGTAGGCACCGAACATGTAGCCGACCTCACGGCCGGTGACACCGATGTCACCGGCGGGGACGTCGGTCTCGGCGCCGATGTGCTTGTGCAGCTCGCGCATGAAAGAGCAACAGAAGCGGCGGATCTCGCTGTCGGACTTGCCCTTGGGGTCGAAGTCGGAGCCACCCTTGCCACCACCCATGTTCAGACCGGTGAGCGCGTTCTTGAAGATCTGCTCGAAGCCGAGGAACTTGAGCACGCTGAGGTTGACGGTGGGGTGCAGACGCAGACCACCCTTGTAGGGGCCGAGGGCGGAGTTGAACTGGACTCTGAAGGCATTGTTGACCTGGACCTCGCCCTTGTCGTCCTCCCAGGTGACGCGGAACTGGATGATGCGCTCGGGGATGGAGACGACCTTGAGGGCCTTGCGGTACTCGGGGTGCTTCTCGAAGAGGGTGCTGTTCTCGAGGGTGGAGGCCAACTCTGGACGAGATGGATCAGCATTCGTGTTTCGAGTATCGCGTTTCCCAGGTCAATGCTTACCGTGGTAGGCCTGCTGGAACTCAGGCTCGTTGGGGAGGTTGGCCATTGTGGTGAGAGGTTCTAGGGTGTGGTGTGCTGTGGGAGGGGTGTTTACGGTCCAGGAGGGTGGTCGCGTGCTATGGATGGGAGAGTTGCGGGAGATGGGGATGTGGTGTACGGGAAAGATGGAGGGGAGGGAACGAAAGGTGCAGTGAAGAGAGAGGGCGCGGGTCTACTTGTACGATCAGGCCTCGTGGCAGAGCTACCTTACCTGCCTGCCACGAGCCATCTCCGCGACTTTTTCTCAACGACGCTCGGGGCAAAAAAGCAGCTCGAGCTCACACGTCACCCACGGCTGCCCTTTTCGGGGCTCCAGACAAGACTAGCCCACCCGCCCACCAGCCCACCAGGCCAGCAAGCAGCGATCGCGGCGTGGCAGGAGGGTGGTGAGCGCAGATTGGCGAGCGGCGGGAGGGTCGGCAGCGAGGTGAGGGTAGGGCGTCACGGGCGTGTGAAGGCGGCGCTGATATGAGCAGCCGGCGGGGTGAGAGGCCAGCGAGGATGGGTGTGGTCATTCTTCGCCTCAAGCCACCGGCACTGATAAGGCAGCGCGCGCTGTGACTGGCCGCGCGCGACCCGTGGACCCTGCGGGAGGGCGGAGAAGGCGGCCAAGCTTCAGGTTAGAGTTGAGCCCGGTGGATCCCACTGTGATTCGCCCGTCCCACACGTCTGGCCGACCTGCGCCGTCGGGGCCTCCCCGCAAATCCAAATCCAGCCTCGCCTGCCCTCCCAAGTCTGGTCCCGTCTGGTCCCGTGACCTTGATCTAATCAATCTCACCGACGCCGGCTGCGCTAACACCGCCGACAACGGAAGGCCGCCCTCAACAGCGCTGGTGGGGTGGCGTGGGCTGCCCTGCTCAACCACTCGTGCGACTCGCGCCACTCTTCAGCGGCGGAGACGGCAGCTCTCTCACACGCCCTCGCGCCCCTTGGCCTGTCTTCAGCCCCCGTTCTCGCACCCAGCCATGGTCGGCACGCGCGGTCGGAGATGAGCGGAGCTCTGCACTCGGTCGGCGGAGGCTGCCATGTCTCCGTACCTATCTTGCACTTTGACAACACCAATCGAGTCATCTGCCCACGCCCGGCTCGGGGACTCTTGGCTTTGCTCTGCTTCGTCGCCATCCACGCCTCCCTTTAGCAAAGCTGCTTTCACAGTATGACACGACGAATCTGCCCTCGCCGCAATTGCCGGTAGGTTTACCAGCGAGCGCTATTTGTTTGTTGAGCGATGGTCAAACTTGGCTCGACCTGTCTCAAGCCGAGGCTGGCATTGATCAAGGAGGCGAGGAAGGAAGAGCAAGCTTCCGGTTCGTTTTCTCGTGCTGGCAGAAGACTCCACCTGCTCTGCTGTGTACCGGGCAATAATGCATGCAGCACTTCTCCTGTACCACCAGTTCGCTTTCACCGATGTGGTAGCAACAGCCGTTCGCTCTCATCACGCGAATTGCAAAAAGCCTCCAATCGCAACAGACGGTGCGAAGCAAACATTGCGATCCATGTCGTAGTGTAGACAGACCTTGATCAAACTTCGACCATCCGTACTTTGACCGTACCTCTCATGTGAGTTGAATTCTCTATCGCTTGCAGAACAGCACGCTGCAGACGAAAGAACGAACACGCACCATCAAAACGTGCTCGGATACCGCTGAATCGTGAAGCCTGATTGATCCACGCCCACGCTTCAGGTGCGGGGCCCACGTCTACCACACGCCATGGGAGCACCGTACCAGCGTGTTGGTACCTCACAGGAGAGAACCAGTGCCATGGGATACAATGTACCATTAGGCAGGTGGGGATCAGGAAACTCTTGAGAAACGAAGATGTCATCCGTCCAGCCCCACGGGCAACGACCTGGCATTCGCGGAAATATCTGCCTGCTCGTTTTTACATAGCAACCCCGAAAACACACACCCGGTCCCAACCTCAAAAGTAAGAGTCAAACAAGGCGACACACCCGCTCGAACATACAATTATTCGCTGATTAATTGGCCACACAATCGCGGACGCTGGCGGCTTGTCGCTTCGGATTCTCGCCTTCCAACCGCAGCGGATGAATCCGTGCGACGCCCCAGGCGTGCGCGCAGTAGCGAGCAGCGCCGCTTCACTTCACATCAGATCACATCACGTCGCCTGCACGACGCCGCGCACGACGCAACAGGTGAACGAGAGCGCTGGTCAGGTGCGGGAGGAGAGACGCTAGCGGGTGTATGCATGTCGCAAAATCTCGAGTCCCTTGTATGATTTGTTTCGATTATTCTATTCTCCAAGGCCGCGGGCGCGCGCGTACACACACTCGCGAGCACCACTGATTCACTTCGCGCGCGAGACGTAGAGCGCGCGCTCGGTAGCGGATTGGCCGCGGGAATGAAGACGCTAGCGGGTGGCCGCATGTTGGAGGAACTCGAGTCCTTTTTTATTTAATTATTCTTTGACATCTTTCGGCGCTCGAGGGCGCGCGCGCGCGAAGTTGCGAAACCGCCACTTCACTCCGCGCAACACAGCGAGATTGCGCTCAGTAGCTGATTAGTCGACGGGCGACGGGCGCCAGCGGATGCTCGCATATTGGAGGAACTCGAGTCCCTTTTATTGATTGTTTTTCTTCGATTTCCTCGTTCGCGCCCGAGAGCGCTTCGCGCGCTCGCGAACGCTGCCGATTCACTTCACGTGCGAGAAGAAGGGCGCGCGCGCGGCATTCGTTTGGTCCGGGAGCAGAGACGCTAAAGGGTGCCCGCGTGTTGCGAGAAGTCGAGTCTTCTACTCAGCTATTTCCATGTTCCATGTGCGAAGAGCGCGCGCGCAGTCGCGAGAATTGCTACTTCACTTCGTTGCGCGATGGTGCTTAGGCTCGTCGACTGATTGGTCAGACAGCAGCGGGCGCTAACGGGTGGCCGCATATCGCAAAATCTCGAGTCAACGTTTATTTTATTCTATTTTATTTTATTTTTTGAAACTTTGAAGAGAACGGCAATGTCGCCCGAGAGCATCGAGTCCAGGAGAATTGGCAGCATGAGCATACTGCCTGGCCGTCCTGAGCTTCTCCCGTTCGCTGTGTCACTCGGGTCGTAGCACCGAGGGCCTTGCGGTCTTTCCGGTCGTGCATGCACGACAAGTTCCACGGCGCTTGTCCATCTCCGAGTGTGCACACACAGTTTAGTGTCGCACGAGTCCTCGACCGACCTCTCACAGCGTCACACACACACCATTACACAGAGTCCAAGACAGGAGGCAAGTCCCTCACTTCAATGGGTCAGGTGGGCAAGGTTGGTAGGTAGGTAGGTAGGTAGGTAGGTAGGTAGGTAGGTAGATTGGCTTTCCGATTAGGCTCGTTTGCGTGTAGTACATCATTATCATCGTCCGTCTCCGCCATCTCCTTCCCTTGCCGTATCTTTGACCCGGCGTGTGGCTCGTCGTTGATCGACCGTCCAATAGAGAAAGAAAAGCCCCTCATACCAAAAGATAAAAAATGCCAAACGCAGCAAAACCAGGGTATATATATATGTGTGTGTGCGTGTTCCCTCCCGCGCGGGCGCTCGAACGCGTGCCTCCAGCAGTAAGAAAAGAAAAAGAGAGAGGTCCTAACAGCCGTGGCCCGGCCCCATCAATGCCGTTTCCCTCCCTCGAGTGACCGGCGTTGGTCCTGTGGTAGCCCAGTCCCGATCACCCATGTCCCATCCTCGACAGATTGCCACTCCCACCAGACCCCGAACCCCACCTCACCGCAATTCCCGGCCTCGCCCTCCCCAGACTCTCCTAGTAGCCTGGTTTAGGCGGGATGAATTTCGCGCGCGTGACGGCCATGAGCTCCTCAACGAACGTGTCTTCTTGCTTCGCTGTGCCGACGGCTGTCTGTAGTCCCAGCCCGCCGGCGGAGACCCCGAATTCCCTGTTCTGCTCGCTCGTCGTGCTGTAGGAGGAATCGTTGCGCGCGTCCGACTGCACCGTCATCTCGCTGTCGACCATGATGCCGCCCCAGAAGTTGTCGCGGCGGGCGCCTGAAGGGTCATGGTCGGGTTCGACGCCCTCGGCGTCACCCTCAGCGACAGGCGTCGCGTGCACGGCGATGGGCTCGACCTTGTCGACGAGGCCGTTCTCCGACGACGCGTCGGTGTCCGTGTAGCTGGACTTGCGCTCCTTGTAGATCGGCGGGTCGGTCTGCGCGGAATCGAGGCGCTTCAGTTTGCCGCTGACGCCCGAGGCGCGCAACTTCGAGCTCGGCTGGGCTTTGACGATCTTACGGCCGAGCAGCGGGCCGAACTCAGAGTGGATGTCGCGCGCGAGGTTGGCGTGGTCGGGCGAGCCGGCGTAGCAGCGCTGGCGGGCGCTGAAGAAGGCAAGCGGCACGCGCGTGACGGAGTCGAAGGCGTCGATGGCCACGTGCATGTCGGCCATGAGGCAGAAGGCGTAGACGACAGACGGCATTGCTTGGCCGCCGGTGACGGTGGAGTAGTGGGCGTTGTAGGGTCGGGCAAGGAAGTGGGATTGGCTGAACCACTCTGGGGGCAGAGTGCGGTCGAGAGTCTGAACGGCGGAGATGATGGCCGCGGCGAATGTTCTCTCGCGCATCACTGTTGGTGTTGGGTCTTCACGCATGGCTAGTCGTCTCTCCATCTGCCGGATGCATGCGTGGGGCCTAAGGCCATCCAAGGTCATCAAGACGTCGTGCTGCCATGGTTGAGGTGGGCCTTTCAGAAGCTGGACATCGGGCAACTGGTTTTGGGCACGCTTGTTGGCGACGATGTCGAATCCGCCGTGCGCTTTGGCGATGGGCGCAAATAAACTGAACCAGGTCCCGGACTTGTCGAGTGTCTCCAGGTTATGGATGTATCGTTGCAGTTCGTCGCAATGAGACTCTAGAACCGGCACGGGCACTTGCAGAGACTCAGCGATCGTGCGAGCTACATTAGGCACAGCAGCGAATCGGAAACCAGCGTTGAGCAGCTTGTCAGCCTCTTCCGTATCAACCTGGCGAACGACGAACAGGATCTGACCCTTGCCAAAGACGAGTTTGCGCACATTTGCGCCCATCTCGATGTCTTCCTGCTTGGTGGTAGGTCGAGCCGCACGTAATATCGGATGTGTGTCCGGTAAAGTTGCGGTTTCGATGATACGGTCATAGAGCACGCCAAGCTTCTCAAGGGGAATGTGCAAGCTGGACGCCAGATGCGCAGCCGCCACACAGAAACGTTCGCGGAAGATGACGGAGTAATCGTTATAGGTAGAAGGGTGATAGATGGTGCTTGACGCAGGGCTGTCCGGGCGGGAGTCTAGGTCGTGCTGTTCTCGTTGAGCGATGAGATGGCTCTTCATTTTGGGGACCAGATCGCTGACACCACCCCAGTTGTAGGTCACACGGAAGATCCAGTGGAGTACCGAGTGGGCGGTGTTAAACTCGTCTGTGAAACCGTAGGAGTTGTATCTGTCGGTTATTTCGCGTGCTGGTAGGGTGCCATCGGTGTTGACGAGGATCCGGCCCTCGTGATCGAACACCGCGCATGTAAGCACGACTTTGGAGGCTCGCTTTCTGTTACTGCGCGCTTTGTGGCGTGTGAAGAACAAATAGGTGAGGAATGTAAGCGCCGCGGCACCGCACAGAACACCAGCGATCAGGACTTGGACATCCCGTTTTCTTCCGGCGGCAGCGTAGTGCTGAAACACGTATTGGCATCCGACGGAGGCTGTAAAGTGCATCGCTGACACTCCACCAGCCAAGAAAGAGGCGCAGAACAGTCTCTTCCACCAGGAGTTGATCCACGCCTCTCGCCAGGTGTAGAACAGGACGAGGACAAGCAGGCAGTCGCCCTCGGCGATGATGAAAGCCGCGGCTAGGTATCTGGGATTGTACTTTAGGATGTAGTTAGATGTACCAAGGTTGCCGATGTAATGCATGCCAACGATCGATAGACCAGCAATAATTCCAGTGACGGTCAAGGCAAGCCAGTGATGTAAAGGTGTTGCAGTGCGGTACTCTGCTGCCGCAAACGCTGCCGTGAGGCCTATTACCGGCAGGAAAACGGACAGCGTCGTGAAACCAGGGGCGTAGACAAGCTGCAATGAATCTCGCCCATCCCCAAGTGTGATGGCACGATTGCTGCGGACTGTCAGTGTCTACCAAGCAGCCTTGAGAGTCCATCTGACTTACCCAATGAAATGCATACACCAGATC
>JAKLND010000048.1:77422-170538 GCA_022813125.1 Septoriella neoarundinis
CGCAGCCGCACACGCTATGGTCTCGAGCCTGGACAAAGTCAGATCTTGCGCGTTTGAGTATCCAGAGACACTACTCACCAACTTCGCAAGCTGCCAAGCGCTGTTCCACGACGGTGGAGCAGCTCGATTGTTAGTAAACATCCACTGAAACTAGCAAAGTATGACCCAACAACGATGGCAGGATTGAAGAAGCTCGAGACGATATCGCCCGGCTGAAGGTGTTCGTAGGACATGTTCGTGAAGGCCGAAATGGTCGTTAGGGCAAGCCGAAAGAGCGAAATCGCACGTCCGGCGGGCGTCAATGGACAAGTCAAACCGTACCCGCAAGCCCCAGAGATGCGCCAATGAGTCGGAAGGAGAAAGCACGTTAGGACGCCCTGGCGGATCGCATCCAGGGACGGTGGTGACGCTTTCAATGAAGAGGGCAAAGGAGTGAGATTGCCTGTTGAGACGAGCGAGCCTCCTATGCGCTGCGCATTGGGGCGGTCTGCCAGAGGATGTGAGGAGATAAGCGCGGACCCGGGTTCGAGCTGAGGAGCGTGTCCGAGTCGCTGGCAGAGGCGATTACGGTACCTGGGCGGCGCTGCTCAGCAGGTGATTGTCGCACTGCAGGGCCCGCGTCCAAGCTTGCTTCCTGTTGAGGGTGGTTGATCAGTCCGAAGGTGGCAGGCGGCGGATTATTGCATGGTCGTTCTCGCGCTGGACGATGCAAGGAATGGCTGCAAGACGAGGCGAAGAGCCGCAGTCACGTACGACGGTGGGTGCCGGGGGTCGACGGTGACTTTTCAGTCGCAGCGCAGGGAGCAGTGGGTTTCGCGGCGGAGGGGGTATATGAGCAGGGATGCGCTACGCGCACCATCTCCCAGGCTTGCTCCGACGGATGGGGCGCTGCGAGGCGGCGGTGGCCATCTCTGAGAGGCGAAACGCACTGGCGGCGCAAACGGGCGGACTCGATGCAGGTGTGCAACTACCGGCGGGCTGGAATGCGTGGCGTCGGTTGGTGAGGCGTGCCTCCCGCCCTTGGCCGCTCTTGCATGCGGCCGCGGTGGGTGGATGCAGCGATGCTAGGTAGGTAGGGCAGTGAGGTAACGACTAGGGCCCGCGAGTCGCGACGCAAGGGCGTTCCCTGCGCGCGAGCAGTCGTGCTTGGTGCCTTCCGAGGCAGACGGGCGGATGCTGTGCCGGGCTGGTGTCGCTATCGCTGTCGCTGTCGCTGTCCATCTGCCCACGTCTCGTCTGCCGGAGGTGATACCTTGGGCAGCGGCAAGGGTATATCTGGCGGTATACAATGGCGCGCGCGCCCCTCGCACACGCCGCAGGTTCCCAGCCCAGACGCAAGGGAGCACCAACGAAGTCGTCGCCAGCTCCACGGGGCGCGCCTCTGATGCGCTGGACCCCGCTGATCGCTTACAGCTGTGTGACGCTCGCCTAGCGCAGCGAGCCTGCGTCCATCCTCCGCCGCCCTCACCACACGCACCGGCCTGGCGACGCGCAGGTGTGTGCTTGATGGCCGTGGGGGGGCCGTTCCTTCGAGCGTGCGTGCGAGATCCTTGATCCCCCAAGGCGCCCACCGGACACCGCCCGTGTTTGGCATCGCGCTCCCCGCCGCGGCCCAGCATTGCGCAGGCGTGCCGCGTTCGCAATACTCGCAACCCGGTAGCAATATCGAGAGCCGAGCGGCGGAGACACGGCGGCGTGCAGGCCGCAGCCGTGTGTGGCCAGATGCGCTCATCGCGCCCGGCGGCATTGGCGGCTGGCACGACGGTGGGTGACGGCTACGTGCATCCGCGCCGGGGTGTCTGGCGGGCACTACAGACAGATCGCAATCGTCCTGGTCAGCAATCCTCGTTGCGTACATACAGTACACACGCGGTGCTCGCAGGCCCTGCCGAATGCCGTCTTCCGCTGTCTCAGCTGAGGGAGCAAGACCCGCGACCGACTCAGCGTTTGTTCGTCCGCTCCACGTCCGCGACGTTTGACGAGCACCGGCGGCCTTGAGCAACAAGGCCAAGATCCGGCGCATCATTTCCGGCGCCGTGGTTTGCCAATCCAGCGGGGCGCCAGCCTCCACGGATCCTCGGACGGTGCTCTCCGATCGACCCGGAGGATAGACTTCGCTGGGATGGCAAAGTCAATTGCGCATCGATGTATGGTGTCCTTCGCATCACGGCAGCGACCGCCAGAAGGACGCGAACAATGCCCTCGAGTCAAGCCGTCCTCCTCAAACACTCAACCGCCCGAGTCTTCAAGGCACCAGCCGTCTTGGATCTTGTATTTCTTGTTCAAGCTAGCGCTGCCAACCCGTCCGTCCCTGGCCCTAATCTGCTCCGCAGGTCTGGGGCGCGCGGCAAGGCACGGGCAAGGCTCGATCTACCGCCGCGTTGAGCGCACACGCTCCTTTCGCATGGAGCAACATTCGTCTTGGGTGTAGCGCGAACGAGCGCGCTCGTGCCTAGATCTACCAGCCGTGCGCTCGCTCCACCGCACCGACTCTTTGCGCAATACTGGGCTCTAGTCGCGATGCGATTTCCGGTTTGCCGGTTCGCGTGCCCGTCCGAGTTTCAGGAGTCTATTCTTTGACGGCCCGGTGTGAAGACTGCTTAGAGTTAGGGGCGGACCATTGTCTGCGTCCGCGTCCGTCTGGCAGTTGGCCAGGCGTCCACGGCACGGCTCATCCACGTTTCGTTCACGTGGCGATGGACTTCTAAATTCTTCCACCGTTGAAGACATCTGAGATGCTCCACAGGCGAAGTGGGTCGCTGCGTGCAAGCGAGAAAAATGGATCGAGGAACCGGAGGTGAAATTTCTCGCCTCATACTGCTGCTGGTATAGACGTATAGTATAAGCTCTTCGGTTCTGATACTGTGCGTGTATAGTACCAAGCAGCTCATTACATGGCCAGTGCCTGTTGAGGCGGTCGGTCTTACCAAGATGCCGGCCTTACGAGATGCATTTTAACCGTGCAGTCTTTACCCGCTCGGCCACATTGCCGCCTCCGTTCATTCTTTAGATGAACTCCCACAGCCTGGTTGCAAACGGAGTCTTCCGCGATGCGGCGACGGATTCCAGACTTCACAAATAGCCTCCCGCCAAACGACCCGTTTTTCGTTCTGCCGCGAGTCATTGGCATTAGCATTCTCTCCACCGAGTCTTGGAGCCTCGCTTACAGGACGGTGACATCCTGACGCCGTATTCTGCGCAAAGATGCCGTACTCCGCGCAAACGACGACCAGCTTAATAAGATGAGTCAAGGAGAGGTGCATTTAGGAGGTCGTCCTGAAGGTCTGCCGCCGCATGTGGCGCGCCCTCGCAAATTAGATAGTCGTCTGAATCCCACGGATCCGCAAACTCAAATCCACCTTTTGGGTCCCAAACAGGCAATTGCAAAGCCTCGCGAGAGCGGTCGCAAAAGTCAATCCCCTTTGGCTCGGTTTCAAACTGCTGCCTTGCATCGCTGACTTTCGTGGTCGCGCCCAAGAGGTCTTCGAAATCACTGTCGTCGCTGTCTTGAGAGGAGCCAGATTCGGAGTCGACGCCGTCGAGCAATTCATTGATCATTTCGGTCGGCGTTAGAGTATCGCCAATCTCCGGATATACAGAGAAGGGTTTCAATTGCTTGGCTGCTCGCTTTTGGGAGTTTGATGTAACCATATGCCAAAGTCCATCGGACAAAGATGTCTGAATCTTGCTGGTACGATCGATTTCACTGGACTGAAGCGCAGGGTTGCCTTGCTGTCTTCGACGGACCAGCTCTTGCACCTTGCTGTGCAACCCAGAGCCTGCGGAACAGTGGCGTGACACATTACTGATGGCGTGACTAAGCGTGGGCAATAACACTGCACGATTTGACACTGATCGATGATATTCAGGCATCCAAAGAGCGGGTGCAAGGGCTGACAGGCATTTGAAATCTTCGTTGCAAACCACACGCGTTGAGTTGGATCTCCTGGCAGGCGTCCCGCGCACAGCGTGTCGCAAGCCCGTTTCAAGAATTGTCATCAGCCCTTTTAGGGTCAGCTTGCGGCGGTGTTCCTTTGGGGAGCCAGTCGACACGCTGTTCTGACTTTGCTCACTTTTCTTTTGAGAAGACGGCGGGGTCAAGTACGCGGGGCTTTGCAACGTGGTGCACGTCGGTCCATCTCGTTGCCTCTTCCTTTCCATGCATACAAAATTACAATCAGTTGGAAGCAAACAGTCGGTTTGCGCCTCGAGCATGTCCGAGTCATCGAAGTCCTCCGACCAAGAGGTCGACTCCTTGAATGCAGCATCGTTATTGCTGAAAAGCATCCCTGCGTCGACCACCGGATCGTCAATCTCCAAGGCAGGAGCCGACACAATACTGAAATCCTTTCCTTGAGGCAGCGGAGCGAGCTGTTGAGCCAACATCATCTTCAGATGTATGCCTCTCAGAGTCACAACTTCCACACCAGCTGGAGGCTTCACGTCATAATACGGGACGTCTGATGCAATCTTATGAAGACTTTTGCGAGATGGCTGTTTTTTCTGCTGGCAATAGTCCAAGCGAAAGGTCCATGAAATCACGTTGTCGTCCGACGGATGAATTGCGACCGAAGTCGCCTCGAGTCCGAGGCTGCTCCAAATCTGGTTGAGGATTAGCATGCTCAAGCAAAGTCTCATATCATTTACTCATGCCTCTGAATGCTTCATTTTCACCGCGATTACTTGCGCGAATTCTTGGTCTTCAGGCTCCAGATCGGCCGCCAGCCCCAGATCAATGGTTACTTTGTAGTCATGACCTTTTCCTACCCACGGTCTACGAGCTTCGTCTTGGTCAAATAGCTTGTCTCTCAGATGAGCGACACCAGCTCCTTCGTCTTCGTTGTTTTCGAAGCCAGCAAATTCCGCCTCGCCGGATAGGTGAAGGAACAAGCCGTCATTTGCTAGGTGAAGTTCTAGCCTTCCAAGATCGAGGCTACCGCTGTCGCTCATGTTGAAGTGTTCGGGCAGCATCGGTATATCCAGGACGCCTGCATCCGTGAAGAGGATACGGGATTGTGGATGTTCCAATAATGAGAAAGGAAGGACGAGGTCGCACGAGGTGAAACCGGAGGGCATTTGGCCCGTGCGCGAGCCGCGGCCGCGACTTCCCCGTGGAGGTTTGGCTGCAGCTCCGGCATGATGCATTTATTGATCACTCCAAGAAATCCACATAGTCAGCCATCTGCGTTGCTCATACTGAATCATCGAGACCTCACTCAGGCACTTGGGCTCGAGGTAGCCACAATGGCAACTCGATCACCACAGCTTCGCTTTTTCGTGCGTTCCGGCACAAGAAGAGCAGTCTCCAGCTGTCTCCAACCGCGTCGTCCGTTCTCAGCGTCTGCGACGCGTTGCACAGACGGTGTGTTTCGTGCACTTACAGAGAATAGAGTCCAAACGCCATGGGTCGAGGCTCTGCGGCAGCAGAGAGAGGAGGGTATAGATCCCACCAAAGCCAGTGGGACGCCGAAAACGCCCAAAGACCGAGATCTATCGCCTCGGTCGATGTCCGATAGCTACCACAGTGTCGTAAGTGCTGTTACACTCTGGAAGACTAGTCAACTGGACCTTTCTGACCCTCTTGTAGATCCTGCCTCTTGCGCAAGACCCATGGCTGCTCGACACATATCTCAACTCCTCTGGCCACATCCGCTTCGGCACACTGCTAATGGATCTTGATGCCTTGTCTGGAGTCGTGGCCTACAAGCATACTGGCGATGGCGTTACCACAGTCACGGCAGCTTGCGACCGTATCACGATTCAGCATCCCTTGACCGAGATTTGCGATCTTGAACTCAGTGGAAAGGTCACGTACGCTACAGGACGCAGCAGTATGGAGATAACCCTTCAAGTCGCCAAAGCTCCCAAGGAAGGTCAAAAGCCGGTACCGGAAGATGTAATGATGACATGTCAGTTTACCATGGTCTCGCTGGATCCTGGTACGAAGAAGCCGGTCAACCTCCCACCCATCCGACCCGAGAACGAGGAGGAAAGGCGCGTGTTTACCCAAGGTGAAGAGAACAGCAAGCACAGGAAGGACCTTTCGAAGCGTTCGTTGCTAAAGCAAACACCCAACGATGAAGAGAGCGACTTGATCCATGCCATGTGGCAAAAACAGCTGCAATTTCATGATCCCAACGACCCTCTCCGTAAACCTGACAATGTCCAGTTTATGGACAAGACTCAGCTGAGCACTGCGAGTATCATGCAGCCTCAGTATCGCAACAGGTAAGATTTACATCACTTTGTATCCAAAGTCTGTAGACTGCTGACATATGTCACAAGACACCACTTCATGATCTTCGGTGGCTTCCTATTGAAGCAAACCTTCGAGCTTGCGTTTTGCGCTGCTGCATCTTTCGCTCACAGCCGGCCCACATTCGTCTCCCTCGATCCCTCGACCTTCCAAAATCCAGTACCCGTCGGCAGCGTCCTGTACTTGACTGCGACCGTCGTCTACACCGACCCACCTCTCGTGTCAGGTCAATCAGACACCGACCTCAGCTCCGCGCAATCTGGCAAGACCCGCGTGCAGGTGCGCGTCGACAGTAAGGTCCGTGACGTTGAGCACGGCGAGACCAAGCCTACGGGCCAGTTCAACTATACCTTCACTGTAGACAAGGATGTGAAGGTCATGCCGAGAAGTTATACGGAGTTCATGATGTACACAGATGCTCGCCGGAGAGCGAGGAGAGTTCTCGAGACGGTGAAGGAGGGCCATGCTGATGGTGGCGGAAAGGAGCGGGTGACTGAGTAGATGTTTCCGGGGAGTACCTTTGGTTACATGATCTAGTGTCGGTCCATATGCATTTTAAGTTTGGCAGTCGGGTGCTTGGGCGCCAGTCCATCGACAAACGACAGTAATAGAATGTAAGATACATCTAGATAAGGCATTGGCCTTCATCCAACTGTCCAGGAATCAACGGCATTTTACTTCCGGGGCTCTCTCTGGCGGAAATTGATGAACACGAGCTATGGGAGATAGCAGCATCTCAATTACCGCAGAAAGACCTCTGTAACACCTATACTAGTATTCCCAGATTTTGTAAGAAGAATGCGCTAATTCTATCACCTCTGAATCGGCTAAAAATGAGTTCTGTTCAGAGAGCCCACTGGATGGCGCACCACATTTTGGGATGGAGTGTAGTTCTTACTCCGTGAATCGGACGATTTCTCGTCTGGACTCTCGACTCTCGATGGGTAATTCATCATTTTCTACCCCAGTGATCATCTTTTGTCAATGAGTCGTAAAATCGATGTCCCCTCCATCGGTGGTACCTCGAACGCCCGACTTAGGTGTGATGTGACCACAGCGCGAGTCCAGGTTGTTCGCGAGAATCACCTTCAGGAAGGCCGGTACGATACGCGATCCCTGAAGGATCTTCAATAACACTTTACTGTAGCGTCCTGCTTCTACTATTGCTACTAAGGATGATGGCTATAACATGTTACATCGTTTAGTATCGAGCCTGCCCATCGGTGAGCGACGCGGACAAAAGAAAACCCGGAGACGAATCTCCTTCCCCTCACAGCTGGTGGGGAGAATCTGGAGATGATGGGGTAGCGATCGTCGAGGCCCACTCCCACATGCGCTCCAATACCAAGCTCACAAGCATCTCGAGCCGCTCAGGCTTGGCTGCCGATAAGCTACTGTGCCGGCTTGGCCCATTTTGGATGTCATCGCGTCAGTCTAAGGTTCCTTCGCCTCTTGCCGCTCGATGTCAGTGGCTGCACTTCCCTCGGTCATGGCATTATGGTCGAAGAGTGGATCTCATCCATGCACTGCCATGTCGCACAACGTGGAGGGGTCCCGAAGTGCTCTCCCTCGGGCTCGGTGTAGAGCTGGGAGCTCTTCGGGGAGAGTGCTCGGCACATGGGCTGATTCCCAAGTGAAAAAGCGTTTTGGTGCTTTTTCTCCTTCCATCTGATCTTCAACTATACCTTGCTTTCCCTCAGCCGACTTTTAGCTGCGACGGCAAAACATCGATGAGCATGGATCCGAACGAAGAGAAGCTTGACCACGCGGAGGAGATTGATGAGAAGGATACTTCGGGTACAGGCTATACACACGTTGAGGATCCAGTGCTTGAGAAGAAGATCGTACGACACCTTGACCGACGGATCTTGCCCTGGATCTTTATCCTTTGGTTACTTGCTTTTATCGACCGAAGCAATGTGAGTCCACCTATGACTCTGACCTGAAGATAGGCTCGTCCTGACCGTAACCAGATCGGCAACGCCAAAATTGACGGCCTTATCGACGATCTCAACCTCACCGGTAACAAGTACAATGTGTCACTTACTGTGTTCTACATCCTCTACGTGCTCATTGACATCCCCTCGAACTGGCTGCTTAAGGTCGTCGGAGGTGGCAAATACCTGCCCATGCTCGCCGTCGCATGGGGCATTGTGGGAACTTGCATGGGCGCAGTGAAGAGCTATGGAGGCCTTATCGCGTGCCGTCTTCTTCTCGGCGCTTGTGAGGGCGGCATGTTTGGAGGCATCATCTTGTATCTCAGCATGTTCTACAAGAGGCATCAGCTGATGTTCAGACTTGGGGTATGGAGCGTCCACAAATGCACCCAGATTAGGTGACTGACGTTGACAAACAGGTCTTCTACTGCGCTGCCCCTCTTAGCGGAGCGTTCGGTGGTCTGCTTGCCACTGGTCTGGCCGAGATCAGATACGGAGGTTACAACAGATGGCCTTGGATTTTCTTCGTTGAGGGATCGATAACCATCGTCGTCGCCATCGTGGCGTTTTTCTTCCTTCCTGACACCCCTGGCAAAGCGAAGTTTTTGAGTGAAGAGGAGCAGTGGTACATCGTCCATGTACTTCGCGCCGATTTGCAAGGTGCTGCGCAGTCCGACAGAATCGACGACGAGAAGTTCAGCTGGAGCGCTGTGAGTCCATCTAATATAGCCTTTTCATGCTGGAATTCGGCCTTGACTGACTCTGATTAGGTCCGCATGGCTCTCCTCAATATAAATACCATTGTGATGAGCATCAACTTCTTCCTCATCCTGGTGCCAATCTACTCATTCTCGCTCTTCTTACCATCCATCATCTCCGGTCTTGGATACCATCGGATCACAGCGCAGCTCTTCACTGTCCCACCCAACTTCCTCGCCTTCCTGGTCGTGCTCATGGCATCATGGATCAGCGACCGCATCAAGATGCGCGGTCCACTCATCGCCACCGGTCTCCTAGTTGCAGCCATCGGCTACATCATGCAGCTCGCTGCAAAAAGCCCAGGTGTGCGCTACGCAGGCACCTTCTTCGTCGCCTCCGGCGTCTTCCCTTGCTCGCCGCTGATCCTAGCCTGGCTGAGCAATAACCTCGCACCGCACTACGTCAAAGCGACGGGTCTCGGCTTCATCGTCGCCGTCGGCAACTGCGGCGCTTTCGTCGCAACCTTCACCTACCTCAGTGAGGATGCGCCGCTATACATTACAGGTCACGCGATCAACATTGGTGCGATCGGGATCAGCTTGATTTTGACTTTAGGCAATATCTTGTACATTCGCTGGGAGAATGCTGCGCGGGCCAGCGGGAAGAGAGATGCTAGGTTGCAGCATGGTAGGGAGAATGAGCTTGGATATAGACACCCTGCTTTCAGGTATACCCTCTAAGTTGCACTTGGAAGCTCAAAGTATATAGGCTGGTAATGAATACACAGACTTTTCGGATCGCACAATTGGCACGCAGCCAATGGGATCGGAGTTCCATGTCGAGACGGCTCCAGAGAAGCTTCACAGAGCATATGCTTGCCAGGTTCCTGATGAACCGCGCCGTTGTGCATGCATGTTCTTCGGTGGTGACAAATGTTATGGCAGCTTTTGTTGAGCTACCGTCGTGAGTATGCGTCAAGCGACATCTTGATTGTAGCATTTCGCTCTGCCTGTGCGTATGGCAACATCGCCAATTGTGACGCGTTGCTGAAAATGCCTGATTTGCACCCAGTGTTGATCCCAGTGGCTTCGGGTATATTTCATTCATCATCGCTGCTGTCACTTTCCTCCTTCTGCTTCCTCTTCTGCTCCGCAGCCATTTTCGCAGCGAACGGAGACTTGCTGCCTTTGTACTCCTTCTGCTTCTGGAACACGTAGCTTCTCGACTCTCGGTCCTCACCCTTCCATCCTCCACCGCCTTCCAGGTTGCCCAAAGTCCGAGCATGGCTGTAGCCTGGATACGCGCTGGCCTGGAATTTGAAACTCCGCTGGACCTCGAGCCCGCTGTGCCTAGCCAGATCGCGGACATTCCATAGCGTGTACGGCTCGCCTTCGAAGAGCGTCACCACGATGGTCCCATCAAGCGCAAGCATGTTCTTTGCAGCGCCGAAAAATTTCACCAGAAGCTCCTGATTGAACCGAACCTGGCGATTGACATCCGTACTTTTGCCACCGACGTGCGGGAAATTGAACAGAATATGATTATACAGACCAGCCTTGCTGAGTGCCTTGTGCTCGTTGAGTTTCGTAGCATCAACATCATAGACGACCGTTTGGCCTTCTTCCTCGAGATACTGAATGTGCTCCTCAGCCTGGGGCTTATACTTCTCGAACAGCTCAGCCTGGCCGTCGTAGCAAGTGGCCGTAACGTCGCAGCAGCCGTGGTGCTCGACGATTGATTTGGCAAAGGAGAAATCGCCCTCGCCGACAAGCAGGATGCGGTCTTCTTCCGGGATGAAAGGGATCGTTGGTGCTTGCACTTTCTTCACTTCCTTCTTCGCGGGTTGGTGCCGTGTGTCTTTGAGCTTGGAATTTTCCGGCTTCTCATATGGCGTTTTTCGGAATCCAGCTTTGGTGGCATGCTTACCTTTCATGTTTTTTGACTTGGCCATGGTGAGTAGGTGACGCAGGTTGCGCGACTGGAAAAGGGAAGCGATGGCGTCGCTTCGAAGCTTTTGAGTGCAGCGGTGACTTCGCGTTAAGCTGCTTGCTTACCCTAACCCTAACCCTTGTTACCCTTGCAATTTGTGGCTATCCGTCCCTTCGTGTGTCCAGAACCCCCGTATTTGGCGTTTAATGACCACAGACAGCTGTCAATTGGACTTCAACATATTCGATATATTTTTGACCCAATTTGAAGTTGCGTTGAGTGTCTTTTGGGTCGGGCTCCGGCATTCGCATCTCAGCACAAAATGCCAACCCGTTCCATGACCGCTAAGTTTGGGGGTCGTTCAAAATCCCGTCAAATGCGGCTTCGCAGATGGACTCACCTGAAAATCCTCGATGCACTGTCAAGATCAATGAAATTCAATTCTTTTCTTAGTCTGTTCTAATAACAGCATCTCATCAGTTTGTTTGAAGCGATTCAGAGCAATATTGGTGGTGTTACAGATTGTTGAAATGCAGGTACTCGACGAAGTGTTGAAGCCCGCGACGTTAGCGGAGCTAACGGGATCTCCCGCGGCCCCCAAATTTTGGGCCCTGAGGCTGGCCCTCCTCCCTACGCGCAACTCAACTGTTAACCTGCGTGTAAAAACAACAATCTGAACTTCCCGGTATCGAAACAAAAGAAAAAGTGGAGTTTCGGGGTATCGAACCCCGGACCTTCCGCATTTCTGGAATGCAAAGCGGACGCTCTACCACTGAGCCAAAACCCCAACGAATCAAAGTGATTATTGGATTTGGGAGGGAGCTTAAGTTCTATATAACTTTAACCTCAAGCAAGACAAGATCACGGCGACTCAACATCCCCAGGAAAGATAATAATGTGTATGGGCTGCCACTAGGTTTGACATAATAAGCCATGTAAGGCTATCCCTTCTAGGAGCATCCTTATCTCATCTGAGAACGTTCTTCAATTTCGACATGATCTTCTGTAACTCTTCACACCCACGGCCAGGTATCTTGTCTTACCTGAACCTACTTAAAATAGATCACAACAAGACCATCTGAGCGTACAAAATCGGGCTGTTTCAATTTCTTCACCGAAACCTGACTTCACACTGCTCTGAAAAGATCTTGGCAGGCGGTGTCAAATTCGAAGAACTGTCTACAATCATCCTAACCAATATTCGCGACCTCTTCCAGCAGCGCGTTCGCAGCCAGTTTACCCAAGTTGTTCGACGCTAACGGCGAGTCGCCCGTCAGCACGTACCTATCACGGTGCGTCTGACCAGTGATACCCTTATTAAGCAGCTCAATGCCGTTCTCGCGCAGTTTCTCACCCACGAGCCAAGGCATCTTACCAGGAATGTAGCCAATGTCGATGTTGGGCCCCTTATCGAGCGAGTCGGGAAAGACGACGATCTTGTACCCTTCGTAAATCGACTCGCTGCCCTGCGGCGTCCCGACCTTGGCCGCGATCATGCAGGCTGGGCCGTGGCAAAGGGAAATGAAGAAGCGCTTATGCTCATCGGCCCAGCGCAGAATACTGCCGACCGTCTTCGAGAAAGGAATGTCATTCATGACACCGTGGCCACCGGGGACGAAGACGCCGATGTATGGGGTATCCTTGGTGAACCCATTGCCCCAGACTTCTTCCAGGTTGAGCGGCTTGCGAAGCTTCTGCTTGTACTTCTCATAGATGTTTTTGATAGCCTCATCCTCCTTCGGGAAGGCCCACATCTCGAGCTTCACGGGGTCGCCTGATACGGTGGCAACGTCGACGTCGAAGCCAGCGGCGTCGAGGTGCAGGACAGGGAGCAGCATCTCAACGGGGTGGTTCCCAGTCGAGAAGAATTCGCCGCCGTCCATGCGCAGGTAGCGCTCTTGGGTTGCGATGAGGAGGATCTTCCATTTGCCGCCAGTGTAGCGGTTGGGGTAGTCCGCGCTGTCAAAATCCGTCTTCGACGGCACGTATTGCGTGAGTGAGAATGGTGAAGGGAACCAGGCATCGTCCTCGGCCTGATCAGCAACGGGCTTGCGGTCTGATGAGTTCGACATGGCGTATGGTGACTTTGCTCTATTTGATTGCAGTCAGAGGAATGTACGACCAAGTTGAAAGCGGTACCGAAAGTTCGCTCTTCGTGAACCAAACCACGACACTTTATAGCTTGACAGCTTCGTTATAGAGTTTCGGAGCTGAAGCCGCCCTCAGGTGCAACTCAACGCTAGGTGTGATGCCCAGCCTCGATGCTTTGGGTTTTGTGGAGACCTGACGTCTGCTGTGTCAGCGGTCTTCGAACTACGGTATAGCACAGTATCCCAAGCACCATCGCATTATAACGTGTGACGACAATTGACAGCTCGGTGGACATTGATATTCGTGACCGGTTGCGTGCACGCACGTTTGTGCAAAGCAGCGTAGCTCAGGAGCCCCACGAGCGGGGATGCTGCTGCGACTGAGGGGCCAAGCGCGCGTTTGGAGGCCGACGAACCATCGCTTTAGGTCAACAACCAATTGAAAGCGTTGCGGGAGTGCGCGGAATTTTGTCTCCGTACTGAAACCACGGGTACGATGGTCAGGACGACTGAGATCATTCGAGCACTTTCGATGGATAATGGGCGGATGTGTCTACCTTTCCAATCCTGCATTACTAAGCGCCGCTCTGGCTTTCTTTCCTCTTCACTTCTGGGCTATGGCCTCTGGACCGACCCTCGGTGGGACTCATCATCCCGCCGCTCCTGACACTCAAAGTTGTGCTGCCTCGTCTGCTCGTGGCTCCGCCAGATTCTGCTTCCCTCTCTAGGAACTCGCTCCAAAGCTCCGCCAGTGTTTCTCTGCTTGCGCCTCCAGGGCTTTCCGGAACAAATTCGCCCAAAGCAGGAGTAGAAGGCGTGCGCCTGAAGGGGCTTACAGGCACTCGCAGAGATCCAACCCCAGTACCCTGGCGGAGTAGACCTGCTTGCTCCTTTTGCTGCTCGTTCCAGCCGAGCAGTGCAGAGATAAGCTGTAGAACCTGGAATTTCTTGGGGTCGCTGCGATCGAGAGCCAGGAAGTGAAGGAAGTGATTGGTGACCAGCTGGCGGTCAACGTTGTCCTCTGGCTTCCCTCGTTTGAGGAACCGCAATGCCTTGGTAAGATGGTCGTTCAAGATCACTGCCTCGTGCCTGAGCTTGCCGATGAGCAGGTTCTTTTCCTTTACCTCTTTCTCGAATGGCAGAGCGCGCTCGAGCTCCTTTTGCGTCGTCTCGAGCTGCGATTTAAGCTCTGCAGAGCTATCCTCAGCACCCTTCACTTGTTTTCGCAGCTCCTCAAGCTGGGCTTGCGACTGTTCCACCAATTCTCGAAGCTCACGTTTGCGCTCTTCTTGCACATCACGTAATGCGCGTTGGAGACCATCCACTGTAGATCCTTGGGTGTCCGCTTCGTTTCTCATCCGTTCAAGAGCTTCTCGTTGGCTGTTCATCTGCTCTTCCAGCTCTTGAGCCCGTTCGTCGGCTCCCTCCCGCCGCGAACGCTCCTCCGTAGCCAAGATTTCCCAATCTTGCATGGCTTGTCTGGCAACCTCATACTCCTCACGCACATATGCTTCGCGAGAAATGAGATCATCGCGTTCTTTCGCCCAGTTTGTAGTAGAGAGGTTCGTTCGGGAACGAAGTGTTTCCACCTCGGCAGCCTGCGACTCAAGCTGGGAATTCAGCTCGGTTATTGAAGACTGTAGCTTCTCATTCTCTCCAACAGCAACAGAGTGTTCTTGTTCCAGCTCTTCAATGCGCCCACGAGCGGTCTCAAGTTCCTCGGCATCTGCTTTTAGGCGCTCTCCAAGTTGTGAGCGAATCGTGTTGACCTTGCTTAGAAGGTTGCGATACTGCGTCTCAGCTTCTTCTTTTTCTTCTTGTGACCTTTCAAGCTCTTGCTGTACTCCAGAAACCTCTTCCCTGTGCTTCGTCTGTAACTGTTCGAGGGACTCTCGTAATTGAGTGACCTCGGCGCGGAGATTGTCTCGCTCTTGTTGCATTGCGTCGAGCCGACTCGTCGCGTCCGCGTCACCCGCAAGGTTCTGCGAGGAGACTGCTTCATATTTTGACCTTCTCTGCGCGGTCCGTGAGTTGTCTGGCCCGTCTTGTGATCGCTGTGCTCCGTTCTGTGCGAGCGGCTCATTCGTTTCTTCCACTGGTGAGGACGGCTCGGGCGGCGAGGATGGCATGTGCAGAGTGTCTTCGTTCTTTAGCTGCTCCTGACGCGACACGACCTACACCATCATCAGTGCTGACCCGGTGTCATTTGGTACGTCGACCTACCGTAGGTGTCTCAGGCCCTTCATCCTCGTCATCCTCTTCTTCATCTGCGCCCGCAGGCTGACCTTTTACACCATTGGCTCCAACACTCTCACCGCCTTCCTGAGCCTTGCCATTCGCCTTCTTCTTGTTGTTCTTCTTCTTTTTCTTTGCGGCTACGTAGGTGCCGCGTCAGCCGAGTCCTGCGTGTAAAGCTGGTGTCGCAACGCTGATCGTTGCTGGCGATTCATCTTACCTGACTTGCTTATTGAATCCGAAGCATTGGTAGCTGACATGATCGGAAAATATCAACAGACACGTCTTTCGTGGGCCAATCTGTGGATGTCATGTACAATCTGGCATCTTGAACCGGTACGCCGGCCTGAGGCAGCCACGCTAGTGAACCTTAGCGGATTGCGTAACGCAAGCAAGCGAGGGCAAGGATTAAAGATAGATCACAACATCTCTCTCCACGCGGTCGCTCGCGAGCACATGGACAAGCTTTCGGAGCGGATTGAGAAGTGTGATCCCCGGGAATATACTGAGAGGCTCCAAAGCAACTCGGAGAGCAGCTCTCGCTAGGTTTAAGTATGCAAACATGCAGATTCTGGGATCGCCATGCTCGTCTCCGCATCACGCAAGCTGAGCTTTTTGCATCAATGATAGGAGGTTGTTCTCCTGCACGAAGTCTTCCCAAGTCTTCAAATCCAGGCCAGGAAGCTTGGTTGCTTGTCAGCAGATTTCCTTTGGCATGATGCGCGGGCTTTTCGATCACCTTGCTCGCTTGGACAAACGCAGAATCATCATAGATCATGCCAGTACCCTCGAAGATCATCAGCTGCTCGGTGAAATCGAGGGCAGTGACGGGCCCCATTTTGGCTTCGAGGCTCTCTCGGAAAGTCTTCTCGGCCGTCTGCTCGTATCGAACGGATATGCCGTAGGCTGCGACACTAATGTCAGCTTCCACATCTTCCACCAACCCCATCATCATCGCTACCTACCTGATCCGAGAATCTTCAATTTCGCAAGCTCGCCGATGCTTTGGGAGTTGAAAGCGATGGTCCGCTTGTGGTAATTGTCGCCGCATTCGATCAGGTATCTGACCAGCTTGCCGGTATCGGAGATCGCAGCATTTGGCAGATTCGTCTCGCCTTTGAGGCAGAACGAGCGCAGGTAGGTGCCATCGTTTTGCTGGCCTTGATGTTAGCGATCAAAGGAAGCACTCTGATCAAGAACCGCCCAAGACCCACCTTCTTCGGTAGATAAACTCGCGGGTTTGTCACGCAATTTTCGAAGTAGTTCGGGAACAGAATCTCGATCGTCTTCTCCCAGAGACCCGGCTTTGAGTCTCGGATGTACTTCGTCACGGCCGCTTTGCTCTGCCAGTGGAAGATGTTCGAGTACTTGCCGGCAGAAAGCGCTCTGCCGTCTGGTAATGAAGCCCAAACAAAGTGTTCCAGCTGAGGGAGGCCATCCGCTATATTCGCAATGACTTTACCCTGCTCGGTCTCAATATCCGCCGACATGCTCTGCCAGAAATTCGTCATCGCGTAGATGATGTGAGCGCCCTCGAATGCCCGCTCAAGACTGGCCGCATCGCCCAAATCAGCCTGGACAACTTCGACGCCCTGCGCGGCTAGGCCTTTACTCTTGTTGGAGTTTACGTCTCTAGTCAGGCCTCGGACGTGATATTTGGCCGGTTCTGCAAGTAATGATTGCACGACTGAGCCGCCCTAATAGGGTCGATTAGTTTTGCGATTATTTCAGTACCGAAGTAGACAATATACCTGTTGGCCGGTCGCACCAAGGACAGCAACTATCTTCTTTTCCGTCGTCATCGCGATTTCGAAATGGAGCTAAGGTGTATGTGCAGAGATCAGTGGCTGCTCGATCAGTGATCGACTGATTTCCTGTCAAATATATAGGCGTTTCCGACACTTCTCAAACCAACCCACCTCTGGAAATCTTCGTGTGTCGGATGCTACACAGTTCCGGTTTGCTGGCAACAGACGATCGAAGCATTTGCTCCGAACAAATCACATTGCTCTGTCTGACGTACAAAGACGGAATTACTTCCAGTCGCGACAGGTAAGGCCCCACTCTCTTACCAATCGCAATTCCTGGGCGCGGCGTCTCCAGAGACGACCCGGATCGCGGATTCACGACTTTGCCATCGTGGCTGAACGCAAAACTTGGCTTGGGAGATGTCATACTACAACACGCTCGCGAAATGGTGCACATTGATTTCAAATATATCTCAAGTTCATGATCTATTCAGCGTACTTCAATCATGATGCAGATGCCTTTGTTCTGTTACGGTCGTCCCAACGCCGATCAACAGCGTTGTCAACCTCTCACCTGGCGATCAATATCATTTTGACAGAGGGGGCTCCGCTCATTCTTCTTAGGTTGCTATCAGTCTAAACTAAGTGATGAGCCTCTCGTTCTGGTCTTGGCGTCTAACGAGAACGAAGTCAAACAGGACATTCGGGGTTTCGCCTGATCCCGAAAGCTTGAACCCCATCGCTCTGCCTTTCCACATCTGGACCATTCAGCGCGAGCTGGTGAACGACGGTCGATGAACCACTTCGAAATCGCTGTCGATACTCCACCTGGCATTATCGTGGCTGAAGAGGTCCAGGAGGTTCGCTCTCGGGTTACCTCGAACACCCGCGAGATGCAACGCGAGTTGACGGTACTTCAGCATAAATGATTGACACCAAACATTCAAGATCCAACAACAGTCCATCTTCTCTTCCCGATCCAATCAATCAATTCTGCCTTTATCATGATACAGACTCTCAAACTCGAGGTGATAATATGCGGTGCGGGTATAGCTGGTCTATGCGCTGGCATCGCTTTAGCGAAACAAGGTCACCAAGTCATCATCCTCGAAAGAGCACAAGCTCTCTCTCCCGCGGGTGCAGGCATCCATCTGCCGCCTAACGCGACCCTGCTCCTCAAGGAATGGTAAATCCTTGACAAGCTGGCTGGCAAGGCATCCGTCCCTGCGGGCTTTGTCTTCAGACGTTATGCTGATAGCTCGGTTCTCGCGCGGGCGGCGGAGAAGAAAAGGCAGCAGGGAACGGGGATCGGGACGCCGTAGGTCGATTGACGGGGCGCATTGTTTGGATGTTGACTGACAATGCTGCTAGGTGCTGGTCCGTCAAGCGCTCTGATTACCAGGAAGTTCTATATGAGGCCGCTCTCGAGGCGGGCTGCGAGCTTCGCCTGGGCCAGAAAGTCACGGGCGTCGATGAGAATGCACCCGGTGTGGAAATCCAGTCTGGAGATACCGTTCGCGGAGACCTCGTTGTCATCGCTGACGGTGAGATCCTCCAAGTCCACTCTCCATCAAATCAAGCTGACAGGCAGAGCACCAGGCATCAAATCCTCCCTGCGCCAACTCATCCTCCCCTCCCAAGACGTCTCAGCCATCTCCCACCCCCTCTCCACCTACCGCGCCTGGGCACCTCTCGAAGCCCTAACCTCAGACCCCAACGTCGCTACCCTCCTCAAGACAGCAGCAACAAACAACTGGCTCGGCCCCGCCCGCCACATGATCACCTACCCGGCCTCCAACAACACCATCCTCGCCATCAACGGCACCTACCCCTCCCGCACCGACCCCGCCGGCGAATGGAACCACGCCGCCAGCGTCGCCGAGATCCAGCAGCGCTTCCACGACTTCGACCCGGTCGCCAAGGGCATCCTCGCGCGCGCCCGCGACTGCAAGGCCTGGGCTCTCGCGGAGGTCCCGCGCCTGCCGCGCTGGCGCTCGCAGAGCGGCAGAGTGGTCCTGCTCGGTGACGCGGCGCACGGCATGCTGCAATCCCTGGCGCAGGGGGCGGCGATGGCGACGGAAGATGCGGGGGCGCTGGCGGAGAGCCTGGTGGGGGTGGAGGGGCGGGAGGGTGTGCCTGGGGCGATGCGGGTCTATGAGCGGAGTCGGCGGTGGAGGTGTGAGAGGGTGCAGGCGCAGGCGAGGCGGAATGGGGATTTCATCCATATGTTTGATGGCGAGGAGCAGGAGTGTAGGGATCGGAAGTTGAGGGGCGAGGCGAGGGAAGGAGATTGGGAGGTCGATTGTGGTCCGTTGATGGATCCGGCGTTCACGCAGTGGTTGTATGGGCATGATACGATCGAGCATGTGCGCAGGGTGAGGGCTGCTGCAGAAGTGTAAGCTGCGTCGGGGAAGGAGAGGATCGTGAATTCTGTGTTTGAATAGAGATGTAGAATGCCGATGGAAGAAAAGAAAACGATAGCAAAGTAATCGCAAGTCATTCAAACCATTTTTGTTCAATTGCCCCTCATATTCATATCTCGCTCAAACCTAAGCTACAAGGGGCTCCGAGAAACCAAAGAGCAGAAGACGAGGACAGACTGGAGGCGGACAACGCAATCAGCCAAATACCAGTCCGCCTCGAACCGTCTTCGAACCCGCTCGCCAGCCAGGCTGACATTTCTTCTGAAAACGAAAACGCCGTCGGCCAGGATATCTTCGCTATGCGCCCCTTTCGAGTACCCGCCACGTTCCTGGGGGAGGAGCACAAACACTTGGAAAGAAAAAGAGGCGCTTGAAGCTTTAATAAGCTTTCATGAGGACCATAGGCCAAGCCCCTCTGCCGGCACTTGGGACACGAGTAAACATGTCGTCGCTAGGCATATCAAATGCCTAACGCTTCGGCCTCCCAATTCACCCAACCTTGTCCTTGGCCAGCACCTTTGCTCAGCTCAATATCTTTGTCGAGTCAAAGCTCGTCATCGTCGATCTCACTGGGCTTGAGCAGACCGCCGACCTTCATGGCGCGAGAACGCTCCATCTCCTTCGCATCTTGAGCCGCCTTCTCGCGGTCCTCTGTGAAAAGCTCGGCATTGTCGCCAGCGAACTCCTTGAGGGAGACGAGGAAGTCACGGAGGATGAGCTTGAACTTAGGCAGATCCTCAGTGCTGTCAAACAGGCTGGAGATGAAAGAGGTGATCTGCGGCGCCTGCAGGTTGGGGAAGGCGTTCGAGAGCAGGTTGGCCACGAAGTTCTGGAGGAAGTCCTTGTTCGACATGCCAGGAGTGCCAGCATCTTCCGTGTAGATCGGGCCCTGAATCTTGCCAGTGCCAACGAGCCAGAACATGCGGGCGAGCAGCATGGACTGGTACTTGAAGCCAGCCTTGTGGTCGGAGTCGGTAAGGACGAAGAAAACGTCCTGGAGGATGGTGGTGTAGAAGCTCTGGAAGAAAGCGTTGCAAGTCTCCGGATTGGTGTGTTCGGCCATGTTGCTGATCAATTCGATGCACATGTTGAGACCTTCACCCTCGACAGCGCGGTTGTCGTGCTTCGAAGCCCACATGCAGCTGTCAATGACGAGCTTGAAGTGAGCCTGGTCGAGAGTGAGAAGGGCAGGGAAACAGCGCTGGTTGATCTGGCGCAGAAGCTTGAAGAACTCAACACGATGCTCAGGGTATTCAGAGAAGTCCTTGTTGATCATGTCCAGAGTGCACTCGAAGATGGCGTCGAGGATAGGCGGTACCTGCTCAGTCATCATGCCCTGTAAAATTCTGTTAGCTGATGTCGATGCGATGGGCGCCATATTGCGCACCATTGAGTATCTACTTGTATGTGGAGTCCAACGTACCTGAAGCTTGTTGATCAACACGGTGATGACCGCAAGCACTTCCGCCTCACGGGCGTCCGGCACGTTCCTCTTGTAGTCAAGCAGGACGGCTTCGAGGAGGGGCGGGACGACCGTCTGGTGAATCATCTCCTGATCATCAGCCTTCTCCACATATGTGGTGATGAGTTTCAGGATCTCCTTCTTGATGGTCCTCAGACCGCGGACCTTGGGCATCTTGGTGGCGATGTTTCCGTCTCTCTGGACGGCCTCGTCGATCAGCGAGGAGGCGGCGCGGTACATAGTAAGCATGTCGACGTAAATACGACCAATCTGAGGGTAGAAGTAGCTGCCAATCGAACTGCAAGCCGCAACGTTGGTCTTCATGATGTTGCCGATGATCTTGATGGTGTCACCGTCCTGGAGGATGTTGGGGTCCTGACGCGCGGCCTCAATGATCTGATCCCAGGCCTGGTTGGGAAGAGACATGAGCTCGCCGATCAGACGCTCCTGTGTGTTCTTGGCGCCCTGTGCGCTGATCATGTAGCCGCAGGCTTCATAGAAGGTGTGGATTTGCTGAGGAGACAGGTCGCAAGTGATCTTCCTCATGGTACGGACAATCTCGTCGATGAAGGCCTCAGACTCGCCGGGCTGCTGGATGACGAAGTGGCGCTTGCACTTGTTCGCAATCTTGATGAAGGTATCGCAAGCCATGTCCTGGACACCCTCGTGAGTCTCGTGCATGAACTCAAACAGCTTGTTAACGACTGTCTTGAGGAACTTCCAGTGCGCCTTGAGGAAGCGTGGGTACTGGCCGACGATGTACATGATGTTGGAGGCAACGACAGCCTTGTTGTCTTTGCCGCGCTTCATCTCGGTCAGACCGAGGAGATCCTTGATGACGGTCACGAGGAAGCGCTTCTCCGTCTCCTCGTTCATAGCACCAGAAATGGAACCGATAGCCCAGCAAAGGGTATTGCAGTTCGCCCAGCTCCATTCCGTGCCATCGACTTGTCTTGCCAGCTTCTCGGACATGATTTGTTCGGTATCGACGACGTCCAAATGCGTGAGGAAGACTAGGCATTCTCTTGTGGTCTTGTAAAGCTGAATGGTGTCCGACTCCTTGACGAATTCTCTCACAATTTCACCCTCGTCGTTCTCAACAATCAAGACCTCCTCTGGGCGGACCATCTTCTCAATCATGACCTGCCTCAGGTTTGAGAGCACATCGGTGTACTTGTGTTTCCTCAGAGGGTAGTTCGCCATAGTGGTGGGATTGGGCGCGCCACCGTTGGCAAGTCCGCCAACACCCATGCTGACGAGGGGGTTCATGTCCGTGATGGGCAGTTGCTGCATCTCGTCGTACAGCTCGCAAACCAGCTTTGTCCAGTACTCCAGGCAGATCTTGAAGATCTCACGGTCCTCAATCTGGCTGATGCGGATAAGGTAGAAGTGACCGTGAAGGAGGAAATCGCGGTTGGGGAGGGCTTCGATAACAGCGAGATGGTTACTGAAAAAGTTGCAGAGGAAGAGGGCGAGGTTTTGCACGAACTCCTGGTCCTTGCTGTTTGACGAGGCGTATGTGGTCTTGAGGTCAAGAGACAGAGGGATGATGTTTGAGATGGTAGTGAGAGTCTCCGTGAACATCTGAACAAGCTTCTCATCCCAGTTGTGCTCGGTCTGCAAGCTACCGATCTCCGTCAAACACTTGAGGGTAATGTTTCTGAACTCGGGTGTCTCCAGGAAACGGCTGCGCAAAATCTCGATCAGTGACGCGCCGCTCGGGGGAGTCTCGAAGATGTAGCCGAGAGGAATCCAGTTCAGGAAGCGCAGCAAAGTCTCCAGAGTAGCCTTGATCAAGCTCGCCAGGTCGGCGGTGCGCAGGATCTCGGAGCAGAGGTTGTAGATGCTGGTGAACTCGTCGCACATGCTCTGCTTAAGCTGTCTCGTCTTGGTGGAGGTCATTTGTTCCGCAGAGAAATCAAAAACCTCTTCCGACAGCAAACGGAGGATGGCCATGTTGTTTTCGCAAATGGGCAGGCTGCTCCTGCAGCTGGAGATGATCTCGTTGATAAATGTCGGCCAGTTGTGCGGCCACTCCTGCTTCAGAATGCTGACAAGCACAAGGTTGAGCTTGTTCAGAAGCGTCCTCTCTTTCTTCAGGTTCTCCTCAGTGCTACTGAGGTCGATGATGAAGTTGACGACGAAGTTCCTGATACCCATGCACTGCTCCCTCGGCAGAACCTTCCACCTCGTCATGATCACGTTGTCAAGGATCTGCAGGCCCAGAAACTTTGTGGAAGGGTATTGTGCGTCCTGGAGGATCTTGTCGACGAGCAGCCACGCGTCCGGGTTCTCTTTGAATTGGTTGAGCGTGGCCTGGGCGGCCTTTTGTTGCTCACCACGGCCTTCGTAGAAGGCACGCACGGTGGCGTCGAGCTCCTCGATGCTCATAGACATGTTGACGGTGTTGCGGTGGGCGGGTAGGAAGCGAAGATGGGAGCCCTAGCAGCGCGAGCAGTCTGCCTGCGAGACTGGATAGGGCTTGACGCGTGCAGACCGGTGGAAAAGGCCTAGTCGTGTATCATGCAGCGGCGGCGGCGGCGGCAGGTCGAGTGAAGGCGCGGCCGGCGTTGCGAGCGTGGTAGCGGCGGGCGAGAGAGCGTGTTTGGTGGGTGGGCGGTGGTATGGGAGCGAGTGAGTGAAAGCGTGTGTAGCTGGTGGGGGCGGTAAAGGTAGAAGTTCTGCGGCTGGTCAACGTGCAAGTGGCGGAGCGGCGCGTGTGGAGATCGATGGTTGGTGGCAGACGGACTTTGGTGATTAAGCAGACGGCGCCGGACGTCATCCACCGGTTTTGCTAGTGTTGCAGGCTGGTCTTGGAAGCGATGAATGCGAAGAGTGGCATGCCACTGCAAGAACCGAGTGAATGGGCGCGCTGCAGAGCTTGACTGCCCTGCGGCTCTGCAAGGGAAGGGGATCTTCCAGACCGCGGCGGTGGTGCAGCACCGCGACGAAACAACCGCTGCTCGAAGGTGGGCCCGTCGCTCAAAGCCGACCCCGCGCTTGACGTTTGCGCATACCCTTCCCTTCCACCTTCAACCCTTCTTCGGCTGGGCCCGTCTTTGATGACCGTCCTTTCATTCACGCTGACAACACCTACGCAAAACCAATCAACCTGCACAAGCACCGCCGCAGAGACATAGCGGTAGTCAGGAAACATGTCGCCACATCAACACACACACCTGCGCGGCTCGGGCACAGCAACACCCACCGGAACTCACGGCAGCCAAACCATCCTCCAAACCGACGCCGGCCCCAGTATACCCATTCCCAGCGGCACCCTCCGCTTGCGAGCAGAACCCCAGGAAAGAAGGCATATTCAATGGGCGGAGGACGTGGTGGACAACGAGGGCATGGGCAAGAAGAGCAGCAAGGTGTGCTGCATCTACCACAAACCTCACGAGCCTGGCGACTCCGACTCCGACTCAAGCGATTCCAGCTCTTCGAGTGACAGCGATAGTGACGATGAACCCGATCTGAGCAGGGCGCGGAAAGCTGGCGGGAGCGGGAGGAAGGGTCGGGGTGGTGGACATGGGCACGATCACGATCATGGGAGCGGAGATTGCAATGGCAAAGGCAAAGGCAAAGCGAAGGAGAAGAAGCCCAGTCCGAACGCCTACGAGCGGCAGCCGAAGCATAAGAACAAGAAAGAGGGCTGAAAGAGGACACAAGACGGATCGGACATATCAATAAATCGCCAAAGAAACCAGCGTCGCATCCAGAAGGGCAGGCCCATACGTACTGGCAGACAGCTGAGAAGAGATCTTCAGGCCCGGGCCCTCGCCACAGGTCAGTTGAAGCAAGTTCTGACACAGATGGACGCCGGCAGCATGGCTGGGAGAATAGATAGATGAAGGGCAGATGGGAGTGGAGCTCATGAAGGAGGTCAAGTTGTGCTTGTTGAGCATTATAGAAGAAGACATTCCTCTAAAGACGCAATCACTCGCTCTCGGCTTGCGTTTTAAATCAACACTTCCACTGCTTCACTCTCAACTCCATAGAGCACTCTCTTCAGTATAGGACCGCACAGGTCGACACTGCATCCTGCATTCCTTCTTCGCGACGTCTCCGGCTTGCCCCTTCTCGCCAATGCTGGCCTCAAATATCACGCCACGCTGGCCACCGAGCGCGTCTGTAGGGCATCGTGGTGATGCGTTGTTCGGTCGCTTGCTGGCGTTGTCCTGTCGCAAGTCTCCTTTGCGATCTCCCCAATTCGAATCTGTTTGAGCGCTTTGTACCAAATCACCTCATCAGCCAGCGCCTGCCGCAGCCTCCCTTTCTTGCTCTCGTTGCGCCGCCTCGGCCTGATGAATGGGAATTCTGACCAAGGTCTGTGGTAACGTCTGCGGCTCGTTCTCCGCCTCGCCCTCCTCATCCTCTTTCGGCTTTGGTATTTTCGCTACACGTGAATCAGCGGGTATTCTTCTCGACGCGTCAATCTAACTCACCGCTCGCCATGCTAACCGCCCTCAAGACGCTTCCCCAGTTCGCCATCACCGCTGCCACAGCCTCCGTTCCGTCGCTCAGTGTGCCCAACTTCTCTTCCAGCTGCTGCATCTGCCCTGCCAATCCAGCGCTCAGATCGCGTAATTGGCGCAAAGACTCGAGCTCGGTTTTCTTCTCGTTGATACGCGCTTGGAGCGCTGATGACTGGGAGTTCTGCGATCCGCCCAGTCCGAGACCAGACGAGGGGCGGATTGTCGTTTGACGCGGGCCGAAAGACATCTTGTGCGGTTTGGAGTCTCGTTACGTCGTTTGAATGTGCAAGGTACGGTACCGTGTATCTGCTCAAAGTCAAGACCCTCCCTCAGCGGGGCACGCGTCGCTCGGTAGTGGTGGAGCCCCCGGAGCCGCATGCGCTCGCTTCTCAGCCCTGCAGCGCGGCCGGCGGCGCCACGAGCCGGCGTTGCCTGAACAACCGGTGGAGTCGGCAACTTTTGGCTTTACGCGCCCAAACACGCCCGCCTGTCAGCCACGTTGGGCGAAGGCACAGGCCGGGAAGAAATAGTTGCTACTCGTAACTTACGCCAACATCTCATTTCGTGATCTCGCGCGCGCGAGCCAAAATCAGCATCCATCGCTAATATCAAATACGGCACCCGACAAGGATCAACAACACATCGAGCGCGACTTACTCGAACAATCCTGGCGCCCGAATGGCGAGACTCAACGAGCCACCCGCCGCTCCTGCTGTGCCTGCAACAGCGTTGGCTGGAGGAGTAGGAGGAGGAGGAGGTGCGGAAAGTGTCGATGCCCGTAAGTGTCCCATCCACCATCATCCAAAACCACCCGAGCAAAATCCCCCCAATCGTTCCCTCGCCGTGTGCACTCGCATGGCGAGACGATGCGCACGAAATCGCGCCCTCCACCACAAGCCGCATCCGCTAACTTGGACGAAGTCAAGCGCCGCTTCATCCGCCAGAACCGCGACCTCGCCAAGAACAACTCGTCGCAGTCGCTGCGCATCCGCGGGCTCGAGCTCGAGGTCAGCAGGCTGCTGCAGACGAACCTGGAGCTGAGAGAGGAGCTGCTGCGGGCGCGGAATGCGGAGCATAATGCGCGGAAGGAGAGCTCGAAGGAGGGGGTCAGAGGGTTTAAGGAGGAGATGATGGCGAGGTTGAGGGAGCTGAGTGGGATTGTGGAGGGGATTGAGGAGATGCGGGAGAATCAAGAGGAGGAGTTGGCGGAGAGGGAGGGCAGGAGGATGAGCGTGTTGTCGCAGATGGAGTTTCGCGAGAGGCAACCACTGGCGGATCTCATGCGGGATTGCCAGATGCCTACGATTGATGAGGACAAGAGTCACCCGAGAAGAACACTGGACTCGGTGGAGATAAAAGCTATCAGGCTCAGCGATGGCAGCAGCAATGGGAGTCCTGATCTTGGACCGCCACCCGTTGCCAGATTTGAGTGTCAAGAGCCTATCAAGTTCGACGCAAACGCTTCTGAGGATCAACAAAAAACGCAAGCGGAGGCAGAAGTGGAGCCCGAGAAAAAGACAAGTGAAGAGGACCTGCCTGCAGCTCTGTCTATCAACCTTGAGACCCGAAGGAAACGCAAGGACAGCCAGCCGAAACTCGAATTGCGACGACACTCCATACTTCCTCCTCCATCACCCTCGAGCAGTGAAGGAGATGTGACAGCGCCTACGCTTCGCACTGGCGCTAAGAGGAAGCTGGCCGACCGAGACCTAGACAAGCCCATCAAGGCCCCCAGCAAAACAGACTTCACCTTCAATCGCAAAGCTTCGACAGAACCGACGAAGAACCCCGCAGAACAACAAGTCGAGCCCGCCGAGAAGGAGGAGACGGTTGAGATCCAAGCTCCTGCATCACAGTCAGCACGCAGAGTTCTGGGCGACAAGAGCGTCAACATGTCACCAAGGAAGGCCGCAGTGGAATCAGGGAAGCCTGGCAAAGTTGACCTGAAGAAACCCGCACAACCCAAGTTCGGCGCCGCTAAGGATCGCGCTCCTACTCGGAGACCCAGGGTATCGGCGATTCCACCTCCACCGCAAGAACCGGAAGTCAGTGTCGCCACTATCGAGCTCCCTCCCGCTTCAGAGCCTGTAAAGCACTCCCAGACCACGGCACCCACCACCCCAGCTGCACAAGACCTCTTCTCGCCTACACCCTCCGAACCCTCCGTCGGGCCAAACGAACGAGCGCCAACTCCTCCCCCAACCGGCCTGGCCAACACAATGGCCGAGCCCGCCCGTCCCACCCGCCGCGCCCGTTCAGCCGTCAACTACGCAGAACCCAGCCTGAACGCCAAAATGCGCCGCCAAGACAAGAGCCTCATGGACGCCGTCACGGGCCTGCAGCACCACCGCCTCGCTATGAGCGCGTCGGCGGAGCGCAAGGCGCGCAACGCGGTTGTCGTCAAAGACGAGCCGGCCGACGAGGACGCTTGGAAGGACCTTCCCGAGGCGAACCAGGCGGCTCTCTCTTCTGCGAGAGCTCGCGCAGCAAGTCCCCTGGAGTCAAGGAGCGGCGAGATCGGCAGCATTGACTCTTTCGCGAAGCCTGAATCCACAAACCACGGACACTCATCAGCAGCAGCTCCCGACTCCCACCCCCCGTCCCAATCCCAACAACAACACCGCCGCCGCTCCTCTTCCACGCACGACCGCCTCCCCAGCTCGCACTCCGACGCTTCTCTAGACGACGCCGCGAAGAAAATGCAAGAGCTCGACCTCTACGACTTCAAAGACTCGTCGTCCTCGTCCTCTCCGCCCGAGGCCGCGGCTGTCGCGAGAGCTTCGGCTGCGGCTGCGGCGCCGCGAGCGCATCGGAGGCACTCGTCGATCCCGAAGGATGTGAGTAAGGGAGTTGAAGGGGCGAGGGGAAGTGCTGCGGGAGGAGGAAGACAGGCGGGTGGTGCGAGTAGGCGGCGTAGTATGATGACCTAGCTTGGTTTGGATGATTATGATGGAGTTTGGAGGGGAGGGGTGTTTTTTCTTTTTGGCTTTCGTATTGTTTGATAATGATTGTGGGGTACGAGCGGTTGGGTTGATCGCCTTGCTTGTGTTGTTTCAGCGTCACGACGATTCTCTGTGTAGTTTGGACATATCGCTCTCCGGTTCACATCATCTGCGTGTCACTGAGTGAATGCAAGCATGTCTGAACGGGCCATCGAGCGAAGCTTAAGGGTGCGTGGAGCTTAGCCTTTGCCTGGGGTTATGACAATGCCGAAAAGTCGTCTTTTTCGTCGGTGCCAGATGAGCCATCGTCACCGTCCGGGCGGGTCCCTATTCTCACTGAACAATGCCTTGCGTCAATTGCAGGAATGAGCGAAAGAGGAAATGCGCACGAGACTCCGCCATTAGCACACGATTAACAGACCCAGGATACACGAGACATCACAGACCCGAACACAGTTCATCACAGATCCATCGGCTTCATCGCTGCCTGAGGTTCCTCACCTGATTCCTGAGTGAGATTCACGAGACGTTGAGCTCGTGTGACTATTGAGCTCACGCGAATTTCAGCTGAAGCGCGTCTCCCGCCGATGACACGAACGCGCGTACAGCACCGCAGAAGACGGTCTAGAACACAAAGACCAGCACATGCGGCTGCAATACCAGGACGTGTGCTAGTTGTCGTAAGGTACATCACCACTGACGTCGACGAGCAAGCGCCAGACTCCACCAGACAGCATCATCATCACCACCACCCGCCCAGCGATCTCTCTCCGCCAGCAGACAAGAAAGCAAAAGAATGAATGATGCTTCGCGCCGCCGATCGCCGGCGCCCAGGGTGCTGAAGAACGGACTGGAATCATACGGAGGCTTCGGCTGGCCGCAGCACAGCACAACCATGCGGCCTGGACTGGTTGCGAGGCTAGTGCCCTGCGCGGAGGCCGCTCCCCCCTGGTCGGCACTAGTGGAAGTCTGGCACCGCCGGAGGTTTTGTCTGGGGTGCGCTGGCGCCCACGGGTGCGATGGCTGATGATTGATCTCTCTCAGTGGTGAAAATTGCCCGCCGTTGGGTCATTATGTGGGATGCGGGATGGGGTTGGTGTAGATAGTGCGGCGTGGTGTGAGGTGGAGATGATGCACGGCGAGGATGCGTGTGGAGGAGGAGATGGGGAGGTGGAGATGGGGAAGGCGACGATATCGCCCATTATTGTTGCGTCGAATCACTCAGGCATGCTACTGTATGCTGGTGAGCACTCTATTCGCGGAAGGGGGGGCGGCATCAGGCGAAGATGAGCAGGGCTGCCACGGCTGGTGCGCGGTGCGGCGACGGTGGCGGCGCTCAGCGCAAGCTTGGAGCATCCCACCCTCCGAGCCCAGACGCCAGGAATAGCCCAGGAATAGCCCGCTGCGCCCGCTGCGCCCGTTACGAGTCCGCCGGCGCAGGCACCACCACCAACGCCAGAACGGCCACCGCGCCGCCGCCCGCCCGCCATGCCTCCACGCCTGCCCGGAACCCTTCTCTTCCTCTCCGCCTTGCCCGTAAATCACTCCGTCGTCAATACTCTCACTGCAAACAGCCAACTCAACACCACCCGGCTGTCATCCTAGCCCGGTCGCCACACTCGCTTGTGCCCTCATCCACACCACACCACACCTCCCTCCAACCAACTTCACTACCTTCGCTATACTGCTTCGGGAAGGAGCGTCACGAGAGCTGGAAATTGCACCCGCCGGCCAGCGCCCATCTGCCAGATTCGCCAATCAAATCCCAGCCGCACACCCTACCAAGAGACAGAGAATCTTCCACGCCGCCGCGCCCTGCAAGCGAGAGGCCACAGTCGCGCCGCACGACCATCACTCTCGCAGCCATGCGACCTTCGTCCGTCATGTTTTCCGCCCTCGCCGGCTTCGCGCAGATCCACGCCCAGGACATCCCTCAAGGCGTCATGCCCAAGCGACAGGTCGTTGGCACCGGTGTCACGACCAGCAGCTCTGTCGCGCCGACTACCAGCTCCGACACGACGTCTTCCGAGCCCACCACCACTTCAGAGACGAGCGCGACCACCACAGCGCCTACGACATCCGAGACGGAGCCCACGACCGCGCCCACGACAGAACCGACTACGACCGATGCTGGGCCTACTACGTCGACTGACGAAGGCTCCACCACTGCGCCTACCACAACATCAACGTCGGAGCAGCCATCAGAGACTTCTGCGACCGATGAAGAGACGGGCACGTCCGCGACATCGTCCGGCACACCTGAGTCCAGCAGTGCCGTCACAACTACTGACAGTGCAGGCAGTACCATCACTTCTTCTGTACCTGTTTCCACATCTGCGCCCCGGACGACATCTTCTGCCGTCAGGACCACGGCTGACGGAGACGGCGACGATGTCGTCGTGATCGGCAGCAGCACCTTTGACCCTTCCACCTTCTCCTCTGCTACGACAATCACCTCTTCAATCGTCCACCAGTCCACGGAGCCTTACACCACAACCTCCTTCTACACCGAAAATGGCATCGTGCGCTCGCGCGTCCTCACCAGCGATCGCGTCGTGTCTTCTACTGAAATCGCAACCGCAACTGTTGATCCAACTTTGGCTAAGGGCGGCAAGGGCGGCGGCGGTAGCAGCAGCCTTACACCGCAGACCAAGGCGATTATTGGCGGCGTCGTCGGTGGCATCGGTGGAGCCATCCTCATCGGTGGTCTCGCCATCGTCGCTTGGCGCCTCTGGGGCAAGAAGAAGCGCGAGCGGGCGGCGGCTGAGGACGACTTTGGCATGGGCACTGCTGGCTCGCCGCACAATAGCATTCACCGCGAGAAGCAGCAGCACGCCGCTTCCAGCCACGGGGCGAGCAATTCGGTCGACTCGTACCGCAACCCCAACGGTGCGGTCAACACTGCCAGCAACTTTTAATGAGCTGACTTTGCGAAGATCCTGGAAGAAACTAGAACGCTTCCTGGCTCTGTCATTCTGCTTTCTTTCATCCGGATGATTCCCCGATTGCGATCGACGGAACATACCATCATTGCTGCATTTCGAGCGTCTTACGAAACCAATCTGCATACATCTAGGAGTTTGGAAGGAAGAAAAACGAATCATACTAGGACATTTGTGCAGATTGAAGGAAACACAACAACGGGCTATCAGGAGAAACACCCTCCTCTCTGGATGAATATTGGCGTTCCAAATCCTGACCCGGCGCGGTTGACCTGTCTCTTTTACCATGTCCCATCGTTTGGACTATTTCTTTTTGTTTTGTCCATACCGTCCCTTTCTTGTCTCGGCGGTTCCAAGGCCGCCTTTTACGACTACTAATCCTTTATTACGAAACATCCTGTTGATTTAGTATTTACATATTGTGCAGACAATCCTGGTGTTTGTGCCAGGAAATGTTAATCATACTATATACGGCCTTTGACTCGGTTCATCCTCTTTCTTCCCAAGACTTTCTTCCCTTGCATGAAGCGCCAGGCTTGCTTATTTCGTATATGCGCCTATCTTTCGGTCACCCTACAACCTGGCTGTAAATCGCTGCAGCAGCCAGTCTAGAATGCTGCCTTGCTGCAGGAAGCTGCGTACTGCGTGCGGTGTCGAGATCCGGTTCGCCGAAGTAAGCGCTCGATGTAACCTCATTTGAGTGCGCATTGTCTGCTTTTTGCTTGTAGGAATATCCACGTTGACAATCTGTGACTTCCTCTCACTCCCCGCATTTTCTCACGGTAGAGAATGAACATTAACACCAAGAGGAATACATACTGTCTTATCGGAGAGCTCCCATCATGTCAACCGACCAGCAACCACCCACGTCTGCAATCGACTACCGAACCCTCACCCGCGAACGCTGGGACGAGCGCGCCCCAATCGTACCGCCCTCCCTTCTTCCCCCTCAACATCTCAACTCGCTAACACCACCACTCCACCCAGCACGCCTCCTCCCCAACCTGCAACCTCGCCCACCTCACCGCCTCCCCCACCGCCCTCTCCGACGCCCTCACCTTCGACCTCCCCCGCCTGCCCTCCCTCACCGCCAAGTCCATCGTCCACCTGCAGTGCCACATCGGCTCCGACGCGCTGTCCCTCGCCCGGTTGGGCGCCCGCCGCGTCGTGGGGCTCGATTTCAGCCCCGCGAGCGTGCGCGAGGCGCGCGCCCTGGCGCGCAAGGCGGCTGGCAGGGAGAGGTGCGAGTTTGTGCTGGGGGATGTTTATGATGCGGTGGGGGTGTTGGGTGGGGGAGCGTTTGATGTTGTGTTCGTCAATGTGGGCTCTCTGGCTTGGTTGCCGGACGTGAGGCGGTGGGCGGGGGTGGTGGCGGGGTTGATGAGGGGGGGTGGTGGGGAGTTTTTCATGAGGGAGGTGCATCCTTCTTTGCTTTCTGTTGGGGGCGGGGAGGGTGGGAGGTTGGTGGTGGAGTATCCTTATTTCGAGGTTGTGGAGCCCGTGGTGACGGATTCGAGCTGGACGTATGTTAAGACGGAGGAGGGTGGGGAGGTGCCGAAGGTGAGGAAGTGTGTTGAGTGGAATCATGGGCTGGGGGAGATTGTGAGTGCGTTGCTGGAGGTAGGGTTGAGGATCACGATGCTTGTGGAGCATAGGAGTGTGCCTTACGAGGCTGTTAGGGGGCAGATGGTAGAGATTGGAGGAGGTGAGTCTTGCTTGGGTTTGAGGAATGGATGTCTTGCTGACTTGGTGTGTTTAGGTGAGTGGGCTTTGAAGGAGGGGAGGGAGCGTTTGCCGTTGTCCTTTACCCTGCGTGCGGTTAAAGACTAGAGTTGCTTCGCGCTCGCTCAAACCTACAAATTAACAGACCAACAAATCCCAGACAGAGTGAAGGAGGAGTAGGCACGAAGGACCAGTGGTCACACGAGGGTTGTCTATCAAAATCACCCAATCCCTCATGATTTGAATTTCCAAGACGTGTAACACGCAAGGAAGTGAATTTCCCAGTCTGGGCTTGGTCGCGAAAGCGAATTTCAGGTGAGAACATCGGACACCTGCTCGTTCTACTGACGTGTGGTGATCTCTACGATTAGGGGTCGCGCGTATGCGATCTTAAATTTGTTCGATGTAAGCGGCAAAATCGTGAGCCAGAAACCTCAGATTGCCAGCCCAGCATCCACTTGCACATGCTGACCGGTAACGCTTGTGTTCTTCGCAAGCGAAACGAACATCTCCGCGCAATCCTGCAGATCGGTCTAAAGAGATGACATTAGTTATGCGTCCAAACCTCTTAACAAGTCAGAGAAGGTCAGTAACATACCTCCATCTTCAACACAGCCGCATCTTTCAGCGCCTTGATCTTCTCCTCGCCGTACTCATTGCCCCAATCCGTCAACAGCAAACCCGGCAGGACGGCGTTCACGCGAACCTTCGAGCCCTGCGTCTTCGCAATACACTTGACCAAATGCAGCTGCGCCGACTTCGTCACAGAATATGCCATGCTCGAGCCTCCAATCGTCCGCCCCGCAATCGAGCTAGTGACCAACATCACACCGCCGTCAGGATTCGCATTGAAGATCGGCATCGCGGACGCTGCCAGCTGCTTGACGCCCCAGACATTAGTCTTCCAGCACTTGTCCCACTCGGCCTCGCTCAGCGCGTCGAGGTCAGCGAAGTTCGAGAACCGCGTCCAGCCTGCGTTGGCGATAACGATGTCCAGTCCGCCGAGCGCTTCGTTCGCGGCTTCCACGCAGGCTTTGATGTCGGACGTGGAGCCTGCGTCGGCTTTGATGACAGCCGTTTTGACGTTGTGAGTGGTTTGAAGCTCTTTTGCGAGCGCGGTGGCGGGCGCTTCGCTGTTGGCGTAGTTGATCGCGATGTTGCTGCCTTCGGCGGCGAATTTGCGGGCGATTCCAGCACCGAGGCCTCTGTACAGTGATCAGTGTTGGTTTCACTACATAGGTACGAAACCGGAAGAGGATTTATTCAGAACATTGTTGACCGAACCCGAGGGGCAAGAGGCACAGTGCAGAGGTGCTTACCTGGAACCCCCGGTGATGAGGACGTTACGGCCTTTGAGAGAATATGGCATGGTATGGGTATTTCAATTTCACGGGCTTGCAGACACTTCAGCGCTTTGTCTTTTTTTCAGGCAAGTGCTGACTGCTTGCAAATGTCAAAAGTCCAGTTGTTGGTATGGGAAGGGCGGTTGTACCCCGCCGAACCTCGGTATGTATCACAGAACCTAGCGAGGAGCTAATGCGTGTCAAGTGGAGTCAGGGAACAGGAACAAAGTGTGTTGGAAGCTTATTCAACTCCACAAAACTCCGTCAGCTATCATGGTTACCGGCTAGATGTAGCTGATAATTTTGCATACTGCTTGCCGCCAAATGTGGAAGACAGGATGGGAAAGAAATGCTCTTCGCCTACGTAAAGTCAAAGTCTTGCCCAAGATCACCCATATCAAGGCCAGCAAAGATGTCTTCTTCGCCATTTTGTTGATCGCCTCCATCGCCCGTGCCATTCTGACCTCCTTGCTGAACTGGCTGCCCGAAATCAATGTCGAGATCAAACATGTTGCTTGAGTTGTCGAGCTGCATCATGTCGTTCGTATTCTGATTGAACGAGTCGCCTAAGTCCATCGAAGGATTAGCGGCAGCGGCGAAGTCGGCAGTACTAAAGTCCGTGTTGACATCCTGGCCCAATCCCGCGTCTCCGGCAAGCAGCGAGTTTTCCGCTGCGACAGGCGCGTCACCTGTGCCCATACCCAGGTCTTGCATCACTTGATCCGTCATGTTCTGGTCGTCCGTGGAGGTTGAAACCAATGCCATCTGAGAAACAGCAGACTGTGCTTCTACCTTGCGAGCCAGGCGGACAAGAGCCTCTGCATCTGCTACTGGCATATCCAGCAGCTTGCGGATGTTTGAGGTGGCCAAACGCAGAGCATCCCGCAAAGAGAGGCGGGGCTGCGAAGTCGGCGAGGGTCCTACGTTCATGAGCGTTGTGTAGGACGATGGATCTGGCGCGCATACTAGCGCTGCCGAGATGTCCAGTGTGATCGGACCGTTGCTAATGGTAGTCTGATCTCTGATCTCCTCGACGACAGCTTGCAGCACCGAAGTGCTGCCACAAACTTGTAGACTGCAGTGTAAAAGGTGTGAAGCAAATCTCGGAGGGGCGTCTGTACCGCCGCTTGCCGCCCATAAGGCAAGTTCGCGAACGGTGTTCTTGACCGCATGAGTCAACAGCCCGTTCGCTGCGTATCCGTCCAGCTCTGCGCGAGGAGCGGCCATTGTTCTTTGCTGATGCAGATGAGGCTTCAGTATCTCGATCAAAGCATTAGCCTGATTCTTCTTCTCAGGTTTGCGGCGCGCCAGCTCTTGCAGAGCCGATTCCAAGGGAGTAGCGACGATGGCGAGAATGCATTTGTGCATCGCTTGCATTTCCTGCGAGCTACCTGAAGGCTTGAGGAGCTTTTCCAGGATTTGCAGCAAGATCTCAGCATCATTGTGGTCTTCCCAGGAGTGTTTGAGAAGCCAATTGATGCCCCCAATCAGGGATGGCAAAAGGAAAGGCTCAAGCAGGAACTCCAGTCCACCACGCATAGTGTTTATTGGCAAAGCGTTCGACTTGCAAGCCAGAACACTCTGGTCGAAGAGCACAGGCACCAGAAGGTAGAAAGCTTGAGGCGGACATTGAGACATGACCTCGTCGCCTATACCAGTAGTCTCGCCTTGTTCATCCGTAGCATACAGGCCCTCGATCCATTTCGCGAGCTGCTTCTTTTGCTCATCCGTCAAGTCCGAGATGTGCAGGCTTTGAGGGACCCGAAGCAGCATCTTCATGATGAAATTGTCGTCTTGGGTCAGGCCAAGATCCGATGCCTGCAGATCGTAGCGATGTACCGCTGCAAGCAGAAAGAGCAAAATGCAGGCGAATTCCTCATATGGCGGCTGGAATTCGCTAGAGTCTTGATCATGCACCCAGTCGTTCAGTACATTGCAAAGCGGAAGGAGAAGATTTGCAGGGTGCGTGAAGAGCATGATGACGTCCAGGTTAGGGAATTTCTTGGTGAGCGAGGTACAGACAGTCTTCAACTCAGTCGTTTCCCGATTTGCGCACAATTTGTTGATTGTATCGACGATGCAACCAGAGATTGCCCCGGCATTTCCATTCATGGAGTCCAGCTCCTGGATCAAGGTGTCAAGGCGTCCAGTGTTGTTAGAAGTCTGCGCGTTAAGCCCATCTTTCGTGTACTTCGTCACTTTTGGTACAGTCACTGATTGCTCATTGACCAAGCTCGCAATAGTACGCTCGGGCAATAGAGAGTGCAGCGAGCACGCAAAGAGAAATTCGAGTCTGGTCTTCTTCAAAATATCGCGAGCATCCGTTGCGCCTGTACTCAGTGGCGTCAGGGGATCCATGGTGATGGCCATGAGCGACATCTGGACGCAGTTTTCGACTGCATTCGAACCGCTGAACCCAAGGAGGGAATGTAATAGCAAAGGAACTTTGTTGCAGATGAAAGATCGGATAAATCGCACACTTTGTCTAGATTCGTGACGTAGCAGCGCGTTGGTGAGAACATCGAAAGATGCGATAAGTAGATCCACAGCAGCATTCTGAGCGTTGTCATTACTGCGTACCAGCATGTAGTTGCGCATCGTTGCGTCGTCTGTGAGTGGCCTGGCGCAAAGACACGCGCTGAGCCAGACGAAAAGTCCCGCACGTGAGTTGACCGCCGGAATGTCGCCGATAGATGCGAGCACCTGCTGGTCGGTAAAAAGAGGGGAACCCTTGTCGTTGGTTTCGAGAAAAGGTCGTGCCTTGGCCAAATTCTGCAGGTGCCCAGCGTGCTGAGACTGAATCCACTGCAGGACGTGAACATCGTATTGCTCCATCTCTCCCACAATCGTAGGCCTCCTGGTCGTCCACCAGGGTTGTTTCTCGACATCGCGGAAGGAGCGATGCCCGAAAACAGCGATTGCCAGCATACCAAGAGCCTCGAAAGTGCTTGCGGCAGGCCCGTCTGCGCCGGACATGGAGCCGGAGTCAATACGCTTGCCCACGTCTTGCTCGTTTGCTTTGCGTGCTACACGTAGCCAGCGAGTCACTGCAATAACAAGACTGTGTGCCTTCCAAGAGCCTGCCGAGAACTTCATTCCGGCGAGCATATTTCTCAAAAGCGTGAAGATCTGTTCCTCGAAGGGCGGGATGCTCGAGGCCTCTACGCCGATGTTGTAATCTGCCACCGTGGAAGGATCGGCGAGCCGCGAGTGGCGCAACATCGCGAGTAGAATATGACTGCTGCCAGTACATCGCGTTTTGATGAGCTGCTCAATGTAGCGAGGGACCAAAGGGTCGACGAATAATCTTCCGCGCGTGTGCAGGCGGACCACGATGTCGGCAATCTCAGCAGGTGACGCTTTGTGCTTGCTGGTAAGTTCTTTCAGAGGCAATTGAGTCCATCGAAGCCGTCGCTTTCTGGCGGTCTGTAACGCAAGCTGCCATGCCTGCGCGCCTTCGCGCGGTTTCGCATCCGCGTCAGCAGGCATGCTCCGACGGTGAGGCAACCAGTGAGATGAGGTTGAAAACGCAGCAATCAAGACGACGCTTCTGAGTAACGTGTGTCCATGTACACAGCAATTCTCAGCAGAAATCAATATGTGGCTGGTATTTAGATTCCGTGAGTTGTTTTGGTTTGATCCTGTATTAGACTCGCGGTAGTAGTGAATGGGCAATGGAGAGCGGACCCAGGTTTGGAGTTTGCGCTAGGACCATGAAGCTCTCCCGCGCCAAGCCAAAGCCAACCTCTCACGCCTCCCTTCAGCTGCTGCATTCAATTGCTAAGCTCCATTACATACCTTACGCTTGAAGCAAAGGCCAATGCGAAATTGCTGCATTCTGCCTGTTCTCGATTGGCACGTTGAAAGACAGGAAGTAACTGATCGATGAAACCGCTAACGCGCCCGGAACGCGTTCATTTGCTATAAGCTGAGGCTGGCTCCATATTCGGCGTCGTCCGCTCTAACTTGCCACTCTGCTAGGCTTAAGTTAAAATGGAATTACCTTATACGCATGATATCGATACTTCTTCTGCCTAAGCATAGCTCACAGCAGTGGTCAGGTAAGAAGGGTCACTCGCGACCTTATCCTTCAAGGCAATCAGGTCGTCAACGTCCCACGAAGCCCACACGAAGCGACCGTTCAAGAATTCCGCCTCTGGACCGGCGAGCCAGACGGCGAAGTCACCAGGCAACTTGACTATAGGATCAAAGGGTCAGCAAACGAGACATGTCCCTGGCTGTTCGTTGTGCGACTTACCATCCTCCCATACCGAGAGGTCTTTAGGCAGCGATTTCTCCACCAGAGGCGTGTAGATAGAGCCAGGGTGGAACGAGAAAAACTTGACGTTACTGGCTGGCTCGTCGAATGCGAAGTGCGTGATGATCGAGTTGGCCGCTGCTTTGGATGCGCAGTATGCGCTGGCTCCCGGAATGTAGAGCTGCGCAGCAGCAGAGCTGACTTGCAGGACTGTCTTGGGGCCGCCAGAAGCCGTCGAGGGAAGTGCGAGGAATTCCTTGACGAGGTGAAAAACCCCGACAACGTTGACGGTGAAGTAGTTGGCGATGTCCTCGGTGCTTGTGGCTTTGGCGGGCGTCAAGGCGTCCGAGAAATAGGTGGCGCATGGGACCAGGACGTCGATCTCGCCGACCGATTTGATGATCTCGCTCATGCGCGGGAAGTCAGATTGCGAAGCGGCATAGGTCTCGACCTTGGTGTTTGGGTAGGCTGCTTCAATAGATTTCTTGGCTTGCGCGAGAACCTCAGGGCGCCGCTGGATGATGATGATGCGGGCGATGCCAGCTTGAGCAAAGGACTCAGAGATGGAGTAGCCAATTCCAGTCGCTGAAGATGGATTAGTGAGACGCTGCCAAACGATGATCTGAGACACGCACCACCAGCCGTGATGAAAAGCGTTTTCCCTTTTGCATCAAACTTAGTCTTCGATGGCGAGATACGATCGTAGCTCTCAGCATGGTAGGTCTTCATCTCCCTCGGCCTGGGCACGTCTCTCAAGTTTAGCGTCATGATGGTGTTTGTCCGTGTAGCTTTGGTCTTTGGGCTCAATGTAGTTGCCACTATGGTTTTGATGCTGGGATTCAGTGTGAGGAGATAATTAAGTCTTGTGAGAGATGTATGATGCATGTATTTATGTTACATGGAGATAGCCTATTGAGCTGCTGAAACACGACACGAATCTTGGTTTCTAAGCCCTCACTAATGGTCTGCCTTTGAGTAGAACCGCGTGGAAATCGCATGCGCAAGATGCAAGGATTCGGTTTCGCTTATCGAGCAGAGCATCTCCACGATCAAGGCAAGCTGCACTGCACGCTTTCGGTGTGTGGTCATGTCTTCAGCAACGATTGTGCACCCATCGAAAGTCGCCGAAGCTGATGCGGAGGAACAGCATTGCCAGCCCAGGGCTTGAAACGCGGAGAGGTGTGAAGGCAAGCATACTGATAGGATCGCCTGTGAAGCCAGCATAGCAAAGCTGACAAACACTGACCCGAAGTTGCAGTACGGCAAGTATTCAAGGCCGAGACTAATGCTATGTCTACACGCAAGGTTGCGACAATAGGCAAGTTCTTCGCTTACCAATTCGGCCCTCGGAAAACGCGAAGGCGGTCATCAATCGCCCAGACAACGACGCATTCGTGCGTCTAGCGCTTATGGGGCATCCACAGGATCCCAGTCTGAGGATATGTCAGCATGCCACTTCTCACGTGGCCGGGCATAGTACTCACCAGTGACAAGGTACTCGTCCAGCGAGTCCATTTTCTTCATATCGTCTTCTTCGATCTGGAAACCCCCAATGTCGGCATTCTCGACGATTCGCTCCTTACGCACACTCTTTGGCAGCGGCACATGTCCATGCTGCAGATTCCACCTAACCAAAAGCTGGGCGGAGGTGCAGCCGTATTTATTCGCTAAGGCCACGATCGTCTTGTCTTTCATCTTGTATGCGCGAGCAAGAGGTGCATAGGCTTCTACGACAATATCATTGTCTTTGCAGTACTGAGTGAGTTTTGAGCGGGTGTTGAATGGGTGGACTTCGATCTGGTTGACGGCTGGCTTGATCCTCGGATTCGACTCCATGAGCTCGGCAATCTAACGTCTTTGTCAGAACGACGCCTCCGAGCTGCAGCGTGCCTCATACTTACATGTTTCTCGCCATAATTACTGACTCCCGGAATTTTCACCTCGCCGTCATCAACTGCATCTTCCAGCGCCTTCCAACTGTCGAGTCTAGCTTTCGGCCCACCGTAAGGCGAATGCAGGAGAAAAAGATCAATGTAGCCCAGCCCGCACTCCTGCACACTCTTCTTGATGCTCTTCCGCACGACATCGTAGCTCGAGTTGCTTGCTAGCTTGCTGGTGTAGTGGATATCTTCGCGCTTGAGGTCCGGGTGCTTCTGCAAATAGTCGAGGATTGTGGAGCCGACTTCACGTTCATTGTGGTACATTTGCGCTGAGTCAAAAGCGCGGTAGCCGGCCTCAAGCGCATGGAGAACTGCTGTGCTGGTCTCGCGGCCAGATGTGAGATAGACCCCCAGGTGGATGTGTGGCATAGAGAGGCCATTGTTGAGGGGGATGCGGGAAGTTAGTGAGTAGCTTTGTGACACCATTTTCTTGAACATGTGGTATAGCTGAAGGACGATTCTTTGTCAAGTACCTAGGTAGTGATGGGAAAGAAAGAAGGTGGAAGAACTGTACGAAACGATCTCCAAAGAGCTCCAGAGACCGAGTGACCATCACATCATACCTACAATGACGTCGATTGGTGGAGTTATAGATTCCATGAGTACTTCCCACAATGGAGTTGGGCCAGCTTTCCTTTCTCCCAAGCTGTATGCAGACAAAGGACTTTTTCCAAGACTTTGCTCAGGCTCTTGAGATTCAGTTTAATCACAAGAAGTCCCGGAAATACCACAACTTGCCCAAAAAGGCTCATCCACTTGGCGAGTCAGGCAAAGGATCTCCACTCCACGCGAGCTCAGGGTTCGGCGGACGAGATACTGTTAACGATTGGACCCTATGTTGAGTGCGTCATCAGCACGCGAGGCAGCTTCATCCCATCGCTTCCGAACACCGTCTGATGAAATAACGAACTATACCCGTTCCTGATGCTTGCGCGCCAGTGCACACCACCATGCGCGTGATACCGTGATACCGCAATGATCTCATTTTGAAGCTATGCGCTGCAATATCACAAACCCGGGTTCGTGGCCCAGATCTTCTCGCTTCCGCCCTTTCAGCCTCGTAGCACAAAGCTCAGCTCCCGATCCACGCAGCTACTCTCTGACTTCATGACTTTTAGTTTCTGCGCCTCGTGCCTCGATCCGCGTGCCTTGCAGGAACCAACCAAACCAGCCTCCCGTCTGAAACCTGCCCATCATGGCCTACCAGCACTATAATTCCAGACCCTTCAACCCTTACGACCCTTACCTACAGCACTTCAACGGCGCTTCCTCGTCCTCCTCGGCCTCCGCCTCGTCCTCCTCCGCGAGACCACCCCGCATACCGAAGATAATGGAGGGGATGATGGACGAGCCCGCGCCGTTGACTGGCGACCCAAATTTCGACATAATCGACTGGCATCCAGCGTACCAAAGCTGCCAACGCTACTTCCTCGATCACGCCCAACACGAGCCCGGCACCCAAGCTCTCTGCGCGCTAATTAACATCCGCCTTCCCTACCAATGGCTCTCAAATCCGATCTCGTCCGCGACACCACAGGGGAATGGTCCTTCGTCCGCGCATTCTAACTCACAATTCTCTTTTCCAACCTACCTCCGCGCCGCCAGCAATGGCTTCACAAGTCCTGCCCACTCCACAAACTCCAACCACAACCACAATCAGCCGCCGCCAGCTTTCGTCTCTCTCATCCCGTACATCCGCCGCCTGATCATCACCGGCTTTGACAAACCCCCCATCCTCCACGGCTTCTTCGGCGATGATTACCAGCGCGGCGTGTCGCCCCACCTCGACTGCGAGCGCCGCAACTACCTCTTCGCCGCCAAGCATGGCGGGTGGCGGACCTGCAAGCAGCACTACGATGCCGGTAGCGCGGGAGGCGGGGATGAATGTGTGCCCTTCATGAAGCCGCTGGATGAGGCTAAGGTCGAGGAGATTGTCGCGGCGGAGAAAGCCTGGAGCCAGTGGCTGTTGATGGAGGATTGGATGGTTGGGCCGCGGGCACCTGACGACGGGGACGCGAGTGCGCTCGGAAGCAGCCAGGGAACGGCGAGGGGCGGCGCCGCGGACCACTTGTCGGACCGGCAGAGGGGATGAGTGTTGGAAAGGGACGAAGTTGCTTGAATTCTGCAAGCCTGCGGGATTTCAGAACGACGAGTACCATCTGCTGCATGCCAACCTGACGACAATTCATGTCGTGAGAACGCCTACTGCTATACACCGCAAGCTGAAGAGCCGCTTCGACTGGAGAAGGCAGCGTGTGGTTTACGACATATCGATACCGAGCATGCCACTCAGTATGGATCGAGGAAGAAGCGCGAGACGCAGTGATGATCGGAAGAGAACATTAATAGGAGGCAACAGCCATGATCTAAAAGTCTGGCAAAGGGTCGACACCGTTGGCAGATTAGTCTCAGATCGGAGTGGGAAAGACGAAGAAGAATGCTGGAGGCGTTCATGTGAATAGGTCATTTGAATGTCTTCGGATATCGCTTTAAGTAAATCGCAAAAAGGTATATGGTATGCAGAAGTATAGTCAGACACAGGCCTACTGTGTGTCGGCGAGTCGAGAAACACGAAAAGAGAGGTCGATTGTACACTCTGCCTTAGCCAAGTACCGCAGCCACGATGATCACTGTCAACACAATCACCAAAATCAGCAGCAGGCAGCACGCTTTTCCCCTTGCACTCTTCTGGTGCCGGCTCGCCGTCCTCAACTGCTGATCGGCATTGCGTGTGTCGTCCCTTGTTTGTGTGACATTGTCGCTGATAATGTCGAGACTTTGTCCCTGCTCGTGAACCATATGAGCCACATCGCGGAACAGCTCGTTTAGCTCTCCGACCGATTGCTCGATGTTGCGGATCTCAGACTCGCGCTCAATGATCAACGACTCCTGAAAGTCAACATCCGACTGATCAGCCAGACGAGGCTCCTGCTGCTGGACCTGCTGTTGCTGCTGCTGCTGACCACCGCCCTGCTGTTGCGACCCGGCCGCCTCTTCCTGCTCCAGCGCCGTACGGGCCGCTGTTGCGCTCGCTCGCTGCTTCTCTAGTGCCTGACGCTGCAATACCTGGAACTCCGTCAAGCTGGCGCGGAATTCCTGGTTCAACTTGCCCTGCGTATACTTCTGGCTCGGCCCTAGATCCTCCCATGCGCTGACCCGCTTGAGGCCTTCGCCGATGTCTTTGAAGCTGTCGCCTGTTTCTTGCAGAAGGTCTTGTACGCGCTCACGCACACGATCAGTCTCGCGGCGCGTGCCGAGTAGCGAAATCTGATTGTTCAGGCGCGAGATACTGGATGTAAGAGTGAAGAGTTTATCCGAGAGGGTGGTCGTCAGAGCCTGGAATTCGGGGTCGTCGGCGTATTGAGGGTCGTCTGAGCGGCGCCATGTCGTAGGCTGCGCTGGAGGATTGTTAGCATCGTTAAAGGTGGGCAGCGGGAGTGATGCGTTTACACTCGAGTGCGCCTGCGTCATTGAAAGACATGATGTTGGCGTATGCGGTGTAGATCCTAGGATGTGTTGATCCGAGTTGCCCAACCAGGGATATCGCAGCGGAATGTGACGCCGATGCAATGGTTTGAGTGTATCAAAGTGGTGTATGAGGGGCCGTGTGGACGGTCGGGTTGAGCGGTGCCTTGTGAGGTCCGGCCTCGCCTTGAGGCTTGTTCCCGTGCCTGCTGCGCCAGCCGGCTGGGATGACGTCCCGTCGCTTGCGGCGCCGCCTTCCGCCAAGACTGTTTACCATGGAGATTGAGAAAGCTTCGAAACATGTGACACCGCGACATCTTTGCGCTCAGCAACGCCCAACCGCGACAACGCCGGCTCCGTCGGACGCAAATCCATTCGCAACACCTCGACGGACAGCACAGTTCGGCTGATATGAGTGCGTAGGAGCCTCGTCATTTCAGCGCGCCTTTCGCGTCCACTTTCTCTTCTTCAAAAATCCTCTAGCATGTCGACCCGGACTACAGCTCTCCAATCGACCAATACCTTCGCTCCGTCAGCGAGCATGGCCAGCATGTCTCCAAAGCCAGGGCCCAAGGTCAGATCCTACAAGGACTTCCTGACGCCAGCAATGCACCGCCGATTCACACGCGCGACAATGTCAGCCCTCATTCTTTGCTATGGAGAAGCCGTACTCATGTCAGAAGGTAATCTCTTCTGGCGATTCTTTGTACTCGGTCGCCCCGGTATCCGGATGATGCTGCTTTTCATGTCGGTCCTTCTTGTGTTCATCGTACGGTTGTCCAACCTACATGTCGGGGACAGGAACACAACGTCCGGATTTGAGACGTTCTACCAGCATATCACATCAAGAGGCAGTATCACGGCGCTTGGATGGTACTGTATCTCGGCTTTCATTTTCGGAGAGACATACATCTGGTCGCAAGGTAACGATGCGAACTTGGGCTGGGTCGATCAAGGAAGGTCATACGAACGCCCGCGTTTGAACGAGAATCCAATTCTTCTGAGGTCTCTGTACATCTACTTGGCAGTTGCACAGACGTGTGCTCACTTCTACAGCGAAAGGGATACCGTGCAGCTGTTGAAGAGCAAGGACGAGCAAAAGCAGGAACGTACAGAAGGCGTGAAGGAGGTCAGCCCAGTAATCAAGCTGAAAGAGCAACTGCCATCTTTGGCACAATGGTCTTTCAAGCTGACAATTGCTGGCCTGGTGACGATTATGCCTGTGTACCTGACATTTCTTCGTCGCACAGCCTGGTCCTGGACGGCGTTCTTTGGACGGATCTTTTTCTACACCTTGCCGAAGAGCACAACACCAGGCGGCTTCGTTCACCTCTCTGGCCTCATTTGGCAAGCTGGAACCTCTTCCTTCATGCTCATAATGCTGTGGGAGGTCAGCAACGCACTCTTCACCCTCTACGTTGCTGAGCCTCCGCTCAAAAAGGGCAGCCCCCTAACTAGCGAGATCAAGGACAACGCGGGCTCGGTCGTTACCAAGTCCCAAGATCCCAATGGCTCGCTCCTTGTCGGACTGAAGAGCAAGAAGGATGTGCCGAGGACCTTTGCTTTCTGGGAACTTTTCCTGATTTGTACGCAATTCAATGAGCGCAGAAAGTCGATTTTCTCAGAAGTTGATCGCAAGACTGGAAGTACCTGGTCTCAGATCAGCGCAATCTGCTTGAGCGAGATCGAAGACATCCGCACCCGCATCAGGGCCTCGCAGGATCCTGTTGAAGGCCGTGCGAAGATGGCCGCTGAAGAGCTCTCCCGCAAACAGCAAGAACATCTCATTGGCCACCCGCAGACCGCTCCCATGGGCTTGCCCAAGATCGCGAACCAAGGCGTACAGGAGGGCGAAGTATTTGCCAAACAATCTTCGTCTCTTTCTCAAAACTTCGGCAACTTCGCCAAATCCATCGGCCAAAGCCCTAACGCCCAGAACCCCCTCACGCCTCGCGCCAGACGCGCTCTGGAGTGGGGCACCGATCGCGTTCTGTCCAAAGAACAACAGGCCCAGCTCAGCAAACAAGGCCTTAGCAAAGAAACCAGCGGCTACATGCTCCAATTTCTCAAGACTCCCTTCGGCGAGCCCTTCCGCCAGACTTTCTCCCGCCTGGCCAACGCGGTCGTATTCGGTGTCCCGCGCAGCAACCGCGTTAACATCGTGCACGCCGTTCGCAGTCTCACCGCTCTCGTGCTGGCCAGCTTGAAGGAAGACGACTTCGGCCAGGCCGCCAAGGACGTCCCCACCGTCATCCGCACTTACACGGCCACCATCGCGGAGATCCAGCGCTTCCTGCAGGTGCTCGAGCCGAGCTGGACGGATGTGGAGTTCAATCCGAGGAAGAGCCGGCAGGTGGAGGAAGTGGTTGAGCTTGTGCAGGAGTTTCGAAACGGGTTGGAGCAGATGTTGCTCGCTTTCGGGGAGTATGCTGGCAGCCTGGGTCTGAGCAAGAAGGAGGTGAGGGAAGCGAAGGATGCAGTTGGGAAGGGGTTGGGTAGTGAGATGGTCCAAACGAAGTAGATTGCTTCATAGTAGCTCCACCATCCAAATCAAAATGTGTACATGGCGATCTTTGGGGTTGAACCTATGTTAAATGCATCCTTTCTGCTTTGTCAACTGACCAGCCAAACGTTCGAGTCTGCTCTTTCAACGCCCTCCTCTACCGGACAGCATTCACCACACCTTCTTCTCAGTGCGCAAAAGCTCGGTGCCTCCGGAGGAGGTGCAAAATGTAATGTTGATGAGAGTGGGATTCGAACCCACGCCCTTTCGGACTAGCGATTGTGGGAATACCAGATGGTGTCACCTTAAGCTAGCGCCTTAGACCGCTCGGCCATCTCACCGGACAAATAATGCTGATTTGATGGAGACAACCGCGTTTGTGCAATACTCGTCGCTTGGTTCATTCAGACTGGTACGTTTAGAAACAACCGGATGAACCAAGGCATTTTGCAAACAGACAAGATCTGCGTAATGCCAGTCCTCAAGTTTAGTCAGGGGTCTGCAGCAGAAAACAGGGTTTCTTGGTGATGCTTTCGACCATCACGGCGAGCATGCCGAGGACGTACAAGTAGGCATTGGCCGAGTGCCGCATGAAGGTGAGTATTTGTGTACGAAATCGGTGAAAAGCTCCAAGTTAGGCTACCGCCAGAAGTCGGCCTCGCCATGAATGGCAATAAGAGTGAGGTACGGTCAAAGACGTGTCAAATGCACTGAGGACGTTCCTCGACTTTCTGCACGCGTGCGATCCGAGGGTCGCGGTAAAGACCGGGCTCAGCTCGATCTCCTGGTTCCAGTGCAAACGGCCTTTTTGGGTTGCGTATCGCTACCTGAAGGCACTGCGCGATGGTTGAGAAGCTTAAGTGATGCCGAGTGGCTATTGATATGGTGCTGCTTATGATTCGGGCAAGATAGATGCATCATGCTGTCAGCATCCCCAGCCTCAAGCTGTCGCACGGATGCTTCAGCTGAACAACCCATTACCTCTCACGAGTGAACCGAGTTCCTCAGTTCCATCAACTTCTGCAAGCTGATATTGTCATAGTTGTTCTGCATGATAGAAAAAGAAAATGCTTGTTATTCGAGGCATTGCTGGCTACTTGCTGGCCTTTGCGATCACTGGCCAGACAGCGGACGGCCGAGATGTTCTAGGTTGGGGAGATCATTCCGGAACTGAACGCAAGGAGTCATCGCGGCACGCACTCCCAGGATTTAATGGCCAAGTCTCGGAGATCTCCAATGATTGGGATAAACATGAAGATTTGTTCTGGGCCTTAACGACAAGCGATGGTGTGCGTGCAAAGGATGGCTTGCAACCGTCGCAGTACAGGGCTGGCTCTCCACAGATGGTGCTCGGCCACCCTAGGACACGGTCGGAGCTCACATCTGAACGATCACCACAAATCGTCTTCGGCCAGCTTGTCGATGATATAGAAGTTGACCCTGAAAAGCTCTCAGTACAAAGCACCGATCACCCAGCAAATCTTGAGCTGTACATGTCGACCATAGGCGGCTACCCGGTGTTCCACACGCCCGTGGCAGTGGGCGAGCCCGCCCAGCCCTTCAAAGCCTGGCTCAATCTGCAGATGAATGGCCTCTATGTGCGGTCTTCGACTTGCTCGAAGAGAGATTGCGGACGAGGTTTCACATACGATGCGACAAAGTCTACGACTAGAAGCTCCTTGGAAAGACGATTCGAGGTCCAGCCGAAAGGCTGGACAGTGGGCGGAAATGTCTCAACCGACACGCTGCATCTTGGAAGTGTGGATGTGAAGGGTGCAATGGTGGGCGAGATTGATAAATACGAGGGCGAGGAACTGTTCTTCTTCGTCATGGAGTTCGTCGTCGATGGGTAAGCTGCCTCGCCCGGTCTACTCAGCTGCCGTCACTCTGACAATGTCAGTGCTCTTGGTATCGCGCGGCCAAACGATGCTGCGCGAGCATATCGGCCTTTAAGCGCACCGAACCCACTTTCCGATTTGATAAGAAGCCGTGCTGTCGTACACAACGCTCTAACTTTGACTCTTCCGAGAAGCACAGATGAGCGTGGCGCTATTCAAGTCGGTCCGTTGCAGCAGCCGGCGAAGGAGATCATACGTCTTCCATTTGGAAACCAATCGTCACCAGGCCTGGCTCATTCGTGGCACGTGGCGCTTGACTCTGTGTCTTTCGTGGGCCATCCGAATCTTCACATACCTTTAAAGTCTGTCTTCGGGAGAATCGACCTGGAGCCTAGCATCGGACTCCCTCGTGAGGTTGCGAGGCGCGTATATGAAACGATCGGTGCAAAGCCGAACAAGCTCTGGCGTGGCGGCGTGATCGATTGCGAGGCCCGCAAGAGTCTGCCGCATCTGGTGTTGAGTGTAGGTGGCCACAAAGTGGCTTTGAGCACGGATGAATATAGTTCTGAGCAGCATGTCTATGGGTATGCCGTGTGCGTTGTTGCTATTGTGCCGACGGAGGAAGAGGATGTTGCTGTTCTTGGGACAAACTTTTTGAACAAGTTCCATGCTGTCATTGATATCGATGAGCATGAGTTGGGATGTGAGTGTCCACCGCCTGTTTACTCTTGAGTGTATGCTGATTATTTTGCAGTGATCGAGCGAATAAATTGAGAATGCGAGCGGCTGGCCTTGTCTTCACACGAGGAGTGCCCGTAACGATAGAGGATTTGAGACTACTGACCTGAACATGTATCACTTGCTTCACGCTGCCTTGAATCATCTTTCAGACTATGCTTGCATAGAATTGAAGCACTTTACATCCGAATCGTTGGCGATCCACATTTGAACCGAGGTGAAGAGCGACATCCGATTACTTACGGGTGATCAACGACATGACATGATGGTACTAATGTCAATGCGTGTAACATATCCTGACGAACCAACGAGCTTGCATGCATTGAGAGCCATCAAACCCGTAGTGCAGGCCAAATCGAGCACACTTTCGCCGGGTTGAGGGTTTGCGAGCTGGACTATGTGTAATGAAAAACGCTGAAGGAAGCTTGCATCGTAAGCTTTTGCTCTCGCGCCGTAAGAATAGTGTGCGTCCTTTGCTTGATCTATCACCACATTTGAGTGATTTGACCAACGGTGATTGAACTGTTCGCCGTGACACTTTAGACCAAGATCAGGTGCCAGCGGCCTGGTCTTCAAGCTCTTAGATACGCCTCTGTCGGCGTTCCTACTTGACTTTAGTGCAATAGAATCTAAATCAATTGAGCTAATGGAGGCGTCGCTCTCTCATGCGATAGCGCTCATTATCGCCGACCAGAACAATTACAAGTGATGTAGCGTAGCGCAAGGATGTCAGATACTCTGAAGGCAGAGCAAAGTACATGTAGAGCTTCGACAGATGACGTCGGAAAACATCCAATCGCGATCAACATGGAAACATTTAATACGATATAGATCATCTTTGAAAGTAAGATGACTACAAATATTGCAGAGTAAATTGTCGACACCCTGATCATATGGTTGTGAGCTGAGATAGGGATGCAGGACGACAGTGGTGCGAGTCATGGAAAGGTGTCTGCGCAAGTCTTGGGCTGGCACGGCTTGCTTTCCTGAGTCTCCGCCGTGAGCTTGCCGCGTCCCAGCCACCAGACAACTCACGGCTCACTACTGCACCAATGCCGCATCAGCAGGTTTTGCCTGACCGCAATAATCTCAAGTAGTATCATGAAAATCGTAAAAAGCTAGGTTGACCTTCTTTTCTTGCCACAAAACTCTACCAGACCGCTGGTGCAATCGAGCCTTCTCTTGACCCATCCGGCGACAGCCGCAATATCGGCTTGTACGACCTGCTGGGAGTGACACGCAGCCACCCGCTATCCTGGTCGACGCCCGCAGCAACTCGATCAGACCCCGGCAATGCGAAGCTTGCTTTCTCTGCCGGCTACGCTGCTGGCACTGGTTGGAATATCCACCGCGAGCGCCGAGAACCGCCCTCGAACGGCTGACTTACACCCTGATCACCAGAAGCACCTCAAGCGCGAACAGCAGGCACAAGAGCAGCTACAATGGCAGCAGCCCATAGGGATGCGGAAGATGAGTGGTGACGAGGGCGAAAAGTTCTTTTTGCATTACTGGGATTTCGGCGACCGCTTGCCGGCGTCCAACACATTGGACGAGGTCAGGGCGTTTGCGAATTCGTCCTTGGACTTGTCAGCTCCCATCGCGCCGCACTTTGAACGAGCGCATACTTTCCGGAGGTTCCCTGGGTACAGTCTCTTCGCGCGAGACTGGGGCTCTTGTCCTTCTGGCACCAAGTCTTGCACCGAGATCGACAGGCCGGATAGCTGCTGCGGCGAGAACGACGAGTGCATAAGGGTCGAGGACACAGGCAATGGAGACGTGGGCTGCTGCCCTCAGGGAGGAAGCTGTGGAGACTCGATCTCTGACTGCGACGAGAGTGCTGGGCAGACGAGCTGCCCGGAGAGTTTAAATAAAGGCTGCTGCATTGAGGGTTACTCCTGTTTTGACGTTGGATGCGTCTGGGCCAGCACTCAGACTACAACTACCAATCTTCCGGTCGAGACAGTGACACAGGGGCAGACGAATAGCGAGCCTAGCCCCACGACCAGTGCTGACACAGAGACGGTGGCCCCAGCTGGAGGTGCTGGAGGCTCGACGTACACAACCACAATCGAGAACACTGTCACGGAAACTGCACCTGGCACGACGAGTGTTGGTACAGTGACTCAACCAACAACTGTCACCGTCACGGAGTCGCCACTAGAAACCACAGAGGAGCCGCCCCAGACTGAAACCTCCGAGGAGCAGCCCAGTCCAACCACATCCTCCGACGAGACAGCAGCACTGCCTCCCGCTCGCCCGACTGGCAGTTCCGACGCTAACAGCGTCACTACGACGTCTGAGGAACCCTCACAAACTGGCGACAGCTGCCCGACTGGATTCTATATGTGCTCTGCCCACTACCTTGGTGGATGCTGCCGAGTCGGCCGGAACTGCGATACTACCTCGTGCCCGACTAGCGATAGCACTGCAGTCATCTCCAACGGTGTCACGATCGCAGGCGGCGGTGGCGTCGTCGCGTCAACGTCCACAACCACTGTCGGCGCTGATGAGTCTTCGACTCCCGCGGCGAGCACTGAAGAGAGCAGCATGGGCGGCTCGTGTGCGAACGGCTGGTTTATGTGCAGTGAAGACGATGGAGGTGGCTGCTGTCCGAACAACTACGCCTGTGGAGCTAGCTGCACGGCGACGGTCAGCGGTGTCAGTGACCAGGCCAAGCAAGCCCCGAGCAGTGCTGCTGCTGTTGCGAGTTGCGCCTGGGGATTTTTGACTCTTGCTCTGGGAACAGGTGTCGGGATGGTCTTGCTGTGAGGGACGATTACTTTTTGTAACATAACGATTAACGCTTGAAAAGATTCCAGACGGATAGATTGAGGACCATATTCTTTGTAGATCTACGAATGACATGGCCTCCGCTATGTATACCGCATGCCATACGACGTCTCCGGACTGTCGTCTTTGATAGCCTGCTATGATAACATGCCTATAGCGTTGTTAGATCTTCCCGCTACCCAAGCAAAATCATTGCCATCGTGGTAAGATTGTCGATCTACACCGACATTTCGCCTGAGCTTGCCGGCTGGCTCGGCTTCACATGTCAGAGCTGTCGAAGTGGAGCCCGCCCATTTCCGTTCCAGGGACGCGGGGTCTGAATCTGGGGTCGGGTTGAATTGGACCATCCCAGCTGTCAATACTCGTACATTGTTCTCGTCTCTCTTTAGCGATCAGGCACAATGGTGAGCTCATTCCCATATGATCCATGCGAACGAGTTCACAGCTAACGCGCGACAGTCGACCTCACGAGCTTCCTCCCGCAGCAAGAAGCGCAGCACAACCAACCTCGCAGACCTCCGTCTAGCACCGCTTTCGACGCGCTATGTTCCTGACAACCACAGACCAAAGAAGGGCTCCACGCCTAGAAGTCCGTACGAAGAAGCTGCTGATGCGACTTTCGCACGTCATCATCCGACCTACATGCAAGGGCGGTCCGCGCCTTCGTCCCCCGGCATCTTGAGTCGCAGCTCGAGTAGAAGACACTTAGGAGGCGGTCTGAGCCGACGGGGCTCTCTATACGATGATGCAGCGGCCGCGCCAGATGTGACCATTGTATATCCTGATAGTACTAGGGAAGAAGCTATGCAGACGAGACGAGACGGCAGCGGGACTATCGCAAAAGCCAAAAGTGAGGCCGCCCTGGCTCTCGGACGTCAGAATCAGCGTCTCTCTGGCTACGGAGTCCCGGTCGCCCAGAAGAGGCTGGCACCATCTCGAAGTAAGACGGTTTCGTCGAACACACCCCGCGTGCGCAGCAGAGTGCGGTTGGCAGCAGCTGCGGAGGAAGACTGGCTCTCGCACGCCAGCGCCGCAACGAACGCGTTGCTGCAGGAGGCGCGCGGGCAGGCGTGGTTGACTTCGCGAGACTCGCCCGCCGCTTTGGCGCTGCCTTCTTCTGACGAGGATGACGACGAAGGCTACGAGGAAATGGCCGCCACTGCGCATCTGGACTCGCCACTCAAAGCCGGCACGCTTTCGCCTTCGAGCCCTACGGCTTACAGGTGGGGTAGTCGCTTCGGCAGCAGGAACGGCAGCCGGAGGACAAGTCGCCGTGGCAGCTTCACAAACTTGCGTACGCCTCTTGCAACGGCGGGTCTGGATGCTCCGACGGGTTACTTTGACCTGGCGAATGCGGACTATCGCGACGCGAGCGCGGACTACATTGCCGAGGAGAGTGAAGACGACGCCACTGCAGGCGCGGCGGCGGACGAGCACGACGAAGCGGAGCTCACTAAGCTGGCGCAGAATCCTTCCATTGGGTTCGGCGGCATCTTCGAGCGCATCGCCGGCATGGGGTGGTTTGTCGGTGGAGAAAGCGAGGAAAGTGGTGCAGAGACAGACCGTGATGGGGAAGAAGGCAGGCAAAAATCAGCGCGTCCTCCTCCACCACCGCCAGTGCCGGGCGATGATGGTCAGCGCGTGGGTGTGTGGGAGGACGCGGCGTGGCTGTTGAGCGTTGCTGGGCGAGCGTTGGCGTGATTCGTTTGACCGAAGCCCGCTGGATAGCTCCTTCCTTCTCAGTTGCACGGATGTATTCACTTACCGCCGCTCCTTCCTCATCCAACAGACAACACTTCACTTCCGATGTGGTCTAGTGGCTAGGATTTGTCGCTCTCAGTCCTCGATTCGATCGATGATCAGTGCCGACAAGGCCGGGGTTCAATTCCCCGCGTCGGAATATCTTTTGGCAATTGTTGAGGTGCTTGCTATCTCGTGGGGCATTGTCGTTGCTTTTTGAGCGGGAGGAATCTCATTTGGTGGAGAACGGACGATCACTTGGCCGCATGAAATTTCGCGATGACCGATCGTTAGTGGTATGAGTGATAAAGGGACCCTACCTCAGCGCGCCTTCAATGACGAGAGAAAGGATACATTCCCTTCTCAAACCGCATATATGCTATAAGCTGCTTCATTATAATTCGAGGTGGATACACCGCGTGTCGTGGAGGCCTGTAACTCTACGATCTTCTGCACTGGACGCACCGCAAATATGCGATCATGCACTACTGGTGGAGCTATCACCTTAGCCCTCCATAAAAGCAATGAAAGTCTCAAGTTCCTCAAACGATTCTTAAAAAGGCTATAGGGTTGACGAGGTCTCGGTATGCTCGCGTTTCGAGCTGAGCACGGGATCTTGATCGCAAGTCTTCTGTTACTATTACTTCCCTGCATCTTCATTGCCCGTCCCGAGGCTGGAAATACTCGACCCCTTCCAGAATCGTTTTGAGGGTTCCGTTTGCTCGGAAATCATTCTTCATCACGTCGATCGACATCCGAAAACCATCCTCACTCGTCACCTGAGACGCTTCGTAGCGGCCACTGTACGTCAGGTTCGAGTGCCACTCCAAATAGTCTAGTGTCAAATGCTCAAGATCCTCTGTCACCCGCTGTGTCCCGTGCAGAAAGCTTTCGCCATCGTCTGAAAAGTCGTGGTAGCTTACCTCTACTGTTCGTATTGCGGTGTGGGAATCGTTCTCGATGAGAGATACACGCGCGTGGCCTGAATACTGACCTTCGAGCGTGTATGTACCTGCGGGAGGATGTTTTCTCCTGGAAGGTTCACCGCTGGGGACATATGGCACAGCCCACGGAATGATGTCTGGTATGGGCTCAATCGCCCGGGGCTGAATGGGTTCTCGGTCAGTGAGGTGGGCGATCATGATGCGCTCCCGGCGTCCGCCTGGCTCGGTCGATTCGTAGCAAGGGAGAGGGTTTTCACCGCCGCACGCTGGAGACACGGTCTGCGCCTGCCAATACACAATCTTTGTGCCATCGGGCGAGAACCACGGGTCAGCTCTACCGTTCCACTCAGGATCGTCTGGCAAGCCGGAGCCCGGTTCTCCTGCTGACGCGGAGGTGATCTCTTGGCCGTAGTAACCGTCGTGGTCGCCGTGCCGGTCCAGCAGGTACGGTTGGAAAAAGCGGCGTTGGCCGTTGTTGCGCACCGAAGAGCACGCCATGGTCGTCACGAGATCTGCAAGTGGCGGAACGCCCCGCATGCCTGCCATGAATATCGTGCGGTTGTTACTGCGTGTGTCCATTATCACCATAGATCTGTCGTCGGGCGACATCTGCACCGGGTCTACGTAGCCTGGATGGCTGGTGAGGCGCCGCACACTGCCGGTGTGAAGATCGGCTGCAAAGACGCCAATGTTGCAAGACTCATGTGGATAGCCCAGGTATAGGACCTCCTGGCCTGTGCCGCTGAAACCGCGCAGCTCACCGATAGAGACGGCATTACGATTGATGGTGAGCTTTTCGCCTTCAACATTGATCGGATTACTCGCGTCTGGGTTGTACAGCTGGTTGACACGGGTCAAGTCATAGCGAGGACTGCGATTGGAGCCGGTGGTTGGTGAAGCATTGAACTGGAGCCGCGCGATGTAAGCCTTCTGACCCAGTCTGCCGTCTGCAAAGCTGAATACATTGAACCCAATGTGAACATTGTCCGGATGAAGACGCAGCTCGCGAAGGTCAGCACCAGGCCCAGAGCCATCCGGCTTGTTCTCCATTCTTATTGGATAGATCTGCGTCTGGGTTGGGTCGCATTCTTCACTAATCAGCAAAGCCTTGCCGCAGTCCACGATGAATGAACCAGCCAGGATTCGCTTGCCATCAGAGAAAACCTGTGGGTACGAGAAGTCGGTCGAGTCAGGAACAACACGATGATCGTTTGACAGTCCGCAGGTAATGCATTTCCAGGAATCGCCGTTGGGAAAGAGCGTGCCATCGATCTTGAGCACGACTACCTGGTTGCCTTCATAAACACTTCGTGGATCTGGCGAAGCAGGCGCTCCGGTGAATCTGAGAGTCGCTACAATGTGATTCCCATCCGGTAGAAAGTTACCCGCTTGCAGGCCAGTCGCTCGTCCAATGCATCCTGTGCCATAGCTATTCACGGAGTCCGCACATGCGCCTGGCTCAGACGAGTTCACCACCGGTGGAAGCGGTACAGAGCGGATTTCTATGGCTTCTGGGCGAGGTTCCCTATCGTTGCGGATTGATTGTTGGAGGTTCGACCATTGGCCTTTCACGACTGGCAGGAAGAAAAGTACGCAGACGAAGTGGGAGAGCATCTTCAGAGATGGGATGGCATTCTGAAGCCGTTGTCAGAAGATTCGCATGAGAAGGAGACTCCATGACCATTATATGAGGTATATGAGGCCCACTTGACTTATGAATGCAGTGTTCCATCGAGCGCGCCAGTGGACAAACACGAACGCGAGGCTCGGGCTCTTCGCGAACCGGGGGTGGAGCGGCTTTGTCCTAGGGTCCGGTTTCTTGGGATGTGGCTGGGCGACTGGTGCGTGGACCCAGAATAGTGCGGACAAGTGCAGACGGCAAGTAAGCACGAAAACCGTAGTTGAGCCTGATATACAGGCGCCATCTAGTATCCATCAGCAATCAGATTCATTTTGAGTGTCAAGCCCTGCATCCTCCCATCTAACCGTCCTTACCACAGATCATCCAGTGTCATCTTGGCAGCCTGTTGTGCCAACGGACAAGACCGAGAGCCATAGTTACAAACTGGATCAGAAGACTGCGAGTGATCGTTCTCGTTCCATAGGGGAAGAGAGCACTCGGTAACGTACATCATTGCGTCCTGATACATACGACATGCGACCTCGGTCACCAATGCCCCGCTTCTAATGCTTCGCCTATCTCACCCTATCGCGGGCGAGATGAGAGCTTATGCAGATGCATCTCAAGTTACGCCAGAGTCAGATAGTACTATCACGTAGCACTTGAACCTATCATTGTACCAGACAACATCACAAGGCGTCACTCGAAGCCATCATGCGCGTCTTTAAATACCACGGACATCCTACGGCTGGAATGATACGGATTAAGTGCTCGGGCACTCCTCAGGAGGTTGATCCGAACCATTACTAGACATGGTACAACGCAAGGCAGGATTTACTGACGGGATCACAGATTGGCTTGCGACACGGCTCTGAGGCAAAGCTGCAGATAGCTCGATGCATCCACTTCTACGCCGGTCTCTTCAAGGAGTCCGCGAAGAAGGAGTGGGGCGAAGTGCGTGAGTTGGCTATGGCATTCGAGCCGAGCATCTCGAGAAACTGGCCAGCGTTCCTTGAAGAAATGAGAGGTGAGCAGGCATGATTACCTGTAATCCCGTTGTGCTCTGCTTTCCTGACCGAACACCAGGAATCGCTGAGGGCGCGCAAGTAAGGCTGGCAGACATCATCGCCATCAATGTACGGACAGAGATCACTTTCGGCTTGTTCAGCGACGGCTGCACTGCGCTCTCCTGGCGGACAGACGACGCGAGCTTCCTGGCCCAAAATTGGGACTGGATGGAAGCGCAAAAGGAGAATCTCGTCGCTTTGACTATCGCGCAGCCCGGCAAACCGACGATCAAAATGATCACGGAAGCTGGTCTCATTGGCAAGATTGGATTGAACTCGGCGGGCGTGGGCGTGTGCCTCAATGCTATCAAGGCGAAAGGCATGGACCCGAGTAGGATCCCTTGTCATCTGGGACTGCGGATGGTGCTGGAGAGCGCTTCTCGGGAGGACGCTGTGCGCAAGCTGGAAGGATGCGGCGTTGCATCGTCCTGCCACATGCTCGTTGCAGATGCGCTGGGCGGCACAGGCCTGGAATGGAGCTCGAAAGATCTGAGGAAGATCGAGATGAATTCTTCGAGCCAGGTCTTCCACACAAATCATTACCTTGCTGAACACCAGAAAGGCGTGGTGGATACGGTCTGGCTGAAAGACAGCCTAGTCCGCATCGTGCGCATTGAGGAGCTTTGCAAGATGCTTGGAGAGTCGCCTGCCATGGATGAGCTAGCAGGGGTGTTCAAAGATGAGAAAGGCTTCCCAACTTCGATTTGTCGCAATGAGAAAGATGGCTCTGCGACTGGAACGCTCTTCAACATTGTGATGGATTTGGAGGCGAAGAAGGCAGCGGTGATCTTGGGAAGGCCTGTGGAACCAGAGCAGTATTTCGAGCTTGGATTTTGATTGGCAATTCATCCGATGTGTGAAGAACTACAACATGACTTTAGAATCAAAACAATCCATATGGGACTCGCGAGTCTTGCACGCAATCGTGGCTGACATCTGCTCGACTGGAGCTTGCTGACGCCGGACGTTCAGAAAGGCTTTGAGAGTTCTACCGAGGAGTGGCTTGTTTCATATGGAGTGATGCCAAAATACACTCTTCCGCATAATAGTTTTGTCTGGCAGAGGACCCCCATCGCACGTGCCGAAATTGCGGACCGTGTCGTCGGCGCGCCTCGATGTCTCAGATCTCCTGGAAGACCCAGCCGACGTGGGCGAACGCGGCCGCACTCCGCGAAGGACATGGTTTTCTCCTTCCGCATCTCCGTCCCCTGAATGGTTTGCACGTTTCACGCGAGCAAACCCTTTCTTGCTATTTTCGTGTACCGTACCAAGGCTGCAGGGGCGCTGTCTGCGACTCCCGCAACACGCTACCGCCGGCGTCTTCGCCCATCTCGCGCGCAGCTCCGCTGAAGCAGAAGCATGTGAAGTGAGGCGGCTCTTCGGCGCAAGCGATGGCTGGCAGGCGGTCGACACGGCAGGGCTGGCAGGCTGGGAGACACGCACGACACGCCCGCTGTTTTGTGGACTTCACCCTCTCTCGCCTCTCCCGCGCGGCTCCTCCGCCGTTGAAGCCGCGTGAGACGTGTCTTGGACCTCAGCGCTGAACATCATTTCCAGCACAACGCCCATCGCACAGTCGGCAACGCTCACAGCGCAGTTGCAATCTCACATCCCTATTCCATGCCATGTTGGCCATCGCGTCCGCCATCTCATCGCCGAAGGAGCTGCCGTGATCTGCGACCACAGCCCTGCTGCGTCACCATGGCGCGCCATCCTGGTTCCACGCGCGCGTGCATGAGCCTGCGATCTTGGACCTACGGCCACTTCAACACTGCCACGACCTTCATTTCCGAGTTCGCCAGCCTCGCCAGCGGATTCCTGGCGGTGAAGGCAGCTTCTTGCTAGGCGCTGTTTCAAGTGTTGCTCCATTCCAGTCTTCACTATCCACCGGCCTGTACAACGCATCCTTGTTGGACGCCCGGTCCATCTGCCATTCCCTGGACAGGTTTTGGACTCCGTCCGAGCGCCCACTCACCACAACCACCTCCAAGTCTGCCTCCACCGCGCGGGCCAGCTCACCGGCCGCAACGGCAACGCTCGTTGGCGCTGCTAGTCTGTCCTGGAGAGACACGTCCCTCGCGCGATCTTTGCCGCCCAGGCATGATGTGACCGCCTATCCATACTTCCTAGTAACTGCCATCGGCGCCCAATGCCAGTATGACGCCCCCCGGAATCCACAGCCCAGCCTTCTATGGCCTCCCCAGGGGAAGACAGCCTCGTTGAATAAGTATACCGTGCAATCTTGTTTCTTTCCCCATCCACCGCTACCGTTTCCCTCACGCTCTCTCAGTCTCACTCTGCAATCTCTTTCACACCTGCTCGCAATCTCTCTGCGCAGGTCGTTCGCACTGTCATTCCTGTCCCCGATTTACCGGCATCATGGTCTTCAGCACATCCACATTCTCTCGCATAGCATTGTCATTGGCCTTGTCTCATTGGCCTTCTTCAGCCAGCGCCGCCTCACGTGCGGACTACACTGGCTATGCCGTCAACGCATCCGACGTTCTCAATCAGAATTGGTACGATTCAAACAATGGCCAATGGCAAGGTCTTTGGTGGAACTCCGCCAATGCCCTAACCGCTTTGGCCGATCTCGCCTCCATTAACTGGGATCAATTCGGTTCGACGGCCACATGGTACTTTGAGAACACCTTCAAAGCCGCCAAGGCCGCCAACGGTGGCGGATGGACGAACCACTACTACGACGACGGCGGTTGGTGGGCCATGGCCTGGATTCGCGCGTATGATCTCACAAAGGACCAAAAATACCTGGATGCTTCGAAAGATATCTTCCAGGATTACCTCACGGCTCTTGGCCCGAACTGCGGCGGCGTGTACTGGAGTAAAGATCGCCAATATGAAGCCTCGATCGCGAACGAGCTCTACTTCGAGACTGCTAGCGCTCTTGCCAACCGTGTGAAAAATCCCCAAACGGACTACCGCCGCTATGCCCAGGACAACCTCGATTGGTTCATGAACTCGGGCCTCATCACCAACGCCAATGTGATCACCGACGGCATCACCGAAGACAATTGCATGCCCGGCGGCGCTGTTTTCACCTACAACCAGGGCGTGATCCTTGGCGGCCTTATGGAGTTCTCCCGTTTGACGAACGATCCTCGCCACATCGACGACGCCCACCGTATCGCCGGTGGCGCACTCGACTACCTGACCAATGACCAAGGTATCCTCGTGGAGAAGGAGTGGCCTGGCACCCTCGACCAGACCGGCGCGCAATTCAAGGGTATTTTCGTTCGCAAGCTCGGCGAGCTGCACCGTGCTTCGCCGCGCGATAGGTATGCGGATTTCCTGCAGAAGAACGCTGATAACGTCTGGACGAGTGCGCGCGCGGGCGACGGGACGATCGGCAGTCTTTGGCAAGGACCGCATGACCCGCCGTCTATGTCGACGCAGAGTTCGGGTTTGGACCTTTTTGTTGCGGCTGCGAGGGCGTCTTCGTGATTGCAGGGACCTATGTTGGACGGCGTTTCTGTTTTCTGGTTTGGGGTCTATTTGTTTCGGGCATTTTATGGGATGGCGTCGAAGGAGGGATCATGTCGCAGACGATCTCTATCACAAAAGATGCGGGGTGGCATGGAGTCTGCTATGCTTGATGATACCTCTTTAGCATTTGGGTCTTTTAATTGTTTGGCTAGGTAGCCGGATAATGTTGATTTTCCATTCCTCATGGACACTGATTGATCCACGAGGCTGCTATGAATTCAAGAGGTGTTTACTTTTGCTTCTGCTACATACTTGACAATCAGGAATCCCTCCGTAAAAGGTGACTGTTAGGGTCGCTCGTATTGAACTCCGCCGGGTTCCGGTGATCCTGACTGTCGGCTGATCAACCTGCACCCCTCCGCTTGGCCCCGGGGATGCTCGCCAACCCTAAGGTACATCCTAGCTCCCAAGCGAGCCTCTCGGAACGACCTATGCAATAGTGGCCTGTCAGAGTAGCCTTTGCTCGCAAAGAGCAAGCCATATATCCATGTCATGATCGCACAACTAAGAGCGGGGTATCCTTGACCCCGCCGCTACAGTTTGTACACGATAACCTTTGTATTTAGTGATTGCCGTCCACATCTCAATCTCCTTCTCTGCCTCTACGATCGATTACTGAGACAGCAGAAAATGGAGCCCACGATTATAATCATCGGCGCCGGAACTCTCGGCACCTCCACCGCCGTCCACCTCGCCCACTCCTACTCCGACCCCAGCAGAATCGCTGTCATCGACCCCGATCCGGACCTTGCCGCCGCCCGAGACGTCAATCGCATCATTCGCACCGACTATCCCAGCAAACTCTACTGTGACCTTGCGAATGAAGCGTTGCATGCGTGGTTCTGGGATCTGAGACTGCAGCGATTCTTCCACAAGACGGGATGGTTGGTGCTGGAGGAGGAGGGGAGTGGGGGGAGTGAGAGTGTGAGGCGAGTTTTTAGGGAGAGGGGGTTTGATCGCACGGAGGATGTTGATGCTGACGGTGCTGGGAGGAGGTGGGAGGGTCTGAGGGAGACAGATTTTGAGGGGTTTGAGACAGCGTATTTTAACCCCGAGGTTGGGTGGGTGGACGCGCGACAGGCAACCGGGGCCTTCTTGGATGATGCATTGAAAAGGGGCGTCAGGAGGGTCAAGGGGAGGGTGGCAGAGTTGGCTTGGAGTGAAAAGATGGGAAAGGTTGAGGGCGTGAGGTTGGAAGATGGACGCATGTTCACGGCCGATAAAGTCGTTCTTGCTGCTGGTGCTTGGACGAGTGGGCTCCTGTCGCCGATTGAAGATCGACTGGCAATTGCTGAGCGGCATCGGTTAGAGCGCCAGGTGCGGGCGACGGCGGTCATGTCAATTTACTTCAAGCTTACGCCGGAAGAGTTGCACCGGCTGGCCAACCCGGAAAACATGCCCATCGTGATGTATGGCAAGCAGGGCGAGGTGATACCGCCTTCGGAGAACCAACCTTTACTCAAATACAATCTCTCGGGCCTCATGGTCACCAACAGCATGGCAACTGGATCCGGCCTCACGATTTCCAAACCCATTATACCAGAGAGAAGCCAGTACGACGTTCCCATCCAGATTAGGAAAGAGTGCGAGTCAGGTCTGACGTCGAAGTTGTTGCCGGAATACGTTCGAGATAAAGAACCAGACTACTTCCGACTATGTTGGGATTCATGCACGCCGACCGAAGACCTTCTGATGTGCAAGCACCCGCACGAGAAGTTGGTGAATCTATTCATTGCCGCCGGAGGTAGTTTTGCAGGTTACAAGTAAGTTTCAATCGGTGGCAAAATTTAGTGACTCCTTGCTGACCAAGCAGGTTCCTGCCTAATGCTGGTGCTTACATGATGAATGTCATCAAAGGTAAGAGCAACGGCTCGGAGAAAGATCGAGCATTTGGATGGAAAAGCCAACCAGATCTTGAGGCCGCATCGAAGAATTGGACACAATATCGAGAATGGCGGGATTTGCAGGATGATGAGACGAGTTCAGCACCACTGGCGAAACTGTGAGAAGTGTTGCATGGTTAGAATTGACCTACGCTTGGTGACTCGTAGCGAAGTAAGCTGGCTGTGAGCGCTTAGAAGAGGCCAAGGGAAGTCACAGACTGTTGTGACACGTTTTGATAGTCATGACCATATCGATGTAAAGAGCCACCAAACACCCTGCGGTGGAACTCATCGGTCTCGCTCTTTATCGATTCCCTGCTCTTCCGGCTTCCACTGTCGGTCCTCTCGACTATAAATCATCTCGTGTACATCCAGTCTTCCATGTACGATTTCCCGACCATTGACAAGATCATTCTCATCTGCCCTCTTTCCGGCTTCTTCCTCATTTGAGGCGATCCCACTGACCACGTGTCGAGCAATCAGCCTCTTCCTAGCGACCTCCTCTGGTACATCGACAAACCATAGCTCGTCCATCATCTGTGCCGCCTCTTTCCATTCTGGTGCTCCGCTGCCGAGAGAGAGGTAGTTGCCTTCGAAGATGACCACGCGCGAGCTCGCAGCAATGGGAATGTCGTTGGCCACAGGGTCCTTCACAGCGTGGTCAAAGCTGGGTGCATAGATCGTCTGTGACTCTGGTACTAGCGGATTCCGGAGATCTTTGACGAGCTGGAGGAATGCGGGCGCATCGAATGTGAAGGCGGCCCCGCGTCGGGCGTGTGCTGTTGTCGGATCTGGCATTGCGGATAGTTGGGCACGGGTCAGATGGTAGCCGTCCATTGGAAGGAAGGTCGCAACATCAGGGAGCGAGGCAAGGCCTGGATTGGCTTCTCGGTAGCGCTCATTGAGTTTCTGTGAGACCTTGGCTGCAAGCGTCGTCTTGCCTGCATGGATGCCATCAGAATCTGGGTGGTCCTCTTTCAGGAGCGGCTTCCGTACCTGAGCCTGGTATACCGCTGACGGCAATCATGAGCCGCTGGCTTCGAGGTGTTGATTCGAACTTGGCCCATGTCTTCTCGACTAGGCGGTTTACTTGATCTTCCATTTTCGTGGAGGAATGTCTTGTATATGATGTATGTCAAGAGCGAAAGTGAAAGCCATAGCAGCGCCGTGCTGCAGCTCTTTGGGCGATCGAAGGGCGACAGATGGCCGCTGCTTTTACTGGGCCAGGACGTATCTCACCCCACCATCGGACTGTTGCCCCGCCGAAGATATGAGGTGACGTCGCCGGTGCATAGAATTCGGCACCGCGGTATACGTGAGACTGGCATTGTCCTCTCACTTTACCCAAGGTACGCCGAGGAGCAATCAACTCCGTCTATCGAAAAGATTTTAGGTATGGCCCTCAAATGCGTGGAACTCGTCAGATATGTCACTCGCGAAAGATCCATCACGACCAGAGCATCGTTCCGCTTGGCTAGAGGAAGCTGCAGCATGAAGGAGACGTTTGCAACGCTCTCACCTCATCCCTCCCCACCTCCTCCACCTTCGCACGCAGGCCATACTTGCTAGTGCTCACACGCTTTTGCCTTTCCGGGACACTTGGTAGTATTTGAATTCAACAACTGTTCAACCGACTCTTCCTTCCTTCAGTCAATCTCCTACGACCCATCTACTTTCCCCTCCACCCTGCCCAGAATGTCTCTCACAACGCCAACCAAGGAAGAAGCCATAGCCCTCTTCGATGCAATCGAGCAACACTTCCCTTCAAAGACTCTCGGCTCTGATAAATGGTTCATCCTCGCCCTGGCTGCCATTGTTGGAGGCGGCCACCCAGACCTCGCCGCAAACCTCTACCTCCATCTCACTGCCAGGCCGGAGTACCAATCTCCAGACTCACGCAAAGCATTTGGTACGTAGGCTGCGAGAAGTGCTCATCAAGCTGGTGTCGGTGGTTGGAGTTCCGAAGCCGATCGATGCGGTCTTCTCGATTGCTGGCGTGGAGAGGGAGGAAGATAAGGATTATTCGTTTTCGAGGTATGATTGGGATGTCCCCTTTGCTTTGGGGGCCATCTTCGCTAATAAGTATGCAGAGAAGACTGGCAGTCTGGCGAGGCGAATCGCAAACGCGGTAGAGACTGGCTTGACCAGATCTACAAGGCTAACCATGCGTCAACGGAGAATACTTTGGCGGCCCACAGAGATTTCTGTACGGATTTGTTCACCTATCTGCCGCTAGACGCTTGCATTTGCTGATAAGCTCTGCAGCTTGGCTATCCATAGAGATCACGTATGGCCTTTATCTCTCCGACCACACTATTCTTGACGGCGTGGACACAGAGCTCGTTGTGCTGAGCGGAATTATGATCCAAAATCTTCCGCGAGAGACGGGCTGGCATTTGAGGGGCACGCGCAGGATCGGTGTCAGCTACGATGATGTTGAGACGATCCAGCAATGCGTGAGTATTGTTCGCAACGCGCGAGGAATGACGATGCTAACCGTAAATGTCCAGATCGAGAAGGTGGCAGCATTTTGTGGCCTGCAGCTGACAAGGGTGCCACGAGTGAAGGATATCGAGCACGAAGTTGTGATATAGTAACACCAATGACTCTGGTCTTTGTGCTTCTGCGGATAGGAGATTTTCTAGCGATGTCACGAGAGCACACTATATCCGATGGTGAAACGGCAATTCACCACGAATGGTGTCACATTCGGCAGAGACGGTGGCTACGGGTGCTCGGATTCATGTGACTTTGTGCCCCTTACCCGGTCCTATTAAGTTACGAATGACAGGCATACATCTACCTCATTCGCCAGATCTGGAATCAGGGATCACAAAGCATTGACCATAGCAGCAACATTTGGAGAGCCTGCAATGCCCCAAAACAAATCACTGAACTCTTTTGCCCTCGCGCTCCCGACCACCAGCGCAACTTGATCGAGGAACTTTCGCTCCAGCTGTTCATCCGTCATAGGCCTATCAAGCGACCCAACAGCGTGCTGAACATGCTTCTCGACCACTCTGCCACCAGTAAATTGCACCTTCAGATATGCCTCGTCCGCCGCAATCCCCTCATCAGCCTCAGCCTCGATCTTCTCCCGGACCGCCACCACCTCAGCATCCCCAATCACCTCATCCGCATACTCCGCCGGCCCAGCTTTGCCACACAACAATCCCACCGCCGCACCGTGGAAGACACTGAACTTCGCCTCCAGCCCGTCCTTTGGCTCCTTCTTCGACGTCAACTCCATCACAAGCGGATGCACACGCGCTTCCACCCTCTCAATCTCCCCAACCCTAACCCCATCCTCGTGCAGCTGCACGCACCCGTCAATCGCAGCATGACACACAATCCCGCACGGAAACGGCTTGAACGCATTCCTCTCCACCTCCCACACCCTACCCAGCTCGCCAACCAACCCCTCCAGCTTCCCCACCGCTCTCTCCCCCTCCTCGCCGCCCCCAACAACAACTCTGCACCAACCCCTCTTCGCCTCCAGCGCTTCCATCGAACTCGTGAACCCCTCCTGCGCCAGCACCGCCGCCATCAGCCCGCTCTCCGCCGCCCGCCCCACGTGCAGCGACTTGCAGTCTGACCCGAACATCTCCCTCAGCCCAGTCACCTGCGTCGCCGCCAGCCCGATCGCGTGCGCGAGCTGCGGTGCGGACAACTTCATGAGCTTCCCCACCGCCACGGCCGCGCCGATGCTCCCTGTCGTGCTCGTGATGTGCCAGCCCGTGCTGTAGTGCGCGGGCCAGACGGCGAGGCCGAGCTTGCAGGAGACTTCGATGCCGGCTGCGAGGGCGGTGAGGAGGTCGGCGCCGGTGATGGGGTCGGCGGGAGAGGTTTGGGTTAAGTGGGAGAGCAGGGCGGAGGCGACGGGACCCGTCGGGTGGATGATTGTCGCGAGGTGTGTGTCGTCGTAGTCATGGACGTGCGAGGCGATGCCGTTCAGGAGGGCGGCGAGGGGGGCCGAGAGGTTTGTTGAGGGTTGGCCTAGGAGGTGGGAGGGGCCGGAGTGCGTGGAGAATGGCGCGAGGGCTTTGTGGGCTTTGAGGGTCGTGGGGTGGTTGCTGCCGGCGATGGCGCAGCCGGTGTAGTTGTAGAGGGAACGGAGAGCGGCGTGGAGGATAGGGGCGGGGAGGGAGGAGGAAGTGAGGTCCGTGGCCCAGTGGGCTAGGGCGAGGGTTGCCATTGGGAAGGAGGTTGGTGGGGTTGATATTGTAGTTGTTGTGGGAGTGAGTTGTTGAGTCTTAGTTGTGAGGATCAAAATCGTATTGTTGCAAGCGTTTCTGTGGCATAAATTCATATATGGCCAGGCGTAGGCAAGGACCACTGGAAGGATGCTTTCGTGATCGAGCTGAAGGTACATATTCATTCAAACAGCACGACGGCTCCACCGCCGATCCCTTCGGCACGTTATCCGGGGTTGCGACATCGCAGAGCCGGTGGTTTTGAGGCGAGGACATGACGTTAATGGAAAGGTTCATAGCAATGGTATGCCTCCTAGCGAGTGATCAGTCTCGAAAATTGTCTCCTCAATTTTTGCTTGCTGACGTTGTTTGCTTAGTCTGTTCCTTGTATACAAATTATATTTCACTTCTGTGTTGGCAGCATCGCCAGTATAGATACGTACAGTCGTGGATTTAAACCAAGAACGCCTTCGCTAATGCGGTCTGATAATCCAAAATGAAGGCCCAAATGTCCAAGTCCAAGCCGAGTATGCAAAACGAAATCGCCTGATCAGCCTCTTCTTAATGGAATGAGACTGGAGTAGATATAGTGACAAGTCGCAGCGGCTATCTTGCCCTGTTATCCCGTCGCCATGCTCACTTCTTCCTCCTGCCGAAGAAGCCCTTCTTTGACCCTTTCTTCTCGCTGAAATCGACGCTATTCGCGCCCTCGCCTCTCCAAGCAGCTTTGCTCCCTCTCTTCTTGCCCTTCTTGATATCCCTACGACTCGCACAGCAGCAGCACTGACCGAGGGTGATCAGCCAGGCCAGGACGCCAGTGGCGGCCGCGATCCACATGAAAGCGAACATCTGAGCGCCAATTTGACCTTCGATGTTGAGCTGGTCGACGGATGTGATGGCGTTTTGCATGATGATAAACATGGCAGTAGCGAGGATGGTCGCGACAGTGGTGAAGAGGGCGGCGAGGAAGGTGAAGATGGTGACGAAGAGGCCGACCCAGCGGGAGAAGACTGTGAAGAAGACGAGCGGGATCATGACGGTGCTGAGGCAGGCGCCGGCCAAGAAGAGGCCGAACATCCAGTTCGAGACGAGGCGGATGATGTCCAGGATTTGGGTGACTTCAGCAGGAAGTGCGACTGTGATGGTCAGTGAGTGGTCTCGAGATCGAATGGGAAAATAAACGTACTACTAGCACCAGCGAGCAGCTGGCTCTGGAGGATCTCGACAGGGTTGAACCACCACAAGGTTTGGGGATCCGAGCAGTTATCGAATCCACTCTCGCCGATGTTGTAGGCACAATAGTTCCATAGCCCCACGCGGTAGTGGTCGTTCAGGCCCAGCGTTTGGGCGATCGAATTGATAAGAACAGCATTTGGGACTGCCACGGGAACAACATTTGACAGGTCGAGATCAATGAAGTAGGTGTCGCGAGACACGGGGCGGTCTCCAATGTTGCCGACTTCGACGAGGATGATGAAGACGACGGATATGACGAGCAGGAGAGCGGCGATGGCAGCCCAGACGCGGCGGGCGCGGGTCGCACGTTTGAGCTGGGCATGGGTTGGGTGTGTCGTATCATTTGTGAGGGTGCGATCGGAGCCTGGGTGGTCTCCAGTCCCATCGCTGGCCGGCTCTGATGCTTTGCGGCCGAACATGGCGGCGACAATCGCTGTTGGAGGTGCGAGAGGCAGAGGATGAGGGTGTAGAGCTCAGAGGTCGAGAACCTCGAGACCGGGGGTTGCCGAAGCGAGGGAAGTCGAAAGCCGCGCGAGAATAGAAGACGTGGTGGAGAGGCGCCCAGAGGCGATGGACGTCAAGGGTGTTTGCAAGGCGGCAAGGAAAGGGTGGTGCGGTGGACAGCAGATGGCCAGTGTTGGTTGAGTGGGACGGGACGGGAGTGATCTATGCCCATGCCCAGGCTCTAGGGAGTGCTGGAGACGGAAGACATCATCACGGGTGCGAAGAAAAAAAGAGAGGATGGAGGTTGAGTGGTGATGGGCGACAGGTACACGCGGCGGAGCTGGCGCGGGGGGTGGAGTTGAGGATATGGGGAGGTGGAATGGTGGTCTGTTGTTGGGCGAGGCGTGACGAGCAATGGGCGAAATTGGCAGCAGAATTGGGTTGAGCGGATGGAGTGAGACGTCATGAGGCGCCGGCGGACGTTGCTGCTGGCGTGTGCGTCAGCTGTCGACGTTGTTGAGGAGCGACGATCCGACAGGGTCTTCCGCTCCACCGACTTCGGGGGCTCCGTACTTTATAGGATATTTTAGTTACAGAGGCTTCGCCTATAGGATAACCTAGTATTAATTAGCCTTAATTATTAACAGGTTATGAGCCCGGTAAGTGTTATTAATACTTACTATACTACCCTACGCTACGCTACTTAGCCGTCTCGACTCGACTTAATCCCAGACTCTACTAGAAGTGATTTAAAGGGAGGTTAATGAATTTATATATAAAAGAAGATAATTTTACTCTACCGTATAGACTTCCCTAGAAGTATATATACCGGATAGATAATCTTAGACTTCTATATATATAGGTTTATTAACCTCCCCTTTTTACTAACCTTAGCTAAAAGCTAATCCCACTTATAAAATACTTTCCGAAGTAGATTATATTATATTTTAACTATAGTCGTAGTTAAACTACGGGTATTTAACCGGTATCCCCTAAGCTAGCTTAGTTAAGTTATACCGTAGTACTAAGCTACGGGTAACTTACTAAAGCTAAGTTTTTCTTAAGGCTATATACCTCCCTAAGGGGGATATACTAACCTTTTAAAATATCTAATCCTATTATTATCGATTACCACTTAGTCTTACTATACTAATATTTTAATAAGTTTACGATCTATATATAGGACCGGACCTCGCTACCCCTTAAGAAAATCTAATCCTAATTAAATTTTAATTAATATACCCCTAAAGTAGGAACGAGCGAAGACCCCTAAAGACCCTACTATCGCTACTAAATAAAAGAAATAGTAGTAACGTAACTACGCCGTAAAGAGACGGATAGAATAGCCTAATAAAATTAAGGCTATAAAGAAGCGTAGTTACGAGAAGAGAAAGAAGGAAAAATTATAGGGGCTATATAATATACCGGCTACCCTTAGACCTATCTATTCCTCCCTAGAAAGCCATAATTTAACTCTAAGAGTTATTAATAAATACTTTAATACTAATATAGGGGTATAAGGTACGAATAATTTATAGTCCTAGACTTAAGATTATTTAAATTAGGCTATATACCCGAAAAAATCTATCTAAGTACCTATAACTAAGGAGTATACCTCTTAAATACCCCTAGTATAGGTAAACTCTACTAGTTCTACTAATACTTAGAAGACCCCCGATACCGACTCCGACTCTGACGCCGAATCCGGCTTAGACCCCGACGACGATAACGACCCTAAGCTACCTAAAGGGTTATAAATAGCTTAATTTAGACCTAAGTATATTAACGATATTAAAATAGTACTAACGACTCGATATACTACCTCATAGGCCTCTACGCCGGTCCCCTTATTAGACGACTCTCGTACTATTAGAATTACTTATAACTCTATCGGTTAGTAAAAGGTAAAGTTTTAAGTAAAGATTAATACGAACCCTATCTTATAGGTAGTCTTACTTTAGGAGGCTTCTAATTAGACTACCTAGTACGATAGTATTTAAGACGTAGTTAGGTAGATAGGGTATAGTAAACTACTTAGTAAATATACTAATATCTCGCCTAAACTACCCCTAGAGCTAATAGACGCTAAATATAATAAGTATATAGCCGCGTTAGTAATATATAAAAAGTTAAATAAAATTATCGCTAACGCCCTTATCTTACGATACTTACCTACCTTAGCTACTAAGGTAAGGGGTATTAAGAATACCTACGAAGTTATTAAACTACTCGATACCTCTAGTACGATAGCTAGACTAGCTATTAGAAGATCCGTATAGTACGCCTTATAGGATTACTAGTTCTAGTTATCTAATAAGGACTTTAATAGATTTATTATTAAATTTAGAAGAAGGGTAGATAACTTTAATCGGCTACGGAGCCGTAACGAATATAAGATTACTAAAGAATAGATAGTACTAATCTTTACCTATACCCTTAGTCCTTAATTCTAGCCCTAGCTAGATAATATAAATTAGAATAGGTAGATCGCTAGCTTCGGTAATAAATCTACTACCTAGGTAGGATTTAAAGAGTTAATTACCTTATTAACGAATTAATAGCTTTAAATTAAGGCTATAAGCGGACCTAGTCTATCTATAGAGAATTTACGCTCTTTTATAGCTACCCCCTAGAGGGGGTAGAAGAGGCTAGTACCTAGAGTAGATATCTATATTCTTTATAGCGGATATCGTAATTTAGAATATATAAGTTAATACCCTAAACTACGGCCTATAAAGAGGCGAATACCTACCTCCTTTAGGCTAAAACCTATAGGGCCCCTGAGGCCCCTAATAATAAGGCCTTAGGGGGTAGGTAGCCGTAATCTAGCCTAGGTATAGGCGTATTCGGCTAGAGAATACCTTACCACTAATAGCTCTAAAGGGTATAAGGCCTAACTCCTAATAATTAATCCCCTAAAGGATTAATTAACTTCGATATTATTTAACGCTACCCCCTAGCTAATATAGCCTAATCTAAGGGTTAGAAGGCTAAACTAGGTAATTAACTCTAGCTCTAAAGAATATATTACCTATAACCTAAGATTACTTAAAGACTTTAAGCGAATCGATCTACTAATCCGAATAATTAGCTATAGTACTAAGGCTTCTATAATATTTAAAGGAAGATATATACTAACTCTAAATAGTAAAGGGGATTACTATAAGGTCGAGTTAAAGAGGGCTCTTTATATTCTATAGATATCTATAAATCTATTCTTAATAAGATAGGCTACGAAGGATAGGATTTTATTTAATATTAATAGGGATTACTATATCTTAAGTAGAGGGGGATACCCGATCTTATAAGTAATCGACCTTAGTAAGTTATAGAGACTTAATATATTAGTTTAATTAATCCTATTAAGTAATATTAGGGATAATAATCTAACTATAATTTATAGCTTTATAGCTAATAAATTCATACCCTAGCTACCTATTTAGATATAGTACTAGAGGATAGGGTATTTAAATCTTAATATACTAAGATAGGAGCTAAAGTCACTAAATATCCTATTTATTAATATAAAGGACGTATTATATAGTATATACGTTTAGGGGAAATTAGTTAAATAACTATATACCTCTATACCTATTAGATAGGATACGAGGCTTAGAATAGTATATATAGACCTCGGCGGCCTACTACCTACTATAAAGAGTAGTAAAACCTATTACCTATATATAGTAGACGATTATATACGCTATACGTAGGTATATATACTAAGATCGAAATTAGCCTATAAGGTATACCTAGTATTTAAGGACCTTTAAGAACGAATAAAGCTATAATTTAATATACTAATCCGAAGGACACGAATTAACGGCGGTAGTAAATTTAGAGCCGAGCTCTTAGATACCTATAGAATAGCGGGAATTAAATCTACGATTACGGTACCGTATTAACCTAATTAGAATAGCGTTATAGAAAGGAAGTATAGGACTATCTAGAATACTATTCGATATATAAGAATCGACGGTACTCTTACTATTTAACTCTAGACTAAGCTATTAAAAGTAGCTATCTTCCTAATTAATCGAAGACTAACGAGCGCTCTATAAGGTTATTAGACTCCGTATAAGGCCTAATATAGTAATCCTCCGGATATTAACTTCGTTAGGCGTATAGGCTATCGTACCTATAAGCTTATACCTACTACTAAATTCCCTAAGAAGTACGATAAGAGGGCTTATCTTCGTATTCTCGTTAGGTTCGAAGGAAATAACCTATATAGGCTCTAGAATCCGTTAATAGGTAAAGTTAAACGGGCGAAAGAGGTTCTATTTAACGAATCTATTCAGTTAGCCCTTACTAAAGTATAGATACCTTCTACTTTAGCGAATAATTAGGCGGAATCCGTACCTAAAATAGTACTTCCTACGGGTTACTATAATCCGGCCCTAGGCGTTAATAAAAGTATCGCGGCTATTATAGAGGGGGAGAAGAGGAATAGGTTCTATTCTAGTAGCCGCCCTACTTATAATCTAGTATAACCTACGCCGTACTATTATTTTAACGCTAATCCTACTAATTTAACCGATACCCCCTACGAATACCTAACGCCCTACGAATACCTAACGTCCTACGATTACCTAACGCCCTACGAATATCTAACGCCCTACGAATACCTAACGCCCTACGATTACCTAACGCCCTACGAATATTTAACGCTATTTAACCTATAAACTACTTTATTTACGGCCGGTATTACTATAGGGGGAGAGGACTCTAAAGTTATTATCGAATACGATAGCCTCCTAGACTAATATTAATATTAGGGTACTATATTTAATTAGATAGATCCTACTATTCTATTAACGTTAAATAAAGTACTCGTAGGCCCCGAAAAGGAAGAATAGTAGGAAGCTATTAAGGCTAAATATTAGGTATTATAAGATAATTAGACCTAGGAAGTTATTAATATAGATAAAGTAACTAGTAAGGTACTAACTAGTAAGTAGGTATTTACTAAGAAAAGAGACTCTGAAGGCCGTATAGAACGCTATAAAGCTAGATAGGTAATAAGAGGTTTCGAATAATAAGAAGGTATAAACTTCTATAAAACCTTTATAGCTATAGTTAAATTAGCTACCTATCGCCTACTCTTCGGATTATTATCTATATATTAATAGTATATTTACTAAATAGACGTTAAGACTACTTTTCTATATAGTAAGATTAATATAGATATTAATATCGAACTTCCCCCTAGATTTAAGTAGCCTAGTAAAGCCTATCGTTTAAAAAAGGCACTCTACGGACTTAAATAAGCCCTAAGGATCTAGTACGTAATACTAAAAGCGAAGTTAATAGACCTCGGATTTAAGCCCTACGTAGTAGATAGAGCCGCCTTTAGATATAAGGACTATTAACTATTTATCCTAGCCTACGTAGATAACCTACTAATTACCGGACCCGATATCTATTAAATTAGTAAAGTTAAATAGGTACTCTTAAACCACTTTTAAATAAAGGATATAGGGGAATATTAATAGTTCTTAGGTATTAAAGTTAATAGATAGGGTAAAGAGTGAAGAATTAAGCTTACGTAGATAGCCCTATTTAAGGCTATACTTACTAAATACTAACTCGAGAATATTAATCCTATATAGACCCCCCTAGATAAAAGTAAGAGATAGGAGTTAATACTAGTAAATAAGATAGCTAACTATTAAGACACCCTAGAATACTAATTATAGGTCGGATCTCTTATATACGGGATAATAGGGATAAGGCTAGACCTTATATTCGCCGTCTTAACGGCTAGTAGGTTCTATTTAAATCCCTTAAAGTCTTACCGGTTATTAATTAAGAAAATCCTTAAATATATTAAGGGGACACTCTAATTAGGACTCTAATTTATAGGGGAAGACCGATTAATTAGGTATTTAGACGCTAAATTTATAGGTAATAGAGAGAATAGTAAGAGCGTAGGTAGCTATATCTTTATATATAGTAGTATAGCGATTAGCTAGCGGTTAAAGAAGTAGACTACTATTATACTATCTATATATAAAGTAGAATATACTACCCTATACATTACTATATAAGAAGTAGCCTTTCTTAAGTACCTACTAAATTTCTTCCGATCCTCTTATAAAGGTCTAGCTACTATATTAGTAGATAATCGGAGTATAATTAGTATCGTAAAGAACGATACGATAAGCGATAAGATAAGGTATATAAGAGTATAGTATTATTATACTAGGTAGATAATTAAATAGGGGGAGATTAAAGTTTAATATATTATAGGATATAATAATATAGCTAATATCCTTACGAAGGCCCTAGATATCTAATCTTACTATAGACACGTTAAAGGAATAGGGATTAGATAAGGGGATAATAGGAGCTATTACTCTTTTTCCCTCTAATTAAGGTTTTTAATAAGGATAGCGAGGAGAAGGAATAAATTCGTAGATAGCCCCTAAGGATTACGGAAGGCCCCCTTAGAATCACCGTTAGATACTATACGGATTAGGGGAAGTATTAAGGAGCGACGATCCGATAGGGTCTTCCGCTCTACCGACTTCGGGGGCTCCGTGCTTTATAGGATATTTTAGTCATAGAGGCTTCGCCTATAGGATAACCTAGTATTAATTGGCCTTAATCATTAACAGACGTCGAGGATGCGGCTAGGAATAGGGCTATGCGTGTGCTGTGCATGCTGGGCTTGAGCTGGGTGTGTACTAGCAGTGTACTAGCAGTATACTAGCATTGAGCTAGGCGTGTGCTAGGAGACTGCTAGTTGTCTAGCGCATCGAGCGCGCGGCGCCTCGAGGTCTGCGGATCTGCGGGCAGATCGCCAGCCGGTGCGCCGCCGGCTGTTGTTTGATTGAGATTGATTGATCGCCCATCAATGTTGATTGGAATTGATTACCGCAGGGCTGGCGGTCGAGGCTGTGTCCGGGCGATGCACGCCGCGGGTGCTCGGGTTGTCTCTGGGCGGCGGGCATGGCATGGCATGGCATGGCATCCATGACACGCCGCGGAGCAGACTGCTGGAGCAAAATACTAGAGCAGCAGACTCTGTTAGCCTGCACCAGCACCTCTTCGCCCATCCCGCCGTGCTGCCGTCAGCATCCGCGGGCGTTGGCGCATCGCGTGCCGACAAGGCCAGACCGCTGCCGTTACGGGCAGCGATCGCGCGGTGGTGCTTGCGTGGCGGCTGTCGTCGTCGGCGCTCGGCAGAGGTCCACAACTTCACCCAGTCGCCTGTGCAGAGACGTCATCCTCCTTGCCATGCACGCGCCGCCGGGCAGGGCGAGGTGAAGTTTGTTTGCCCTGCTCCGACTCCGCCTGGGGCCTGGGGACGCTGAGACGACATCCACCATTGTTCCATTCCCACTTGCCGGCCCGCCGTCCATAGTCTGAGGCGAGACACCGCGCTGCCGGTATCGTAGAGGAGTACAGTAGACCTGCTCCGACCCTGTCCTGCTCTCTCACTTCGCCTGTCACCACACCTCCTTTGCGACCCTCCCTTCTCCGACCCGGTGTGTGAGCGTTCGAGCAAGCATGCTGTCACGATCTCTCTGGCTGCTGGGCCTCGCCGCCTTCAGCGCGCGAGCTCAAGACGAGACTGGCACCGGCACCGACGTCTCGACCACTGCCACCGCCTCCTCGGGCAGATCCTCCTCCTCCTCCTCCCCAACGACGACCGACTCCGATGCATCCTACGCGTCTCTGACATTCACCAACTCCGACCTGTCGACAATCAGCACCTCCATCCCCGTCAGCGACTTCACCGGCTCCGAGTTCACCTACATCACCCGCTCCGGCCAGGTCACCGTCACAAGCACCGGCGAGCGCGTCTTCGTCTCCGGCACCAGGACATTCACACTGGGTTCCGACAATGCCACCACTTCTTCCAACTCGCAAATCACCCGCACCTCGAACACGGATGCATTGACACAAATTGGAGGAAACCGCACGGCAACCGCGACTGGAACAAGCAGCGCTCCAGCCGTGTCCAACACCGCATCTTGCAACAACTACCCAGAGTTCTGCAACCGGAAGTACAGCAACATCACCGAAGTGTGCGCACACAATGCAGCCTTCTCCATTCCGCGAAACGCTGCCAGCAACCAGGAACTGGGCATTGTCGATCAGCTGAACGACGGCGTTCGCATGTGTATGTCTTTCCCTGTCACCTAATTCGTCTCTTGTGATTCATGCTGACTTTCTCGACAGTGCAAGGCCAAGTCCACTGGGTAAACGAGACCCTCTACAACTGCCACACCTCCTGCGACCTCCTCAATGCCGGCACCTGGCAATCTGAGCTCGAGACCATCGTCACCTGGTTGCAGCAGAACCCATTCGAAGTCCTCACCATCCTCGTCGGTAACTCCGACTTGACCGTCGTCGAGAACTTCGTCCCGGCGATCCAAAACTCCGGCCTCTCCCAATACCTCTACACCCCGCCTTACATTCCCATGCACAAGGACCAGTGGCCCACCCTCGGCGAGATGATCCTCAACAACGACCGCGTCGTCATGTTCATGGACTACTGGGCCAACCAGGAGTCCGTCCCGTACATCCTCGACGAGTTCACCCACATGTGGGAATCGCCCTTCAGCCCCCAGGACCCGGCGTTCCCCTGCACCATCCAGCGCCCGCCAGGACTCGCCGAAGAGGACGCCCGCGAGAACTACATGTACATCGCCAACCACAACCTCAACGTCGCCGTCGAGCTCGGCGCCATCACCGGCGGCGGCGACGACGCCATCCTCCTCCCCAACACCGCCCAGATCAACACCACCAACGGCGCGGGGCTCGAGATGGGCCAGCTCGGCGCCATGGCCCTCAACTGCTCTAGTGAGTCCCCTTCACCCCTTGAACTCATCTACAAAGCTGTACAGTAGCTAACCCACGACTTCCAGACGACCACGGCGCCCCGCCCAACTTCCTCCTCGTCGACTACTACAACCGCGGCGACCCCGCGCCGGGCTCCGTCTTCGAAGTCGCCGCCCGCTGGAACAACGTCACCTACAACCGCCCCTGCTGCGGCGCCGAGGCCCGCAGCCCGGCTTCGGCTTTCGCGAGAGTCAGCGGCGTCGCCGTCTCGGCTGCTGTTGTTTTTGCTGTCGTGCTTGCTTGGTGAGCGTGAGCGTTTGCTTGGCTAGGCATGTTTGTATGAGATTTGTTTTCTGGCACTGCATGGCGATGGCGTTTTTTTTTCCTCCTCGGGACATTGTGTCGGCCGAAAAGGGAATTTTCGTACATTGTTTGGATATACAGTTTGGCGTTCTTGTATCATGATGTGAAGAATATTACACTTAATGCAGAGCATTTCGTCTATCATTTTACTCTCATTCCGCGCCGGGAACATTGCGTGCACAAGTCATCATGAGGTGTTCGTTTCTTCTGGGGAAATGGACGATGAGAGCGGGAGCTCATTCTTGATCGTTTCTTGCAGCTCGTGAAGCGGTTGCCGAGAAGCCGTGACATTGTATTCATATAACATCAAAACAGAAGGAAGAATTGATTGCTGCGTGCCCGCATTTCGAGACTTGGCGAATGCACGATACCAAGATCGGGTTATAGTAAAGAAAAGCCAAAAGAATGGTGAAGAAAGAAGCGCTAGAATATTTCAAAAGAAAGTCGACATGGCCCTTGTGCGCATACCAGATCAATTGTCACCACCGGCTGCAGCAGCGTCACCAGCTGCAATCCTCTCATACCACTCCCCGTGTGCCGCCATGTCGACCGCCCTCACTCTCTCCAGACACTCGACGATACCACCTACCTGGCTGCCGAATTCTGCAAGTCCGCAGCCGGCCAGCGCTTCCTGTGCTCCGCTTGCGGCTCGCACGCGCTCGGCACTGCTGACCGCCGCGAGCCGGTTGAAAACGTGGCTCTTGAGCCGCTGGAAAAGGACTTTCAGTACAGGGTCGGAGAGACGGTTAGAGGTCGCTTGGGCGAAGAAGCGCGCCGCAGTGGTGGAGAGGTGAGCCTTGGTCGCGGGTGGCATGTTGTGGGCTGAGGACAGGATGGAGGTTGCCTTGTCAGCTGTCGTGGAAGAAGATGAGTCCGCGGAGGTGTAAGATTCCGATGCGAGGAGGTGCCAGAGCCTCGAGGCTTCGGTCTTCCATTGGCTGCGGATGTCGCGCTTAAGGAGATTCTTCGCTGTCAGGAAGAGAGCACCGATGACGGCGACGCGCAGTGCTTCGGCTCGGAAGCGATGGAGACGGGTGGTGTCGAGAGCGAGAGTCTCCGGGACATCCTCCTCGGAAAGCCTTGATGGTGAAATGGCTAGATCGACGAGAGCTTTCGCGTAGACCTTAGGCGCAGAAGGTCTATCTTCAGGTCTGCGGATACCCTCTGGATCGCGTCGATCAGCCTCGGCGACCAACAGACTCTCGGCGTCACTCCAGAATGCGCGAGTGCGCTCGAGACTGATTTTGCCAGACTCCAGATCCATGGCAAAGTGCCGTTTCTCATAACCGGCTGACTCGCGAATCAGCGTAGGTGCAGCGTTCATCAGCATGAAGTTGGAGTAATCAAGAGAAAGGCTGTCGACCATGCGGAGGAGTCGGAACAGCTTTTCAATCATGATGGAAAGCTCATCCTCACCAACGCCTTCAATGGCGGCACTGCCTTGGAGCTCGTCCGACAGTGTCTTGACTTCTTCATCTCGGTAGGGCGCGCAAAGCTTCGGAAGAATGCCCGCCATGAAGTTGAAAAAGCCGTCGTAACTGAAAATGCCAGCTTGACACTGCTGAGCAATTTGTTCCAGATCCAGCGTGTCGCTGATGAGATTGTACATGCTGTTCCCGGGCTTCAGCATTCGAAGTAGCTTCTCCCTCAGGTTTTCAGCTGCAGAAACGGTCCATACCGCGCCCTGCCCTATTTCAAAGGCAGACTTCATGTTGTCGCAGATCGATCGGTAGACTTGATCTCTCAGCTCCGAGTTCGCTCTGTCTTCCTCCAATTTAAAATCCTTGTCGACCGCAAGCTCATGTGTCAAAACACGATTTGTCGGCATGGTAGTGAAGAGCCTGCTAAGCTGCCCCGAACGCTGCGAGGGCTCCTCCTCAGGGAGAGGACTTGCTGGCATATCCGCCTCCTCCTGCTGCTGAACAGTTGTCTCCGTACTCACGCCGGTCTCAATACCCCGAGGGCGGACCTCTGCCACCGCGCGCTTCTTCGGTCGGCGTCTGCGGCTCTCACGAATTGCTTTCTTGATCAGCGCGTCTGCTCGATCACGACCAGCCAATTTTTGGATTCTGCTGAGCAGCTTGACCTGATTGTCGCGGATGCCTTGGCGGTAATCACTCGCAACGTCTCCGCGAGAATCATCTTTCACCATTTGCCAAATGGCGTCAAGCTCGACAAAGGATGCCACCATTCCTTCGATCAAGACAGACGAGTCCTGGACCCGCCATGCTGCGAATGCAGAGGTGTATGCCGTGTAAGTCTGTGACAAGGTCTCGTGCTGGTTCGGGTGTGGTGTGTAGTTATTCCATGGGGCAAGGCGGCCAAGGGTGAACTCGAAGCCCGTTGTGAGGTCGTTTGCTTTCGCAATCAGATCCTGCTCCTGTGCGCCATTCCTGTTGTTAAGGACAGCAGCAGGGTGGCCCGCAAGCATGTAGGCGCTCAAGAAGGTTCGTGTGTTTAAAGGCGCGTTGTCGTCGTTCGGCTGCTGCAGACCGAGTTGGGTTAACAGCGCGGTTGTCGCAGAGATGACCTTAGGGTTTGCGACGAAGAGCGTGAGCTGATCGAAATCGTCGTTCTTGATCCTCTCGGTGTTGAAGTTGAGTCTCAAGAAAGCGTTCAGCACAGCGCGCCTGCCACTCAACCTCCACGCTCTCTGTATCCTCCTAGCAGCCGTCCCTTCGTCCAGCACGGCGAGTTGCTCCAGATCGTCGATGATGGCCTCCTCGGCAGCTTCAATGGACACATCTTCCTCCACGACTGCCAGCTTCTTCTCTGCACTGTCAGCTCTTCTCGCCCGGCGCTCGTGAAGGTTCCTCTGGTATTCCGCACGTCTCTTCTCCGCCTCGGCATGGCGCTCTTCCATCTCTAGCCTGGCGCGTGTCTCATCTGCCAGCTTTCGCTCCTTCACCTCCTCGGCAATGCGCTTCGCGCGCGCCACCTCTTCCGCGCATGCTGCCGCGACCTTGGCCAGGTACTTCTCTTTTGCAAGCTGCGCTGCCAGAGCCTTCTCCTCGCTGGCGCTGATACTACCGCGTGGCGCTGCTTTGGCCAGGGCCGCGCGCAGCCGGACTTGCTCAGCATGGGCTGCGCGATCGGCCAGCCGGGCCTTGCGGGTCTCGAGGATGGAGGCGCGGCGGAAGTGCTGTGCTACGGAGTGCGACTGGATGCCTGCCGGAGTGGAGCTGCGACGCTGTGAGAGGCCGGAGCCATGCGAGTGGACAGAGGAGGAGAGGGAGTTGCGACGGGACGAGGTGGCGGAGGACTTGCGGCGCTGGTTCGCAGGGCTCCTGTAGAAGCGTGCGGCGATGCGAGCGGGCGGCGCGAAGACCTGGTTGGCCTTGTCGGCCATGATGACAAGCGACTCGTCCTGCAGCTGCTGTTCGTGGGTGTCTTGCGGCGTGGGCGACGGTGCGCCGCCGTCGTCCGGCGCGCCCATGACTGCCGGCGTTATGGTGGTCGTTGGTGTTTGCCCTGGCGCGAGCGGTTTCCGGATGCGGGAGGCTGCAGGAGCGGGATTCTTTGATTCGTAGGTATGTGTCGCTATGTACTTGGGGACGGGGCAGATACGGGCGACGTCGTAGGAGAGGCGCGCGCAGGCGGACAGGGAGTCGGACTCAGAACCAGTGGACAATGCAGGAGAGGGAGGCGCGCCGGGCGGCGGTGGCTGGTGCGGTTCGGTGCTTCGTCATCCAGCATGCGCCAGCCGGACTTGGGGGGAATTTGATGGCGCTGGTGTCGATTGCGGTGGAAGGCTGGAGATGGCGGGGTTCAAGGCCGTTGTATCTGAGGCACGCTATCTGCTGCTATATTTGGCGGGCTTGTCACGGGCATCTGGCATATAACGGTCGACGGGAACGGTGCATGTGTGATATGTTGATTGTGTGCTTGACTATGCGCATGCGCATTATTTATTAGGCATCGCCGTTGATCCGCTGCAGAACATGGAGCTTTTGACTTCGCTTCTCCGCATGCCGGTCTTGCCACGCGCCACGCTGAGCCGCCGCTGATCACAAACCCTCGTGCACGCTGATAACGCTATTGCACGCACGAGCCGCTGATCGTAGCCTGAGGCATTCATTTACCGATGTCAATCTATTTCCACAGCACCCCGAGCCAGCCAGTAGGTAGCTCATCGATACAGTAGCATTGCAAGCTGTTTCTTGTGTGTCAATGATCGGCGTGGTTCATCCTTCAAGCAGCATCTCGGGCCTGGTGGCCAATTCTGACCCTCACATTCGACGTGGTTAACCCACGATTTGAGTGACAAGCCATGCCTGCTCGCTGCCAACCATAATCATGGGAGCAATGCCGGCGGGTTTGTCTCCCTCAAGACAGTAACTGTGCTTGCTCCCTTCACGCTGTCACGTGAGACCTTTGGCTCTGACAGTGACTCGTCATCTAAATTTGTCTCGCTTAACCCCCTTTGAGCTCTCGTGCGGCACAGTTGCTTAAGCCTCCGAAAGAGGCGATGATCCGATTTCGATTGAGGCCGTCGTCTGCGCCATCCGTCTGCGACTGCTTTGACTTTCGACAGCCTTGTAAAGACAAGTCAACAGATTTCAGCGATGCTTGCCCTCGACATGACCAGACAGGCACTCTACGCATCCTTGACGCGTGTGTCAAGCGCAAGCCTATCCGGCACTCGCAAGTCAATCACTCCCTCCACGTTTTTCTTGAACTTCTCCAGCTCCGCAAATGCCTTCTCCGCGATCTTCGCGTTCTTCCTGTCCTCTAGACGTACGGAGACCTCGACCATGTACGTGCCGCTGGCGTCGAGAACCTCCAGATTGGATAGCGGGAGCGGTGGCCCTTCGAGAATCTTGTCTGCCGCTTGCTGCTCTTGGGTCACGAGCACGCGGAAGATCTTCACAACCACGTTCTCGCTCACAAACCGGTGGCCAAGGACGTAATGCTGCCCAATTGGCCGATAACCTCCAGCATCTCGATACACTTCAGGGTCTCGTACGTCGCTTTCGCTAACTTCTCGAGCTGTGTGGTCTTTCACGCTGGGGTCTGGCGTCTGCTCAACACGCTGTCGCCACTGCCCAGTACTTTCAGGCGCGTCGCTCGTGATGCGTACTGCCCGCGTGAGCTTATGCACCCACTTTTGCTGCTGCGAGCCCGGCTGAGGAGTTCCAGGCTGGGAGAGCTTTTTCTTGGAGGCGGCGATTTCCGGCGCGCGGAGCTGAGCGAAGACCGCGCTTTGCTCCTGGTACGCGAATGGCTGTGAGCCAGTCACGCCGGCTAGGATATTCAGAACCTGATTGTGCCGCGAGGGGGATATTTGACTGTACAGGAGGATCTCGTGCATTCTTGGAGAGATCCCAATGTCGACTTCGGTGGTGTTATCCTGGTCTGGGTGTTGGGGCGTGCGGACACAGTTTTGGTATGCTCGATATTATTGTGGCACCCTGAGGAATGCCATGCGACCGCTCACTTCTGCAGCCCGAGAAAATGCAAGCGTTGAGATGCCGACTCGAGGTGGCTTCTTGACCTCTGCGGAGCATGTGAAAGAGCATGTGATTGGGGAGTTGTGGTGAAGATTGGCGGGGATTCCTGGGGCTGGCGCCTTAGGCTCGCGCGAGGTGAAATCGGAAGGCCCAAAGCGACAGGTGCATCCGAGCGCCGCCGACCTCGCCGAAAGCTGCCGCTCAGCAGGCGAGCACCGCTGCACTTATCACCACCCACGTCGCAATTGACCCTCACGACATATCCCCCGTCCCTGCCCTCGCCTGCCTCCGCCTTCGCTTGCTCGTGCAGGACGACATACACTCATAAAGAATATCGCACTCCTTTCCCGCCTCCCCCGCACGACGCAGCGCGCGCCTCAGCTTCAACTCCCTCCAGCCGAACAAGCCTTCACAAACCACAACATACCAACTCAGCCAAAATGCGCGCGACCAGAGTCCTCTTCAAGCACACCCCCATGATCAAATTTCTGGGCAGGCGCTCGATCCCCAAGCGTAAGCGCGCCCATCTTCAAGCCTGTCAAACCACCTACTAACATTCCCACAAGAAATCGATCACACACCCCAAGTTCACCCCGCCTCCCCCGCCGAGTCCCTGCCAGAGTCTTTCGCCCAGTACCGCCAGAAGGCCAGCCAGCACGGTCCCATGATGCGCGGCGGCAGCAGCGGCGGCGCCGCTTCTTCGGGCTCTTCCCAGTCTTACGGCGCCGTTGGCGGTAGCTCTGGCCGCCAGCTCGGAAGCGTGCAGCCGAAGGAGGGAGAGGTATGGGATCGCAACCAGCTGCCGAAGAGGTTCAGGAGGACAGTGTACAGCGAGGCGGAGATGGAGGCTATTGAGAGTGGAGGCGCGAGCTTGTTCTAAGTGCGAGGGAAGCATGAATGTTGAAAGGAGAATGGAAATGAGAGAGGCTGGGTGTGAAAATGTAGAGCAAGAGCAAGGGACACTGGTGGCCGGATTTTGCGCCACTTTTCTTTTTTGAACGAGGTGGATGGCATTCTTTGTGGCTCTGCACATTGTGAGCGATGGACATGGAGGGTCGATGTATACCCCAAACTTTTGCAGCTTGCGCTGTTTTCCTCCACCATTGGACCCTTCCGATGCTACGCGAAGGCTGTGTGCATCCAGCTGGACGCATGTCAAAAGTACCCAAAGCGTGAGAAGGCATTGTCATTCCAGATCACTGTTGGTCGAGTTCTCCAGCGATGAGAAAGCGACTTCCTTGACGTGCGGGGTCCGAAGCTGACCACGAGAAGATGCACGATGTCTGGACTAGGTTTCCGGAATCGTCAATAGGGTTTTGTAACGATCTCTCGCAACCGATTAACCTGCTCTACAAGGCCTACTGCTTGCGCGCTCGTTGCAATCTAGGGAAGCGGTAGACAGCATTGGCACTTATTGACCTGACCTTGCAAGCACCATTTAGTACCCCAACGCTCGCTCAGGACGATGTGCAGTCCCTCCCAGGCTGCTGCTGCGAAACATGTAAGCAGTTGAGCAAGTATTTTTCTCATGTAAAGGTACGGACAGACGGACAGACGTGTTTCCTTCCACTTGTTGACCCGATCAACTGATGCAACGCGGTACAAACCTAAGCAATAAGATTGGTCACGCCCCAAATTCCTTACCGGATCATCCACAGAACACTATCTCCGTGGTGTTCTCACAGGCAAATTGTGACGACATGAAATTATGGAGAAATCGCAACGCTCCCGCGGATAAGTCGATCGCTCTCGGGAGGACCACGGAACCAAGTCCGATTGCCATGAATGTTATTCCCGATCTCTCATCTTGGTGGAACAGAGGGTCAGAGGCCTTCAAGTGGCTCACAGAAGGCGGCTGAGTGTCCCCGGAAAGAGATAACAGAAGACGGTATTTGGCACGGCGCTTCGGAATTCTAGATCCTAATACCTACACTACGCCATGCGAGCTCCCCGAAAGCTTGGCCAAGCTAGGTTCCAACCCAATATCGAGGCCCGGGGAGCTTGTGTCTGACCTTGCCGTCTTTTGGCACGATACACGGTCAATGACTACGCGGGATCTCTGCGTGGGGAGCCGTATGTCTCGACGTGCGCAGGGACAGAAGGTTCATGTCAAATGTTGACTTCATTGGGGAACTGATGCTGACGCCGCTTGGCTATATAAGTCATGCTAGGTCATCATCCCTCAATTTTTGATGTGTTAGGGCATATCGACGAGAATTTGTTGAAAAAATTATCATTCGTTCAAGAGAGATGCTGTTCACACTCCTGACAGCGGCCGCTCTGGCGACATCATCTTATGCCTTTCCCAACGGTCCTTTCCGAGGAACCTCGAACAATGACCACTCCAGAGCCCCTAACTACAAGAGCGGTGGTGATGGAAAAGGAAGAGCGGAAGGACCGAAAGAAGACGGGCTGTCCATCTGCGACAAATACGCAACTCAGCTATTCGGCGGTAACAACTACGATACGCAATCACTGTTGGCCACGGTCTTCGTCAATCAGGCTGCAGCTGGGAACTACACACCAATCAGCCAAAGCAACGGGGTTGGGTTTCCAGGTTTCATCAACCCAGGCGTTTTCCATGGCGTGCAAGTGAACCAGTTGCCTTACTTCAATGGCCAGCTCAATAGCACGAACGCCTCGCCTGATAGAGGCCACGGCGTGGCCGTCAACTGGCTTGATGGTGGCGGCCAGCCAGCTCTCCACCAGAACCTCTCGGCCTTCGAAGTCAACAGCAATCAATTGTAAGCTTTCCTGACCGCACTTTTCCTCGAGCTACAAGTTCGTGCTAATTTGTCCAAAGCTTTTACTTCGTCCACTTGTACGAATACTTTGCCTACATGCTCGAATGCAGCGTCTACGGCAATTCCTTCGATCGCTACAACGGCAGCACAGACATGTACCACGTGCATAAGTACATGAACATCAACAAGGACATGGAAGGCTACACGAATTTGCAGTTCGTGCTATCAGGTGCCAGCCTTGGTTTCAGCAAGGAGGCTCAAGCATATATTGGGCAGTCGCTGCAGCGTCTGTTTAGCTTCAAGTGCGAACCACCGCAGCCATTTCCTCACTGGTGAGTGTGTCTTCCTAGTCTTATTGGAGCAATAAAAGGCTGACAAGTAGCATTATGTAGGGCTGAGCCGGCTTCGCAGAGTATTTGTCAAGCTGTAAGCGTGTTTTTGGACTCATAAGGCCATCACAAGCGCTAATATTGTGCAGGAGAGTTGCCCGACCTTTCCCCACCACCCGGTGTGTTTGGACAGGGACAGGCCGGTGCCACAGATTGTAGCGGCTCCTGGGGAGTCACACGTGAGAGTGTACAGTTGTGAAAACGACACTGATGACATTGACCAGCCAGGTGATGGTTGCCTTGCCGTTTGATTGGCGTTGGGCTGACTCAAGGGGACATGATTGAGGGCGAAACGATACTTAAGTCCTAACGAGTGAGGACAACTTGATGATACAAATATAAAGCGTTTGGGTAAGAAACTGATCGACGTTATCGAATCCCTCAATTTTCCCTAAGTACCGCCCGAGACCGGTTACATTGACCACTGCTTGATCCACTGTGTCATCAGCGCCGGGTCTACAGCTTGCATAAAGTCAATCGTTGTGCTGAGCTTCGCAGTCTCCTTCGTTTCAAGCCTGGGCAGGCCATCGGCCTCCGGGACTAAGCTTTGATAGAAATCCAGCAGCTTAATGCCTGGCTTTGACTCTGCTTGTTCGGTTGTCTTAGGTACACCAGATAGCTCATGCAGCCATTCCTTGAACGGAATCGCGCGCTGTGCTGTTCCGCTCTGTTGCTCGAGCGTCGTCTGAATAGACGGGACCAATGATTTCCAGGAGACGGTGGACGGGTTGACGACATGGCTGACGGAAGTCTGGTCGCCTTCGCCTTTCCAGACTGCGGAAGTGCGAGACTCGGCAATCTCAACTACAGACTTGGCCGCAAGGTCGATCGGAACCCAGTCGATGGTGTCCATATTGCCCAACTGCCCTGGCAAGACGCCCATCGAGCGAGATGTGAGCAGGATGCTAGGAAGCCACTCATGCTTATTCCACATCTGGCCTCGTTCTTTGGGGCCGGCTAGTTGCCCACAGCGGACGATGGTGCTTGGCACACCGGATTTCGTTGCTGCGGCTGCGATAATGAGGGAAGAGACGTGCTTCGACTCGGCGTAGCCTTGCGGAGCTGGAAGTTGATGGTCATCCCACAGTGCCTCAGGAACGAAAGTCTTGTCTGGGCGGTTTGCCTTCCAGTTGCCTACGCTGGCGATGGAGGAGATGAACACGATATGCGAACGGTGCTTGGACTCATGGCTGAAGTCCACGCAGCGCCGTGTGCCGGCGACATGCACCGGCTCGTATGTCTGCAGAGTTTTATTGAAATCGACGGTCCATGCGTTATGGATGAAGATTGTGACGGTCTCCAGCATTTCCTGATAAAGATCTGATTTGAGGCCAAAGTGATCCTTGCCAAAGTCGGTGTGTAAAAACGTCACTTTTGAGAACTCTGGGACTATTCCCCGAGCCTCGAAAGCGGACTTTTGGCGGGACTCGGCGTCGGCGGAGCGATTGAGGCAAAAGACGCGCTCCGTTGCTGCTGAGTCAATGAGTTCCTCCAGGATGCTATTCCCGAGAGAACCAGTAGAGCCAGTCAAGACAACAGTGTGCTTGCTTGGCTGACTGATTCCCGAGCTTGATGAAGCATCAGGCAAGTCGCGAGTGTATTTTGTCACCATGTCTGACATGAGATCCTCGCGGCTCCCGCTGCGACTCGAATTTGTGTCTCCCTTCACGAGCTTGGCCAGAGCTTTGATGGTTGAGTGCTGGTAGATCTCTCTAGGAGTGACAGCTTCGCCTTTGCCACGCGCATGATTCAACGTAGAGGCGAGCGCAAGCACCTGAAGAGAGTCAACCCCGTAGGCAAATATGTCGGCATCGTTAGGCGCATCATCCAGAATGGGCATCCCCTTCAATTTGAAGATGTCTCGAAGGTATTTGATCGATGTTGCTTCGTCAGCATCCGCCGCAAGAGTATGCAAGGCTTCATTGTCATTCTCGTTCGAATACAGGGCTTCAATCTCCCGCTCATATAGTCTGATTGTCTGTTGCCGGATCACGGATCCTTTCGGAGCTCTCTTGAATGGCTTGTCTTTCTTGGCAATAGCAATCTTAGATTTCCAGACTCTTCCGTGTGCTGGCATGTCGGCATTGGCTTGTTCGATGGAAGGCCATAGCGCATCGAGAAGATCACTGGGGTCGTACTCGCCAAGCATGTCCCAGGCTGGTTCAATGAGCAGGCCACTTTGGAAGCGGCCTTGTCCGACAACAATAGCGCCTTGTATCTTGGCATTGCTTTCCAACGCCTTTTCGAACCCGACCGGATTGAGCTTCTCACCGTTGCTGAGCACGATCACATCATCCTTGCGACCCTTGTAGCGCCAGAGATTGAGCTTTGAAGGGTGTTGTTCCCAGAGATCCTTCGTGCGCCATTCAGAAATATCGGCAAATGTGTGGAATGTCGCTTGCGTCTTTGGGTCGGCGCGTTTAATGACAAGCTCGTACAATCCACCATCCTCGGCTTCCATATGAGCTCCAGCCGCCGGCGACCATTCGAAATATTCCCAATCCCTGGCATCCGCGGGAATGACGCTGGTGATGATTCCCGCTTCTGTAGATCCTATGACCGAGACTAGCTTGGTAAATTTGCGGATCTTGTCTCCGGTCGTCGTCGCCAGTGGAGCGCCACCGAAGAATACGTAATCCAATCTACCGAGCGTCTCCAGTCCTCTGGGCGTGTCGACGATTTGCTCTAGCAGAGCGGGTGCGAATATTCCGGAATGAGGACTTGTCTGCCTGAGTACAGTTGCCACGAGCTCGGCATTGGGCGGTTTGCCTGTAGGCAATCGGACAAGTGGTGCTTTGCAGAATATCGACCGCATCATCATCAGTGCGCCCATGGTGTGGAAGAATGGTGTCATCACGAACATTGGCTGGTCTTTCGCAAAGAGGGCGGCCTGAGCGAGAGTCCGGCCTTCCGGACAAGGAGCTTCGCTGAGACTCGCGATGACAGCCAAACTGGCATTGGTGAGCCTGATCGGCTTTGGTAAGCCAGTGCTGCCAGATGTGTGAAGGACGAGTGTCTCGTAGTCTGGAGACTCGCTGTAGTTGCCCTCATATGGACCGATTTTGGTCCCATGCTCGCGGAGCTTGTCGAACGAAGGCACCTGTAGTACCCTCAGTGAAGGCACAGCCTTGCGAAACTCCTCTACAGGCGTGTCAACGCCTTCACTGCAGAGTAGAGTCTTACAGTCGGTACTCTGGGCCAAATGCGCCTGTCCCTCGGGCGAGTTGCGGGTAGACGGCAGCATGGTCTTGTACCCAGCCTTCATCAACCCAATGTGTACGGCACCATATCGCTCGTCATTGACACTGAGATTGCTGTCAGACAAGGTCGTGGCGGGTGATACTCCCCTGACTCACCCAATGTAAGAAACAACCTCATCCCCGGTTCCGACTCCAAGGTGTTCCTCCACCCAGGCTGCTGCTCCATCGACGGCGTAGGAAAAATCCCGATATGTGATATCTTGCCATCCGAGAGCTAGCTCAGCATCCCTGGGGGACGAGATCCAGGTACTGTTAGGATACGAGGCAGCCAGATATGCGACCGCACGAGGCAATACCGAACAGGCGGGCTCAGGAAGTGCTGGCATGCTCGCTCCAATAGTGTTTGTTTGCTCTGGGGAGATTGAGACGGGAGGATATGTCGAATTGCAAAGAAAGCAGGATGTAATCAAAGGATCTCGTCCCGTTATATGTGGACGTTTACGGAGCTGCTACGGACGAGACGGTATCTTCGCGGTTTTCGAAGCCCCGACGCCGCTCAGAACATCCATGCACAAGTCGCGGATGTTCGGTATGTGAGAGACAGCCATGCCTGAGAAGCTTTGGCTCGTCGCCATGGCTGCACGCAACCAGGCATACTGAAAGAGTGTGCACGGTCGCCACAGCGCTCGTGGATACGCGGAAGGCGTTCCATGCGCGACCGGAGGGCTTCCCGTGCTGCTGCCTTTTTGTATTCCCGAGTTTCGGAGCAGAGATTCGCGGTTGTTGACACGGGAAGGCGTGTGAGGGCAAGGAAGATGAGGAAGAAAGCACAGAGATCGATCGGCAAAGGTGCCGAGCACGGCACTATTTCGTCGCCATTGCGAAGTGCCTCCCACCCGCAGCCGCCCTACGTCGCCGACGTAAAGACGAGGTGAAGGATCCACCAAGCTTTTTGACACGAAGCTTATCTGATTATTGGGCGGCGCCTGGGAGGTCCATGCTCGCGTGGTTTCGAGCTGCGTCGTTATGACTTGGAAATCGCGCGTGGTCGGAGCGCCCCAAGGGCACAGCACACTGCACCGCTACACCAGAATTCCGCGCTGTCTGTGACGCACGCACGCTTCAACAGATTGCGACTACGTGTCGCATGGGCGACTTGGCTGCTTGCATGCCGCGACGCGCCGCTTCCGCAATTCGCCGCATCCTACACATTGCATTGCTCTTCCAGCAACGCATGGATGCGTAATGCTCGCTGGCCAACATTGGTACATCGACTCTGGCGAGAGTGAGTGCAGTGATTTGCAACACCCAGGCGACACCCTCAAAAGGCTGATGGCCAACCGTATACTCGGGTCCCGGCCGATGGGGAGCCTCTACCTTGGAATTTCCACCAATGATCACGAGGCTAGGTTCCACAGGCCTCAATCGCATGATCGAGCGTGATAACGTCTTGCTCTGATTCCACCTTGTTAACCGGTCTAATGATGATACTTCACTCGTTAAAGGGGCCGACAGAGCGACGCTGGGCAAGCGATAATAAAAACCTTCATACCAAGGACACACTGCCCTCGCTCGGGAACTCACTCGCTGGTTACTGTAAGGAACAACGTGCTCCCTTCTAGCAGTCTGAACACTCCCCGCTTGACCAGCTTTGGTCAGCAGTACAAATCCCTGATCACGACAGCAGTCTACCGCGTCACAAGCCCTATAGCATCGCCTATCCTCTCGCGAATTTGCTACGACGCATCACTAGGCGGACTGCATCTGTGGCTCCGTTGTTCCGTTGCTGGTGCCGTTTGAAGCAGCGTGCGGTGCTCCTTTCTCGCGCTGCCATGGCTTGCTGAGTCTGTGACGGGGTCAGCGGTTGGGGGTACAGATTGTGGAGGAGAAACCTCACCGTCTGTGATGCGTTTCAAAGCGCTCATTTGACCGGCCGCGAGTAGAGAATACGTATATGCCCTGTCTCACAGTAAGGATTAAAGCCGCAACACACACAATGCTCTTACTCACCACAAGCATGCTGAGGAAGAACAAGATCCAGCTAATGCCGCTGAATGCCAGGACTGCTCTCCAGTTGCTGCAAGCTCTTGAACCTACGACAGAGCCAGGCGAGCGGTAGACCCGAGTCCAATACCAGCCCCAATATTCGTAGTACCAGCGAGAACTGCAGGCGTTGGTGCCGGTCAGATCAGCGAGGAGGCCAAAGGCTACGAGCCACATGATGAACCTGTGCTGCGTCAACAAGCTATCTTGCCAAATCCTATCCCTGTTCGTACTTACAAAATAAGGTCGGCCGGCCAGCCGAAGAAAACGTATTTAAGTGGAGGCATCAAGACCAAGGAAGCCACGATACTCAGAGCCCCCACGACTTCAGCATAGACCAGTCTTCCGTTGTGAGTGCCATTGCCCTGATTGATTCGATGAAGCTCCCACCCGACGATGCCGACAACGACTGCGGCACTGACTAGTTGAAAGAAACGAAGGAAAACATTCGCAATTTTGGAACCAGTATGTTCGCCCATAGTGTTTGCTTGTACTGGGATCCGGCGAGACCGCTGAGTAAAAGCTGCATACAAAAGACATTAGATGTGGGCAAATGACTTCTTATAATCGAGAGCTCTGGTGACTTATCTGGTGTTCGAAGTCTTCTCATCCGCCTGCTTCCGCTTCGCTGCAATCTTGTCTCCCCACAGTCAGCCCACGACGCGAGAATGTCTGGTTCTGAAGCCGCACAGCATCGCGACATCACCCCACGACCCCACATGGTGCTATAGCTTTGAGCTGTTTGTTGGCGAAGTGGGCAAAATGTTCCACGGTCTTACTGAGTACAAGGCTTACTTTAACTTTTACGCTGACTACAGTCGCATGCCATGAGCTGCACTAGCAGAGACTTACACGGCAGTCAGCAGCGCATCGACGGTCGTTTGACTGAAACATGTGTTGGCAGCCGCCTCTCAACTTTCTCTGACAAAGCTCGGTACATAAAATGAGCCAGTAACGATGCGCCTTTGCTCAGCCGCTCACTGCCATCGTCGCCGTCCGTTGCCGCAAGGACACGTGAGTATCGGACCCGATCGAAACTCTCTGTTCATCGGACAATAAGACTTGGGAACTTGGCGAGGTCTAGTGCTTACATCTCCAGGAACGCGCTCCGACGAGCTCGGGATCTTCGCTATTCAGGAGCATTTTGCAAAAGAAGTCAACTTTCCTGGGCTTATTGGTGCAGTTATATAGAATAAGTATTGATGTGAGCTTCTTGATTTGGAGTGGCTAAATGTAGTGATGTAACCACACCTTGCTCGTGCTTGAGTAGGCTCTGTATAGAACGCATTCGATGGATCTATCTGCCGAGAGCCACCACAACGATGAGCAAAAGTCGTCATCCCGCCGTCTCAATTTCCAACCAGGTTCGTGCGGAAGAAGTGAACGAGCTTGCTGAACGGGATGAGGTCGATGCGATCGTACAAATCAACGTGACCGGCACCGGGAACCCAGAAAAGCTCCTTGGGCTCAGCCGCAAGCCTGTACGCGTTCTCGCTGAACTCACGCGAGTGGGCCTGGTCACCCGTAATAAAGAGCATAGGGCGAGGTGAGATGGTCTCGATGTCGTTGAAAGGGTAGAAGTTCATGAACTTCGTGTTACTCGTGAGCGTCCTGTGGGTAGTGATGTTTGGCATGGTGCCGGCAGGAGTGAAGAGGCCGCGGGAGGTCCGGTAGAAGTCGAAGAATTCGCGGTCGACAGCAGAAGAGCTGTTCGTAATCTGCAAGGGGGTTCCGATAGCCCATTCCGTGGGCGCACCCTCCAACTCA
>JAKLND010000049.1:0-161681 GCA_022813125.1 Septoriella neoarundinis
GCTAGGCCGCATTTGTAAACGCTAAACCCCGGCTTGGTCGGGGAGCAGTCATCCCCAGTGCAGACTCATATACTAGGAAGTTCCCAAAGTAGTCGATTCATTTCAGAATAACGTCCATCATACGCTCTCATAGTGACCAGCTTTCTCATAACTCAAGACTTACCCACTTCTGCTACGCTGTCCACATCATAATCTCTGGGCTCCACACCGGACTTGGTCGCTAGACTCAAGCTTGGGTAGCATGAGTCAAAGTAATGTATGTCTGACGGGTGTCAAGCTGTCTCGTCTACGATGTGGAACGTCTGCTCTACGGTCTCCGAGAGGTGAGTGTTACAATTGATCGCTGTGTTGAAAAGTATCCTCCCAATACCGCGAGCCTGAACTGACTGCACACTATAAGCTGGCAGGCAACACGAACAGTATCCATATGTTTAGTGAGAGAAACACGAAGTAGAGGACTGGTGTGTCGTGTTGAGTGTGAAGAATGCGTGCTCGAGAGGACATTCGAGTCGCGAACCACCGCCTCGTACGACTCCCCGCTCGAGGATGTCTCACCGAGCAGATACAAAGGAGTTTTGCTTCAGTCGTGATCATAGCAGGAGTCAGAGTCGAGCAAGCGAGCATGTTGGAGACCCGCTGTCAATTGTGGATATCTGTCTCGGTCAGTCTGGAATCTATCAGACTTCCAGCGCGAGTCCGTGACGTGGGTGGGCCTCGGGTCGGCGGGAGTACGGATGGCCAGAGTAAGCAAGTTCGGGGCATACTTCGACAGGCTGTAGACGGTCTTGCGTCACCGTGATTTCGTAGGTACATGTAATGCGAGGCAGCTTAACTTCGATGTAGTTTCCGTAGCCACAATTTCCGTACCTGCTGTAGCGACGACTTGACAGCACTCGTGCAAATTCTCACATGGATGCATCTCCCTCTGGAGCCGTAGCGCCTCGACGGGCATGAATACGAGGGGGAACTCCGGGTACCAACATTATCAACAGGTCTGAAATGCTTTCAACCACATATCCTGCTCTTGGTGCTCGTAAGATGATGTTGTGTTACAATGCCCTCTAGCCCCCCAAGATACATTCTTCCGAAGTCATCCATCTAGGCTGCTACATTTGCAATTAACATGCCTACCCCTCCTTTGACTACTTCAGATAGACACTCCTCTTGCGCATGACACTCCTTTTCGTAACAGCATTGCTATATGCCGCTGGACCGAAGTCGGCCTCTCCACCAAGCGTACCAAAGATACTGCAGCAGATGTAAGCTACGAGCAAAATTATCGATGAATCCGGTACTTACTCTCCGACATAATTCGATGCAGCGATACCCTTCGCAAAGGTGGCGTTCCACCCATCCAGAATGCCCTCGACAACCTTGATGCCGGCGAGGTAGATGTTCTGAATGGCAGGCTCAAATGCTCCTTGTTGTGATGAGTAGAACAAGTTCACACTCGCTGGCTGCCCTGGCCATGGGCGGTCAAAGTCAGAAGCTGTACGCATAATGATTATGCGTCCAAAATCGACAAGCTTCGTGGCAGCGGCCCGGACCAAGACCTCAAGGGTGGCATTGTCCTCTTGAGCGGTGGTGCAGTAGTTGCCAGTACCGTTGGTGACAAGCTTGGTGTAGTTCGAGAAGGTCTCTCCGAGGAGCCTTCCACTGTAGTACACGTCCGACGTGGCGACATCGCATTCGATCACTGAAGGTTCCTTGGTACCAGCAGCGTAAATATCAGACGTGGCATACTTCGCGCGATAAGCCACAGCAGCAGAGCTGTCATTGAGAGTTGCGTTGCGAGCGAAGGAAGCAGCAAGGTGTTGCAATCTTTGGTTGACCTCGAATACCTCAGTACCATATATCGACTGAGGGTACTCATCAGGCGAAGTGCTGCCCTGCGGCACGTAGCCAGTTGTGAAGTTTGAAGGAAGCTCTCGCGGATCAATCTCGTATTGAAGGGCGACTTGCACAGCATAACGGGCGAAGGTGACGGAACTGATCGTAGCTACCTCTGGGTTAACACCGCCGATGCCTGCAACAAGGAAGTATGTCGAGGTGAGGTCGAAACGTTGTGAATGAACAAGTGAAGATACTGTCGCAGCAGCATTGATCTCTGAAGCGTGGTTGTGAGTATAGCCCTTGCATCTCTTCCATTCGCATTTCGCACTTACCACTTTCGCCAGTGACAAGCTGACAGATATCACCGTCCGCCGTGCAGTGCGCATCTGGGAAGAGCGGACTAAACCCTGGAACGGTAATGTTCAGGGCCAGCAGATCAAACTCCGGAATGCCATACCAGATGTCCGCCTCTGGGTCGAACATTGAAATGATGAAAATCTTCGGCTTGATCACATACTCAAATGCCCTTTCTTGGACCTTCGCAGTGTCCAGAAAACTGGCAGAAGCGGCCGAGAGCAGGTGAAACGCAGCAAAGAAGGAAAGACGCATGATGAGATTTTATCGTTGTGGCGAGCCCAAGGTAGAGTTAACTAGTTTGATTTTAATCGACAGCGCGTCCAGTCTATAAATTGCTGCATATTCTGACTCCAGAGGTCGGTGCTGCGAAAGAACCTAATCTCAACGTCGGCCATCGCCTAGCGCCATACCGTTGCGACTGGCGTCAACCTGCAGATAACAGTGGGTCCTGCATGTCTTGAAAATTTTAAGCGTGAGGGAGCCCTCTGAAGTCGATGTAAGCATTGTTCAATTCAAGCATCTGAGAAATGCTTGATAGACCAGATGGCCTGTGCACCGGCGATACCCCGAGCATGTTCAGTGGGGAAAGATAAGCAGTAGCTGCAACGCAAATCCTCGGTACCCAATGGCCAACATGACGGCTCGCTAGTATTCCAGTGTGTGCTTGACAGCCAGGCGCGCGACAGGTCAGGGATGGGACCTTCGCGGCTTCCACTGTCGAACAATAGCATTTCTTCTCGACAACGCCTGACACTTCGGTTCTTTTGTTTGGCGATATTGCAGATGCATCGGAGATGTCATCCAAGCAGCAGGCTCGAAGTCAACTTCAATGGGGTCAGCTCCCGTTCACAGCACGACCGGATCAACCCGTGCCGTGACCGATACTCGGCGGGACGTCATCAAGGATGCGTCAATCTAGAGGCGGGATATCAAGTGGTGAAGTCCCGGCACGAACGGCGCAGCAGTCCTGTCTCAGGGACGGTGCAAAACGAGGTGGAGGAAGAGGTGCAGGGCGGGATTCAAGGCGACACATGCATGTAGACCCGATAGCCGAGAGTTCCTCGAGGTCAGCGACATTACAAAGCGCTTGCTGCGCGGTTCGGCCAACAGGTGTATCAAGCTTCACGCTAGGCTGGGCAAGCCTCGCCAAGTGCGATAAGGCCACGAGGCTTGGGCCCCTGCTGGCGCGTGATCCTCATTACCGCCAGCGAAAGTCGGGGGTGGGTCCAGCGTTTTGCGGCAATCGACTGGCTCGGTGGTCGCGCCTTGAACGTTTCCCTTCCCGTTCGTTATCTCACCCACGTTCTGGATCAACCCGTTGCAGCTAGACTCCGCTATCTTGCACTGCTTTTTGCAACCCTGCCTAATCGGCATATGATAACCCGTCGGCGAAATGCGCGTGAGCGTCTTCCAGAACACGCCAGCCCTGCAAAATGCGTGCAGGTTGCAGCGAAGTAGTTAACCCCTCATGTCACCCATCGGCTGGGTCTGGTAGTCGCATACAAATGCCTCGCCTTCTGAAAATCTTCTAGCACTCTCTTGACAGTCATTGCCTTTTGGTAATCGTTCCAGCCCACAGCGACCCCACTGGAACCCATCCGCTGGTGCCAGCATGGCCGAACGCACCCAGGACCTCGACTTCGACGTAGAGAAAGGAGCAAAGGCGCACCAATTTGCAAGTGAAGAAGGTGGACATAGTGACAATGGCGAGACGAAACGAAGCGGAAGCGTTCTGGACGGAGGGCGTGCCGTGCCCGGAGAAACCTTCGAAGTCGGCAGCGGATGGTATGCGACAGCACAACGCTTCGCCGGGAAGCTGAAGATCGAACAGCGCGGCATCGAGCGTGTACCAGAGGATGAGCGCACAGATTCGGGCTTCAGAGCCCTTTTGAACGTCTCGACCATGTGGTTGTCGGCGAATATGGTCGTGTCCAGCTTCGCGCTTGGCTTGCTGGCGAAGAGCTTGTTCTATATGGGCGCTGCAGACGCCATGCTTGTTATCCTCTTCTTCAACCTGCTGGGCATTACACCGGTCTGCTACTTCTCGACCTTTGGGCCCGCTTTTGGCTTGTGAGTATGCCGACTGTTCAACTCTTTGACTTCCACTGACTTGCGGTCACAACAGGCGTCAGATGGTGCTTTCCCGGTTTTGGTACGGATGGTACGGGGTCAAATTGAGTATGCAAGCCCCGAATTTCGGTCTGCGACGGACAATCTGACTTCTGTTGCAGTTGCCATCTTCAACGTACTTGCATGCATTGGCTGGTCCTCAGTAAACTCCATCGTAGGAGCTCAGCTCATCGAGACGGTCAATAGCGATGTTAAAGGCCCTGCTGGCATCGTTATCATCGCTGTCTGCACCTTTGCTATCACAACGTTTGGCTATAAGGTCGTCCACGCCTACGAGTTCTGGTCGTGGATCCCGACCACGATTATATTCATCATTCTTCTAGGCATCTTTGCTCACAGCGGTGATTTTATCGCAATTCCGTGGGAAACCGGCACGTCTGAATTAGGATCTGTGCTGTCTTTCGGATCTGTCATCTATGGCTTCGCTACTGGTTGGACATCTTATGCCGCCGATTACACCGTCTACCAACCTTCTACTCAATCAAAGAGGAAGGTGTTCCTCTGGACTTGGCTGGGTCTGATTGTCCCACTTCTGTTTACCCAGATGCTCGGCGTAGCTATTATGTCGGCTACGGCTGGGAATGATGGCAACAATCGTTACCAGGAGGGCTACGACGCCACTGGTACTGGTGGACTTCTCGGAGCTGTGCTGATCTACCACGCTGGTACCTTCGGCAAGTTCTGCATCGTCGTCCTCGCCCTCTCAATCATCGCCAATAACTGCCCCAATATCTACTCCGTGGCTTTGACCGTCCAAGTGCTCGCACACTGGACTCAGCGAATCCCCCGGTTCATCTGGACCGCAATCGGTACCGGCGTCTACATCGCCATCGCAATCCCTGGCTACAGTCATTTCGAGGCCGTGCTCGAGAACTTCATGAACTTCATCGGGTACTGGCTAGCCATCTACGAAGGCATCGCCTTCGCCGAGCACTTCGTGTTCAGGCGCGGCATGGAAGGCTACAACCCGGCAGACTACGACCAGCCCAAACGCCTTCCACCCGGACTCGCCGCGGTCTTCTCGTTCTGTTGCGGTGTTGCAGGCATGGTGACCGGCATGTCGCAGGTGTGGTTTGTTGGACCGATCGCACTACACGCCGGCGAGGCACCGTTTGGCGGCGACGTGGGATTCGAGCTCGGCTTCGCATTTGCGTTCACGGCTTACTGCATCACGAGACCGCTTGAGAAGCGTGTGTTTGGGCGGTAGGTTAGGCTTGCATAGTCCCGCCTTGTGAAATGGGCTTTCCAAAAATCGTATCTAGTGTCCTACTTCAGTCTTGACGGTGCTCTTGTACGTTTCCTGCTTGGTAGTCTGCTTCATCCATATGATGCCTCATCGCGCAGTTATAGGCAGGACTCTCGTGGTTCGCGCTTTGGGTTGGGGTGATAGCTTAACCCTTCACTGCAGTTGACTTGATATTCACCAGGCTGAAGGCCTCAGGTGTCTCAAGGCGAGCGCAGCGTCGTGAGCGATCAGAACATACTCAGCCCTTGCGCGTGTGAAGTGCGACAGGACAGTTCAGCACGTGTACACCGAACTTTGTAGCGCGACTTATGTCGTAAAGGCGATCATCATAATGGCACAGAGAGAACAAGAGAAGAGAGTCGAAATACATGTATTCAACTACACTGATGAAAAGCTTCGCATTCGCAGCTTCGAGACATTGACCGTCACGAAAGCCGATACCAGGCGTTCACAGGCAGCCCCATTCACGCAAGATGGGTGTTATCCAGCCTCCCAAGCATCAGAAGACGCTCCTAACGACACCCATGATGTGGTCCCTCGGGCCTTTCTTCTTGTTCTCGTACTGCATCTGATCGATGCTAGCCCTTCTGGCCTCCGGATCAATACCCTCCCCACTGATAGGGACCTGAGTGTCCCTCATGCCGGAATAGATGTCAATGTCCTTAATCTTGATGTACAGCGGGCGGTCGGCGGGGCGCTTGAACCAACTCCAGACCTTCCAGAGGAGGAAGAGGAAGACCAGCAGCGGGCCGGCCAGGTAAAGCTGGAAGAAAGTCGTCGGGTCGAGCGGGTCGCCTCCGACAGGGTAGAGCGCGACGTAGAATTGGGCGACGAGGGCAATGGCGTTGATGAGCACGCACATGTATGAGCCGTAGATGCCGAAAGCGGCCTTGTAAGGCAGCTCGTCAAGAGTGTGGCCGTTCGCTTTCCTGTTGTGTATTTGTCAGCGCTAGATCAAGAAAGCGGAAAGATCATGAGCGACTCACCAAGCCATGCGGAAGCGGATGTGGGCGATGCCGATGCCTCCGTAAATGAAGAGGATTGCGAGACCCGACAGAGACAGGAGCCAGTTGAAAATGGTTCCACCGTTGTCTGCCAAGTTGATGAAAGCCAAGCAGCCGAACAAGAGCTGCAAGATGACCACTGAGATGGGGCGGCCTTTCTTGTCGATCTTAGCCAGGAAGGTGGGTGCCATACCTACGAAGATGGTCAGTTTAACAGACGGAGAAACACGGTAAACAATCATGCGACGTACCATTCGCGGCAAGAGCTTGGATCGTGCGAGTCGATCCAAAAGTGCAAGAGTTGGCGACGCTCATGACGGCGATCAGGATGACAGCGTTGAAGATCGAAGGCAGGACCTTGATGCCGGCAAGCTGAATAGCGATGACGAAGGGCGAGTGGCGCGAAGAGGAACCCTCACCCTCGTACAAGGGGCTGTCCGCAGGGACAATCAAGCCGACAAGGAAGAGGTTGACGATGTAGAAGATGAAGATACGCCAGACGACCTGTTTGGAAGCCCTCGGAATTTCCTTGGTTGGGTTCTTGGTCTCGGCAGCAGCAAGTCCGACCAGTTCGGTACCAGTGTAGGCGAATGCCGCAGTGACGAAAACGCTGCAGAAACCGTGGAAGCCGTTGAGGAAAGCGGACCAAGGTGCTTTCCTGTGCGAGAATGTCAGCTTTGCGATCGCGGATGGTGGAACATTGTCTGAACATACCAGTATCTCACGCCAATATAGCCTCTGTCGTCCGTGGGAACACCGCCAACGTCGATGATGATTCCGAGGATGATGAAGCCTGTACAGGCGATAATCTTGATCAAGCTGATGACGAACTCGACCTCGCCGTATCCCCTGACGCCGAAGATCTGGATGACGATCAACAGGACGAGCAGCGGAACAATCCAAGCGGCGTTGCTGATTCCCTCCGATCCGGGCCAGTAGTGAATCTGCGTGTTGTCAGCTCTTACTCTAGTAGAGGGTTCGATTGGGATCCTTACAATGTTGCAGGCAGCCGAGATTTCGAAGGGCAGAACAGTCAGCCAGCTGATGGCGTACTCCCAGGCGCAGGCAAATCCAAGAGAGGGGTCGACGAAACGGCAGATGTACATGGTGAAGGCGCCGTTGACCGGGTAGAGGACAGACATCTCGGCGAGTGCCTGCATCATGAGGTAGCTAGAGTGAAGTGTCAGTGCGCTGGGTAGGCAAATCCGAAAGCGGGTGGCTATGCGTACACCATGAAGCCTGGCAGCGCGTCAGTCAATGATTCTCTGCAATGGTCGCGGAAACGGCTGCGAACTCACCAACAAGCATGAATCCAATGAGGACAGAAGCAGGTCCACCGGTCTGGAAGGCACCGCCAGAACCAATGAACAGACCGGCGCCAATGGCACCGCCACTGAAACCGGGTGTCAGTATGCGTCGGCTTGCAGGCTGGAGGCTCGGGTGGGCACTCACATTGCGATCATCTGCATGTGTCTGCCTCTGAGCTCGCGGTGGAGGGTGTTTTGGCCGGTGGCCAGGCTCTCGTGGTCATCGTTGCTGTCGCGCGGCGAGACGTCGCCGAACTGCTTCTCGCCCAGCGCGTTGGGGGCTTTCGCGTCCATGGTTGGCAGAAGTGGAGGAGGTGTTGACGGGGGGGGGTTGCGAAAGTCGGCGCGGCGAAGGTCAAGGTCGCACAAGCCTTAATAAGGCGGGACAAAGGCGCGGCACAAAGCGGCCCAGGGTCGTCAGAGATAGGCGTTCACCATCGATGCATCAATGCTGCCGTCGGTGCAGGGTGCAGTGAAGCGAAGAGATACGAAGAGCCGGCGGGCGCGATTGGCGGAGTGACATCAGCTGATACGCTGGCGGGCGGAGGGGGGCAGGCAGGCTCAGGCTAGGAAGCGGCGAGGGAGCAGCTGGCCAGGGCTGCCTAAGGCGAGGGCGCGGTTGGCCAGGCCACCTTAGGCAGGTCGATGGCGGCCGTGAAGGTGGCGTACCGGGCGGCAGCGGCACCTTCCCAACTTTCCCTCTGCCTTAGTCTCTCGTGCCAGTGTGCCACGCTTCTGCTGAAGCCCTGCGTCGATGAGCTTGGCGGGTGCTTGGGATTGGCCTTGGCCGTCAGCTGTCCGCCCTGGCCATCCCTCCAGTCGCGTCTTTTTCGCGCACTCTCACCTCATCTCCTTATCTTTATCCTTATCCTGAGCCTGAGCCCGAGCTTGAGCCTGAGCCTGAGCCTGACACAGCGTCGAGCGTGGCCGCAGCGCCGGTAATACCTAGCCTTTCGCGGGCCGAATGGACGACTCCTTCCTCGCTCCCTCAGGCTATCAGGCTCGACTGGCCTCTCACAGCATCAATGCCAATCACCGCCAAACCCTCTCACAAACTCGCGTCCACCCCCCTTAGCGCCAACGGCTTCAGCTCGTGGCATCCGTGCGCGCGTGGGGAATGCAAGGCTTGGGTGGCTTGCCGGCCTTTGCGCCTGAGCTTATCGCCTGCCGAGGCTCGACCCTAAGGCCTCCTGCGGGGCCGCCCCCAGCGTAGCACAGACACGGCACCCTCTCCACCACCGCTGCCTATCCGCTGCGCACGAATCACACTGCCTGTCACCAAGTTAAACCCCCGGAGGCACCTCCTAGTAACTGTAGATATATCAATGCCACCTGCACAGCCTTCCCTCTATGTAACCGCGTCGACACTTGTGCTCGCCGCACCCCTCTCTCAGGCACCCAGTATCCTCCTCCCGCAAAGCTTCCCCAGCCCGCAGCTTGGGTTCCTTGGCACGTGACAAGCATTGTCCGAATCCTTGTATCGACCTCTGGCCAATCGCCATCGACACGTCGCGTAACAACACTCTCATGCACACGCACCACCCCCGGAGAATTGCCCTCGACGGGCCAAGGCCTATGCCACAAATGTAACGTCACTGTATACTCCCTCAGTACCTGCTGTCAGCCCAGCCGACCACCAAATCGCTCACTGTGACGTTCTGGACCAAGCGAATGCAAAAGCGTATTGTGAATGGCGTAGTTTGGTACAGGAAGGTAGTCGACGGAAGCGTCACGTGTCGGGCGGAGCATGTGACTCTCCGAGGCATCCATCGCAACACAAGTCGCAGACATGGGCAGCGATGCCTGTTCTATTCGCACTCGACTCCAGGAGTTCTTCGTGCTTACCGGCTAGATGCCATTATGAATCAGGTATCTGTTTTTGTGCCCTTAGCCTGAGGCTTCGCTGTATGATTTGGTCTTCCAGCCTTCTCGCAGCTGCCCTCTTCGCATTTTCAAGATTCAGGCTCTCATGCAGAGCTCCTGCGACTCGACAAGCTCATCGGGCATTCCGTACTGTTGCATCGTCGCCATACGTGAAGGCAACTCTTTTACTCCGGTAGAAAAGCCATCTAGCAATCTAAAATAAGAATTTGATGCAGGGAGCCGACCATGTACTGAGTGGAGACAGGCGCCTGATCCATACACAGCCACCAGCTGTTACGCTGAGCCATCGCAGGAACCATCATGCGCATTGATATTGGACTCGACACTAGACCCTTTGATGCAAGCACTTTTATCAGTACAAAGCGCCCTCGTCAACTAGTAGGCATAGCACGTCGATCAGCAGAACATAGCCATGCCACAACAACTTTCGTACTGCATTCGCGTGCACCTAATTACATCTAACCCTGATCTGCTTGGTCACTAATCATTCGTCCATCAGTACGCCCGTGATACATCCGCGATGCGAGGTCACCGTGCAATCATCTCATCATCTTCAGTCTCCCTTGCATGTCCTCACTCACGATCTTGAGTCGGTGACAGAGTCCCTGTATCCACTTTCCTCAACAGTCGAAAGGTTTACTGCCAGGTTTCTCCTCTTACGGATGCATCGCGCACCAAGGGCGACAGCACCAACGATCAACACCAAAGCTGCCAACGTCCCAACGACCACACCAGCAATCTCCTTAGGGTCAACCTCGGCCCTCCCTTGATCTCGAACTTATTAGAAGACACGTAGACAGTGCCGTTCGGGTCCGGAACGCCCCATTTGGGAAGCTCCTCAGCCGTCATCCACAGTTCGTAGAGTCTACATGTGTCAGCAGGGACCGGAGCCTCGCGCGGCGTGCCTGTGTCCGAAGGGAACACACCCGTTGTCTTTCACAGCAGGTACCTTCCACAGCGTACTGTCGGTGCCTGCAGTCGTGTTAAGCCAATGGTCGACTGTGCTCACGTATCTAGTCCAGTCGCCGTTGTCCTCCCAATGCAAGAGGCCGAAGTCATTAATCCGCTACAGGCCAGTCAGACGTCAGTTAAGCGCGACGGGCAGCACATGACACGTACATAGTCCCGATCGCTGGACCACTTGACCTCATAGGTTGCTCCAGCTCCGAGCGTTGAGGGAAGGTCCTCAATCGTTATCGTTGCAATGCTGCGCTCATAAAAGACTGATGCGAGTATGAGACTGCCGGAGAAGCTGATTGACTTCATCTTTTTGGACGTGCTGGCCTCCTAATCTCTGGGTGGGCTTTGTGCGATGTGTGTAAGGTGCAGGTATCTTGATTCTGAAAAGACGAAAACCAGGTGTCTCGGGTGTGTTTTCTCAATGGAAACCATCACCAGCTGAGCATTCTTATCAATTGAGCGCAATGCTGTCGCCTAGAAAGCTGCGGTGGGGCAATCGTCTCGTGAATCCTTCGCTTGCTTTGGCATGCTTCCAAACTTCGTGTTGCTACGCGACCCGAATTCTGCTGCCTGGTATAGTCTGGAATCCTGCGCCACGCATCAGCGATTGAGCTCTCGAAAATATGGCGGCATACGTATCTCATGACAAGCAGTCTGTACTTATGCAACCTTGACTGAGCAGCAGAATAAACACTGAACACGACAGACGGGTCTCCATGACGTTGCTCAAAATCCTCTCCGCTTGTGTTGCTTTCATGTTGTTTTCATGTTATAAGCACCAGCGAGTCGTCGATAAATGATTGAAAGAGAAGTGTCTATTCAATTCTCAACTGAAGTTGTGCGGAAGATTCATTACGTGTCGAGCAGTACATCTGCTGATCACGGTTGCTTCGTCGTCTCAATGTGGATATGCGCCGGCTCTGTTCCCTGTAATCTCTCCTCGGTGTTCATCCACTCGTTATGTTGATAGCAAAACCTCATCACTGATAATGAAGCTAAGCCAAGTATCGTCCAGTGTCAGCACATGGCATCGAAACGCTCAAGCTAAGCAACATACGATTCAAACGCTTCTCCTCGTCGTACCCATCCATTCTCGTCATTTCTCTTATGAACTCGACGCGCTCGAAACGAATCAGATGGTACGACCGCAGTCTCTCCGCGATTGTGTTTCTCGTCATCCGGGAGGGCAAGAGCTGTGCAATGCAGATGGCATCTCCGATCGCCATGGCGTTGCCTTGGCCAAGATCTGATGCTTGTGTGAGCTACTGTCGACTTTTCCAACGACACAATATTGTGGTCTTGCAGTTGGAGAGCGATGGCTGCCGTTAGGCCAGCTATACCTGCGCCGATGATTATGATTGTGAGCTGAGCCATGAGATTGACTGCGTGTCAGCGGAGATTGTCAAATGGCAGGTTGTGACACAGATGAAACTCATACAAGGCAAACTCCATCTTTGCCGAAAAGGCAACTATTGTTATACATGGGAGTCTGAGGGGTGGGCCAGTGAAAGCAACCCTTCCGGGCTCTGCGGTCTCGCGAACGCTGTTAGGGTTTCGGATTTTTCGGATGGAGTGCCGTCCTTTGACCGAAGTTCCGCAAAGACGCTACTTTTGTGAAGTTGGTCACCGACACCCAACCAACACGTCTAGAGGGCGTGCAGATCGACCTACCATTATCGGTATCGGATGCAGACGCGTCTGGATTTGCGCAGCTGACCTATATGGTCTGACATCTCTTTAGCGTTGTACTCAGCGGATAATGCGAAATTGGATTATCGCAAGTGGCGATTACTCGAAACGCAACTATTGTCATCCTCTTTGCTCAGAAAGAGTGTTCTCATTGTCCATCTCGGGAATCATCAGCACCGCTGGATCGTTCCAGTTCAGGGCTCAATACCATTTCCACATATTGGCAAATCCAAAAGATTGCTAATCTCGTATGCATTCTGGTAATGTTGCTAAGTTTCCGCTTCAGGAACCGTTCATGTTTTGTTGACTAGTGATCAACTACATGTATACTACCATTTAGAGTAGCGAAATGCGCCCCAGTCAATGAAACTCGAGAGCCTCTTCACGAGGAAGCGAATCCAAAACGATCAAAGTCTGGTGCGTTCACAGCTTGCTGCGTTCCGGTGATCACAATTATATTGGCTTCTTCGACGCTGAAGCCTTCTAAGCGGACGCGGTAGCCTTTGATGAGATCTTTCTCCCAATTATAGCCTATCGAATGGATCAGTGTTAGTCGGGCAATGAAGCGAGGGCCGGGTCAGTCCCAGTAAACGTACCTGTCAACGGAAATTCAACCACTTGAGCAGGTCCACCGTTGACACTGATCGCCGCCTCTCGGACATTTGGTCCTTGGTCCGCAAGATATCCGATCTCACAGTTGATGTAATCGAAAATCACATCCTGCGTCTTGTTGCTGACGTGAATATTGGACAGGGTGAGGGATCCTCGGTCGCTGTAGATAGAGCCGACCTTCTTTGATGCTGAGCAACCAGAGCAGTCCTGCACATCTGCGCCATCTTCTAGAGAGCCAGACTGGGCTTCAACCCATGTGATATTCGCATAGCCATCTGGGAGTAGCTTGATGTTGCTCAGCCGCAGCGCCAGAGAACCATGAGCATTGACTTGCTTTGAAAAAGATGTAGCATTCACGCTGACTTCTCCCGACCAGAGGTCCTTGATCGTAGCAGATCTCATGCCGAGCAAAGAGAAATCAACGGAAAGCGCACGGGTACTGTTTGATTGATCGAGGATGAGAACGGCGCGATCACCGTTCTCAAGATCGCCAGCAAAAACATCATGATCGCCGGTGAACCTCTGCACAAGTACGACAGGGAGCCCCGCGAGGTCTTGGTTAATGGAGATCAGATCCTTGTTCTGAAGGATGTCGCGAGCCGCATCAGATACTGAACCAATAGCCGTGGAAACCATGAGAGTGCTCTTGAACATCGCCCAGATAGCAAAGTGGCTGGCCTGCTCCTCGAGAGACATGCCGGGATTGCCAACTTCTAGCATGTCCATGTCGGACCACCGGCCAGGACCCGAGAGGTTCTTCAAATTGACGTGGATACCCTGATTCATAATGCGCATCACGTTCGGCCATCCACGAGCGATGTCATCCGAGACACGGTATGAGTTGGCAAGAGGAGGGGTCCATTGAGACGGGCCTTCAAGGCCGTCGGGCGTAGAGTATGGGGTCCCCCACTGGCAGATGGCTATGCCCGGAATACCGACTTCCAGCAAAGCCTCACTCATTGCACCATAACGCGAAACGAAATCTGTCCTCGGATCCTTGGGCGCATTCTGGTCGGGTGTGATGTAGCAGTTGTCAACCTGCATCGATCGTGAGTTTCACGTTGTCTGGAATTTCCAAGTTCGATCGACTCTTTAGCTGACCGGAATCGCAGTACACTCACCTTCATGTATTCAACGTTCCACGCTGCAAGCTGCAATGCGTCCTGCATCTCGTACCCTAAACTACCTTGACGCGTCGCTGGTGATTTGGTATCACAGCTGTAGACACCTTGATCGGTATACATGGCCCACTTGAAGCCTTTGTCGATTGCATACTTGCTCAAAGGAGCAATACCGTCTGAAAAAACTTCAGCGTCATAGGTGATTGATCCATTCGATTGCCTTTCATAGCCTTGCCATCCACAGTCAACTTGGAAGTGGTTATATCCTGCTTCCAGGAATCCCTTCGCTGCCAGACCATCGATTGTGTTCGAGACGTAGCTTTGGTTTGGTGAGCATCCAACGTCGTTATAGGTGTTAAACCCCATCACTGGCCGCCTGCCGAAACCATTGTCCAGCGCGTGAGTAATGCCAACTAGGGCAGCTACTGCGAAAGAAAGATGCGCTGCCATTGTGAGTAAAACGAATGAACCGTGTACACAGACAAAATCGACGCCAACGGAGGGCACAGAGCTGTAACTGCGCGGCGGCAGCAAGGACTAAGTGAGGAGATCATATAATGCTAACATTGCTCGCAAGACATGATGTAACGTGATCATGCGCATCCACCTACAGTAGTGTGTTTACCCGGATCGACAGTGGAGCCGAAGCGGGAGCGGAGAAGGTTCCTCCAAAACCACGCGAGCCAAGCATGTTGTGGATCGCGGAGAGGTGGGTTTCGGAGAAATTACCAATGGCATTCGGACACCATAGTATTAAATCGTACAATCATGCATGAACGTAGGTACAATCTGTCTTAGTCACTGGTTATCTCAAATCCAGCTTGCCCCAAGCTTCCGCTCGCAAGGTCGATTGAAGCCACCAGTCACCATTTGCGTCTCTCCCAACCAAAGGCCCACTGTTCCGGAGACTCAACCCGTTCGTATGACCGTTGGGAAGGATGAAAGAGGGTCGACCTAGCTTGTTCGCACGCCTCTCAAGGGGAGTTCCAACTCTCTTCACTGCAGATGAGAAGTCGACATCGAAAAACCTGCCGCGATGCCAGTTCGACCAAGCCATCATAAGTTGGCTCCATGAGCCTGTAATAGGGAGACGGCCATAGCGCTTCTTCGACTCGATTTGCCAGGCAACAAAATGCCGAGCCTGCTCTGGACTACGCTGTACTTGCAGGTCTCGGCGCAGGCGTAACGCGAGAGCCCCAACGCTAATGTCGCGAAGCTCACCAGCTGTGACAAGTGTACTTGTCGTGATCGCAGCGTTGCCGGTATATGCAGTATTCTCTGCAGCAGGTAAATGATCTGGGAAGATGCCTCGGCAGTTGGTAACATTCATGATGTTGACTGGCTGGCTTGTGCTCAAGTTCTGTGCCGCGGTCGCCGTTTTTGCCCACCATGCCAGAAGGACGTCGCCATGAGAAAGAAATGCGTCGACATGATCAGTATATTTCTCACGCATTTCATCCATCGCTTTCTCCCGGACGCGATCAACCCATGGCCCTGGACAGCAGACAATGTTTGTCGTCTCTTTCGAGTGTACTACCAGCTCATAAATATAGCCAGCGACGAACAAGGCGAACCAAAGACCGTTCAGCACAAGGGCGTAAAGGACGTGTTTCCGCGGATCGCCACCTTGCGCCACAGGTTCAGCTGGATCAGCTCTCAGAGGAACAAAGTCTGGCACATCCTCTTCGCGTTCATCAAGCACAGCCATCCAGGCCTTCAACAGATACTGACGGCCCAGGGCGTCGAGGAATACGTGTGACCACGAGATGGTGAGTAGTGTTGCGTCGTCAAACATGACAATGTGAAAGGAGAGAGCCGGTCTATCACTACCTGTCCAGTCCGAGAAACATGTTGCATGCTTTGAGCTGGTGACAAGCTCATGGAAGGTTTCAGATCCAGGATGCAGTGTTGGGTACTCCGGATCCGTGTTGACAGGGAGCTTCGAAGCCAGCGGATGGTCATTGACACTCTGCTTAATCTGTTCTTCTGACCAGAGAAAGGCGGGACGTTGGTCATCATACTTTGCGGGCACATGGTATTCTAGCCCTCCAGCTGCCTGAGTAGTACGATTTTTAGTCAGCCGTCAGTCTCTTCCGCTGCGCTCGAAGACGGTAACATTGAGCGACTATGATTGTAACGCACGTTTTTGCGGAACCTTGCCCCGATTTGCCGCCATTCTCCAATTTGCACAAGCCGGTCTAACGAAGACTTCAACTTGGCAGGATCCAGAATATCATCAAATCGATACGTGAATTCCATGACAATCTTCTGCATGACATCATTGTCATCCCAGAATCTGAATTGCACGACTTCATCCTCGGGGCCCGCTGAGGCCGATCCTTGGGAAGGATCCATGTCGCCTGCATTCCAAGGCTGCATCTTGGAGGTTATCGAGAAACCGACTGTAGAAGCAATTTTTTCCCTAGTGCGAGAGGAAACTTGCAGCGTTATTAAACGCTCTCGCTTCCAGAACGCTCCTTGCTTGGCGCTTATTTGAGCTGAAGGCGCAGTTTCTCGTAGGCGCTAAAAACGCTCGCGTAACCTTTATCAGTGCACCGTGCCATCAAAATTCTCGTAAACACTATCAGCAGGTATCACAATCCGGATCCTTGCATATTACCCTGCCCTACCCCGCGAGCCCACCAAGTGCGCACATCATCAATGAGCTGCGCCAGTGGCTCATCCAGAGAAGTATTAGCTTTGCAAGGCATTGCCACGCACTTGTATCCCACGCCGCGGATGTGATGTCCCGAAGGATTCACGGAAGACGGGTTTGGCTTGCAAGTGGACGGCCTAGGCACCAGAATTCACCTGTCGTCGTGAATCGGATGACCTAGTATTTCACACCTGCTGGCGTTGTTGCCGTGCAACGATCTTATGAGAGCGCCAATTTCTGCACAGGAGACTCGCATGCTGAACTCGTCAGACATTCGCAATGGATCGACTTTGGAGCCTGGCTTCATTGACAATTGTGTCTCTGAACGCCGCGTTGGACCCGAGTTTGCCTTTCGATAGAGCCGCGTATGATCGGATATTACCGGCTCAATGCTTACATGCAAATGTACGCGGAGCCTTGAACTTGTTGCGCAATCGACAAGGAAGACAGGCCTCGTCCAGGCAAGCTGGCACAAACGGAGATAGCTATCGGATGTCTGACCAACAAAGCGCTCACTCTCGGCTTCGTCTTCTGAACATCGCAGCCTCCATCGCGACTCTGATCGACCTGCTCCAGCCGGGGCAATTCTGGCACAAAGCTCTACTTGTAAATGCCACAGTGTGTTGGGTGCTTGGGAAAATGAACAAATCTTTCGAAAGCACGAGGATCAAGATGTCCTGGTCACCTCCGAGGACAAAAGAAAAAAACCTCATTTTTGCATTGGTGGCACATGCCGCAACCTTCTTCATGACGGACGCTTTCGACTCGGCCACAAAAGCCGCCTGGATTTGGCTCGCTCTCAGCTACGCTCCAGTAGCATGCTTGACGGTGCTCATCTCTAACGAAATTCCTGCAAGGAAGCGGGAGGCGCAAGGAGAGATTCTTTGTTTTGTGCTGGAGGTGCTGAGCTTCGTCTCAATTTGGCTCTTCGGCTTCTCACCTGTGGCGCAACGGCATTTTGCGCTCAACAACCCTCGAACGAATCATTTCGGCATGGATGATCTACAGATTTTGTTTGTCTTCTTCAACACCATCGCTATACAATGTTGCATCATTCAGCAGAAGCATAGCGTTGCAGAAAGGCAATGGCCAAGCATGGTAGCAGCGACGCTATATTCGGCACTGGTGGCTTTCTACTACTGGGTCTGCTGGTCATTCGTGAAATGAGGTCCTGTTCACACCAGAGAATGTCGTTTTGGCAGGTCTACGCGAATGAAATGGTGACCGCCGGGAACACAGCGGGCGCTGCTTCCATGCAGCTGTACAGCAGCTAGCTGACGAATAACTGGCGGCCTTCCATGGCTGGAATTACTCAGCAGACGAGCCCACCATCGACAGTGTAAACACTGCCAGTGACGAAACTACTGTCATCACTCAGCAAGAAAGCAATTACTTTCGCAACTTCTGCCGGATCAGCACGGCGTCCAATCGGCATTTGAGAAGCCATAGCAGTCGACGCCCCAGCACCAATAGTCGCATCGCAAAGGTCAATCATAGGGGTGTGGATGACACCAGGCGCCACACAATTGACGCGGATTCCTCGAGGGCCCAACTCTTTGGCTACAGCTCGCACTAGGCCAATGCTGCCGTGCTTGCTGGCTGTGTAGGCGGCCTGGCCAGGTAGGCCGGTGAGTCCAGCCACGGAAGACACAACGACAATAGAACAGCCAGCGTCGGGCGGAAGCAGCTTTGCAGATTCCTTGAGAGTGTGCATCGCGCCCTGCCGAAAGTCAGCGGGCAACATTCGCCCCCAGTTGCGTTGGAGGAATAAAATCGTACTGTCAGGTTGACGCCAATCATTAGCTCCCACATGTCCTCATCCTGCTCGTCAATCTTGCCCGCCCGCCAAACACCAGCAACATTTGCAACATGGTTGAGCTGCCCAAACTTCTCGACGGTCCCTTTCAGCCATTGGCTGACCTGCGACAGCTCTCTCACGTCTACGCGTGAAGCCGATATTTCTTCGCACTGAGGGCACGCATCTTTGATACTTGCGACTGCGTTGTCAAGCTGATCCTGCGGAGAGACATCTGCAATGCTCAGCTTCGCCCCGCGAGAGGCGAGCAGTTTGGCTAGAGCCAGGCCGATACCACTGGCGCCACCAGTGATAGCGACGACTCTGCTCTCCATTGTAATGTTGGCAATGGAAGTGTCTCTGGAAAATCGTTCTCTTGGATCGCGGACAGCAGAGTATGATCGAATGCCGACGCGGTTTGCTTGATTCGAAGGGGATGAGAGAGATGAACTAACAGTTACCTCGGTCGGGAGAGCATTAAGAGCTAGTGATACATCATTATGTTCCGAAGCTGGCCTCAACAAAGGCCCGCGATATGCGCTTTAGTGCGGTGTGAATGAGGCGTCCTTGGTGGAGCTGGCCCCTTGGTGGGCGAGGCTCAGGGAATCCGTCTCCTCTGGGGCCGCATTAGTGTCAACAGCATGGTGCAATGTCCAGCAGCAACACGCTCCACCCATCCCCAGTGGAGCAGAGCATGACCGAGTCTACGTACAGAGTTCGGGTGGCTGGACAGACCGGCGTGACCGGGTTCGGCGGATGCTGTTGCTCCCGACGCGCCGCTGGCACAAAATCATGCGCGCCGACCTGCTGCCACCCCGCTGATGTCACCGCTGCCGCCCGATTCATGATCCTGGAAATGCTTCTCCATCATGTCGCACGGCCAGCGCATCCTACGCCGACAACTGCTTTGGCGCGCCCGTCGATATGCCCGCTATTGTCAGGAAGCTGCTGATGTGAGTCCACCAGCCATGTTTCGTCGCTAGTCGCTGACGCCTCTTTCAGATGCGCCGCAGCGGAAGGGTTACTGCTCCAGCCCATCTCGACCAAGGACCGGGCACCAGAGTCCAGTGCCATTCGTCTGGCATATGGCAGCAGCCAGATCACGCCGTCACCCGATAGGGTCGACGACGAGAGCAGAGGCCGCTCGATTGAGGCACACGGCGTTGTCGGTAGATGTTGGCAAGCTATCACCAACGAGACAGCAGATCTGACAACCCGCCAGGACTCCTTGACCTAGTCGCTACGAAGTACTTGATCTCCATTACACAGCGGGATCAAGTCGCACAAATTCGAGGCAAATCCATCTATTCGATCAAGGATGTTACGCTCATCCCGTTGAGCTCACAGTCTGAAGCCGAGGAAGCTATTGTCAATGCAGAAAGAGCCTTGAAGCAGGGAAAGAAGGTTGCAAGCGAGGATACTGAAGAGAGCGACATTGAAGACGACGCCGACACCGAGAGCGTCAACGAGGAACCGTCGGCTGAGACCGCGAAGGCACTGGATGCCCCCGAAAGCACGGCGCTTCAGAAGAGCACGACTTTTGTCAAGGATGTAGTCCAGGACAAGGGAAGGTACGGTCGTTTTGCAGAGCGATGGTTCTCGAAAGGCGGCTGGGCCTCGAAGAACAGGAAAACGCAAGGGATGAGTGATGACAACCTGACGACAGAACAAGCTAAAGAGGCCGACAAAGCCCTACCGGAGACGGAAGCGACTCCTGATATCGTACAACAGTCCGAGAGCGTACAAAAGTCGGAGGAAGACACAGAAGGCCAAGCAGTGGATCCAAAAGAAAATGCACGGAATCAGGAGCAGCCATCGAAGCCGACCAGCAACATTGAGAACCTGACACCACGCATCCTCCGCAGCGCGCGGCTGTACTTCAGCTCCAGCGGTTTCTTTTTCTCGTACGACCATGACTTGTCGACTCGCTTGCAAGCTAGCACCAGTTCCTCGTCACCTCTCTGGAAACGATTTGACCAACAGTACTTTTGGAACCGCAGCTTGCTGACACCATTTATCGATGCCGAGCACCACAACTTTGTGCTTCCGCTACTTCAAGGCTTTGTTGGACAGCGCGCGTTTGCCATTGCGCAGACGGATAAGGGAGAGCGTGACGCGGTGGTAGACGCATCAGACATCCCTATGCAAGACATGAGCCCAACTAGAGAAACACACGACGAGTCCACTGCAAAGGGTTACTGCTTGACACTCATCTCCAGACGCTCCGTGAAGCGGGCAGGTTTGAGATATCTTCGTCGCGGTGTAGATGACGATGGTAATGTTGCAAATTACGTCGAAACAGAACAAATCTTCTCGCCGCAGGACTGGGACCCTGCAAAGAAGACCTACTCTCTTGTCCAGCTCAGAGGATCCATACCGCTCTTCTTCTCGCAGACACCTTACTCCTTCAAGCCGATCCCTGTGATGTTCGGATCCGAGACAACCAATCAGAATGCGTTCAAGAAACATTTCGATAAGGTCGCGGCTCGTTACGGAAACGTGTACGCGACAAGCTTAGTAGACAAGTCTGCCACCGAGAAATCGATTGGAAAAGCCTACGAAGATACCATGAAGTGGATGAATGACACTTACACTGGCGCGAAGATCGGCTTTGAGTGGTTCTATTTCCATAAAGAATGCGGCGGCATGCGTTTCGAAAATGTCTCAATTCTTTTGAACAAGCTCGAAGACTCGCTTCGCTCTCATGGTTGGACTGTGCGCCAAAACGAGCAAAATGAACGAACCCAGTCTGGCGTGCTGAGGACCAATTGCATGGACTGCTTGGATCGTACCAACGTCACTCAGTCATCTGTCGCGGGCTGGGCTTTGCAGCAGCAGCTTGCCGAAGAAGGCCTTTCGCTCGATCTGCAATCTGACCCAAAGACCTTCTGGTTCAACAACCTCTGGGCCGACAACGGGGACGCCATCAGCAAACAATACGCCGGAACCGCCGCGCTGAAAGGCGACTTCACTCGCACGCGCAAGCGCAACTGGGCCGGTGCCCTATCCGACTTCAGTCTGACGCTCAACCGCTACTACAATAACATCTTCGGCGACTATTTCCTGCAAACATGTATCGACTACTACCTGGGACATGCCGGTCCCAGTGTTTTCGACGAGTTCGAAACCGACATGATGACTCAGGACTACGCATTGGACATGCGGCGGGTGAGGCAGAATGCAATCGACACGTGCATGAAGATTGTGCTCTCCGACCCGGCCGAAGACGTGCTTGGAGGCTGGACTCTCAGTTGTCCACGCGAAGCAAACACGCTGCGAAGCCTGCCGTTCGAAGAATGCGTGCTGCTGCTATCCTCGTCAGCATTGTACTTCTGCCGCTTCGACTGGGCTACGGAGAAAGTCGGCTCGTTCGAGCGCATCGACCTTACTAACCTCACGGAGATGTGGCGTGGGGCATATATCACCAGCACGTTGGGACCGGCGCACACTAATGGTGAGAAGAATGTTGGCTTTGCGCTGCGCTACAAGACGAATGGTCACGCGATGGTACGGACGAACACCCGTTCCCTGCAAAACGAGCATGCGGCTGCAGACGAGAATGCTGGGAAGAGCGAGCTCGAGAAGCAAGCCGAGCCGGTGAAGGACGAAAGTCGGCTCCTCGCGTTCAAGGCTCTGCCGCCGAAATCATCGGCGTCGAGGCGCGATTCCCAGGAGAACAATACTATGAGCGAGATGGAGTCGGTGAAACATATCACTGCCGAGGTACACAAAGCTCTGGTGAAGGCAAGACGGATGGATCATCTTGAATTGGACAAAGCTCCCGCCGTCGAAGAGAGAGACGTTATTGGGGTGAGTGAGGCGAGGAAAGCGACGGGGTATGTGGAGAGTTTGGGATATTCGTTGAAGAAGTTGGTCTGGTCGTGAGCGTTCTCACTTCAGAGACATTCACCGTCTTCGTAGGACACGAATATGATGATGATGATGAAATCCTTGATTGACACCGTCTCACTTTGCCAGATTAGGCCATCAGCAGTGAACAAAGTCGGTACCTATCTTCGTCTTCGCAGCGCAGACAGCCTGGGCCATCCACGATCTTTTAGGATCTCTTACACCCTGAAATCAACCAGGCCTCTCTTACTCCATCCATGCTGCTCCACAAGCCCCGCCTCTCTGTTCTTCTCATCATAAAGCTTCTTGCTCAAGTACTTGTACAAATGAACGTTCGCCCCATTGTACGCAATACTATGGTCCGAATCCGTATAAACCCTCCAGTCCATCTTCTCAGGCGTGACACCATCACCCACAAGAAGATCAACCAGTGCCGCGGTATGCTGGTAGTGCACGTTGTCGTCGCCGAGGCCGTGCTGAATGGAGAAGCCACCGGAGACGGTCTTGAATCCAGTGGTGTCCCGGATGGCGGTTGCTTCGTACCCCTCGGCATTGGTAGCGGGCGTGCGCATGTAACGTTCAGTATACATCGAGTCATAGAAACGCCAGTCAGTGACCGGGGCGGTGATGAGGCCGAGAGTGAAAGGGCCAGCCTCGGAGCCTTGGGTCTCGAGGACTTTGGCGGTAAGGAAGCCGCCGAAGGACCAGCCCCAAAGGGCGACGTGGTCCGCATCAATGTAGTCATGCTGAGAGATGAGGTATTTGGCGGCCCAGATCTGATCTTTTGCTTCCAGAATGCCGAGTTGTTCGGTAACGGTGGCGCGGAATTCGCGGCCCTGGTAGGCGCCGCCGCGGTTGTCGATCGTGTACAAGATGTACTGCAGCTCAGGCTCAGCGGCCACGTAGATGTTCCAGTTGGGAGTGGTGTAGGCCTTAGTTACGCGCTGGGAGTTGGGCCCACCATAAGGCGTGAAGATGATGGGGTACTTCTTGGTGGGATCAAAGTTCGGAGGATAGGTGACTTTGACGTTCAGCATGTAGTCGGTATCTGGGACCGGGCCGATTTGTGTCCATGTCGTGTTTGGAAGATTGTAATTCTGGATTCTGTCCACCAGCGCCTGGTTGGAGGTGATGGTGGAGATTGGAGTACTGCTGTTGACAGCATAAAGCTCCTGGTATGGCACATCCGGACCGCCGTAGTTCAGGAGATAGTAGCCATTGTTGGAGGAGAAAGATGCTGACCACCAACCTGCTTCGGAATCGTCGACCAATGCCTTCTTTGCGAGCGTGGCAAAAGATACGCTGTAAAGATGGCTTTCGGTGCTGTGGCGCTCAGTGGAAGTATAGTAGACAAGTTGGCGCTGGGTATCGATAGAAAGAATCGAACGGACTTCCCACTCACCACTGGTAAGCGTGATGTTGTTGGAAGCAGGACCGTTGACGGGGAAGAGGTAAATGTGAGCCCAACCAGAAGCATCGGATAGGTCGAGATAGTAAGTGGTGTCGGAGACTGGATAAGTGCTGTTACCACGCACTTGGCCGACGTACTGAATGTTGAGAAGATTCTCCAGCCAGCCGTCACTGCCGTCACGCTCACGGTGTACAGTTGTCAAAGCAGACGGCACAGACACTGTCACAAGCTTCTCTTGTGTCTGCACACGGTTATAGGCACGGTAGATCAGACTTTCGTGCGTATCGGTGACCCAGGCCACCTCGCCGATGATCAATTCCTCAGGGGGAAAGGCGTCAGCAGATACGGGAGAGAGATCCATAGACTCCAAGTCTAGCAAAGTGAGTGACACGGTTGGGTTCGTGGTGCCCACCTTCGGGTATCGGATGTCTAGGTTCTGGCTGTACTCAGGCGCAATGTCGGAGTCGTTCATGAAATACTGCACAGTGAAAGTGCCAACGCCAGTCTCATTGAAGCTAAGGAAGCTCAAGAAACGCGCGTCGGGCGAGAACCACAGTGTGTAGCGGTCACCGAAGATTTCCTCTTCATAAACCCAGTCTGGAACACCGTGGAACATGTCTTCGCCACCATCGTTGGTGATCTGAGAGATCTCGCCAGTCGCTACATTTTTGATGTAGAGATTGTTGGCCCTCACGAAGGCGATTAGGTCGCCCGTGGGCGCGAACTGCGCGTACTGAATGTCGCCATTCTGATCGTCGACGAGCGGTGTCTGCTCGCCAGAGGCGACATCCAAGACGATATAGTTTGACCAGTATGAGTGCCTGTAATTCTGAGTGTAGTTCGTGGAGAACAGAACCTTCTCCTGATCAGACCGAATCCAGTATTCGTACACATCTTCGGGGATGAGATCGGCGGCCACGAAAGTGTCATTCTCGCCGGTTGCATAGTTCTCGAAGACTAAAGCTCCATCGTCTGCTTGATAGACAACCAGACCATCTTCTTCGTCGGGCAACCAATCGACTGAGAGCGTGGACGCCCGGAACTGAGGGCTCACGACGGTGTTGTTGAAGGTGAGAGACTCATTGCCAGCGCCAGTGGGTGCTACTGGTCTTCGAGGAGGATCAATAGCAATTGAGCTTCCGATCAACAATGTAGCCGCACAGGCTAGCGAAATTGTGGTCATGTTCACGAGGCGAGGGGCTCTCTGAGCTCGCCGAACTTCACAGGATTGCCGGGTCGCACCCAGTGTTTATATATCGCAAAGCAAGGGCGAAGCGAGCTCTTGTGCTTTCTCTGTTATCGCAGAAAGCGCTTCTTGCACGTCCATTGCCTTGTACGGAAGATGTAACCTTCCCATTAAAGCTAGAGCGCCAATGTTATAGATGGAGAAGTCGTTCTTGGCTTCCACTCGGCGGGGAGGATCCTGATTCGCACGAGATGTCGTATCAGAGGATCAAGTGCACGCCATCTCAGGAGTCGACGCCAGGCGTACAATTGCGACCCGAGATGAAGGTATAATTGTGCTACGCACCTTTTTGATGTGAGTATCCGTCACGTAGTGGCACGCTCGTCTGACCGCAGATGTACAACAAAGCCCACGACGGGAGCACGAACACCATGCTGGTACTGCTGGAAGTGCCATGTCAGACAGTGGACGGCAACTATCATTGTCCTCGAATGAGACTCCAGCTGCAACTCGAAGCAATAGCAAGACTTGAGCAAAGCATGGTGAATCCAAAAAGGACACTGCCCGCCAAATGCAACAAGGGAGTTGCGACCTCAGGCACATCGCGGCTTCTCCGAGAAGAGACAAAGCCCGAAAGCCAAACACCGATCGCCAAGTCGTGTCTACACCACCAGGCGCATACACTTCCCTTTCGAGTTCAACTCCTACTTTGCGGCCACGTTGACTGCTCCTATAAGAGGTAACAAGTACACACAATTTGCTTTCGCTCATTCTTCTAGTCCACCTCCCTTCTCCGCCTCAGACCAGACTTACCCTGAAATCACATCCTCGTTGACCAAAGCGTCCGGGCTGAAGACTTGCACACCTCACTTCAGTGTCCTGTATATCTAGGACGAATCTGCCCGGGTCACAAGGAAAGTCAAACAGCGATTATAAGAGACGAGAAGAGAAGGACGTCGAGTTCGAGGACATGGCGGCCCAGCAAAAGGACCCCGAGCAGCTGGCCCTGGCCCGCACGCTCAATCACACCCCGTCCGGCGAGCAGTACGAGAGGATGATCTCAGGCATGCTGTGGGTAGCAAGCGAAGAGCGGCAGTCAACACTGTCGAAGCGCTGACTTGTCGGCGTCCACAGCTATGACTCCTTCGTTCCCGAGCTCTCAAGCGTCCGTTTCAAGGCCCGCCGCTGGTGCCACGAGTACAACACCGTCTTTCCGGAAGACCCCGAGGCGACATTCGAGACCGTCGCGGCCGATCGCCACAAAAGATTGCAGGAAATACTGGGCCACGTGGGAGAAGATGTGTTCGTAGAGCCGCCGTTTCGGGTGGATTATGGCTGCAACGTCAGCGTTGGAGACAGGTGAGGGCACAAGCGATTTTCCCGAAGCGCAGGACCACTGCTGACCAGAAGCCTGCGAAGATTCTACGCAAACTTCAACCTCACCATACTCGATTGTGGCATCGTGAAGATCGGCAAGACGGTAATGTTTGGTCCGAACGTTTCGATCATGGCAGCCACGCACGAGACGGAAGTGCAGAGCCGGCGCGAAAACATCGAGTATGCGAAGCCGGTCGTCATCGGTGATGATTGCTGGGTTGGTGGCCATGTGGTCATTCTGCCCGGCGTGACGATCGGGCAGGGCTGTACCATTGCTGCCGGTGCGGTTGTTACGAAGGACATCCCCGCTTGGAGCGTTGCAATGGGCATGCCTGCCAGAGTGGTGAAAAAGGTCACCCCTGTTGAGCCTCAGAGTTGATGCGGAAATCATGAGCTCTGAGTTACACGATGGCCGTAATGCATTACAACGAGCGTACGACGATGCACAATTATTACAGCGCAGAAATGACCACGTTTGATTGCAGCAACTCCTTGCGCTTCCTGTGCTCATTTCAACAATCAATTGTCACATCAGAGAACTTGTTATCCTTTTGCGACATTGCCCACTAATTAGTACTCGTGCCAATTTAGCTAGCTCATCCATCAATTATCTCACAATAACAGCCCAATCAGAACGATCCGCGGGTGGCAATGCATCTGCACTATCAGCTCTGTCAGCAAATGCTCCAGATCTAGCCAGCAGCTAACCGCTTGTAGCGATTTACCAACCATCGCAGCTCATCAGCTCTCCACGCCGTCAGCAACGTCGGTATTGTGCTATGGAAGCACTTGACACGGTCTTGCACCGGCTGACGCATGCTAGGAAATCTAAACCACCCATCTGTCATGCGGGAGTCGGAGAGTGGTACCGGAAACGGGGATGGAGATGTAGTAGAAGCAGCCGTTAAAGACTCGCTTGGGCCAGCGCAGATTGAGTCCCCCGGTCCCTACAAACAGAACGTCGACCTTCTTCGACGGTCTCAAAGGACGAGGAGAACATCGCTTCACGAAAGTAGCAACAACCGCTCATTGTCGCCGGACAGCTCGAGCTTCAACTCCAGCCTGCACGCTGGTGGCAGGGTTCAAGGTGACGCCGTTGTGTGGGATTGGGAGGCTCCAAGTCTTTCAACGAACGTTGCTGGAATCTCCGACCAGTACGAGCCTCAGGGTGAACTGCTAGACGAAGCGAATAAGCAGAGGATCTTGACGGAATTCAGCATCCCGGGTCGAGTGGACACCACTGGCTTAGTAGACATACCCCTAGCACCAGTGTCAACAAACAATCTGAAGCGCAGAGCGTCGACGGACCTTGGAGAAGTTGGTCCGACTAGGCAAAAGCCATTAACTTTTGACATGGGCGGAGACGTGCTTTCGTCGCGACCTGCTGCTGCTGAAGACAAGAGGCAGCGCAGCTCAGTTGACGAACAAGCGTTAAGAGTTGACTCCACTTCGCTGTTGCCACTTCCAGCACGCAAAGTGTTCCCTATCCAGATCGGCGACAAGCTTTTCAGGCTTTCGGGCGCGTCGATATCGTCAGATGGTATGTTGATAGGCCTCCCTAGCCACAACCTTACAGAACCTCAACTAACAAGACTTCGATAGCACCGTCTTACTTTTCCCAGTTCTTTGAGGAACAACTTCAGCAAGACGAAAGTGCCGAAAGCGTCCGAACGCTTTACATCGACCGCGATCCTTCCACATTTGGAGACATTTCCCTGCACCTCCAGGGCTACCATATCGAGCCCCGAGACGGAGCTCACTTTGTCAAGCTCTTTGCAGACGCGCAATTTTTCAGTCGTAAGGCGCAGTCCGCCGCTGCGCTCCTCAGGAGCAAAGTATTAGCTAACGTCCGCTTTAGTCCCTCGCCTGACATCCCAGCTCTTCTCTTGTCCAATCTACATAACAATTGGCTCGACGCCTTTCCAAATTCCGCGAGACCTCTTTTCCGCTCCCGGCAACTCGCCGAACTACTTCACACTAGGGTTCCAGATTTTTTTTACAAATCCCTCGGATGTCTTTCCCGGCCTGGTCCAGCGTTCCCTTCTCCGTCCGCCTTCTATCCTCCCGCCTAGCGTTCCAAATCGCTCTGCGGAAATCTTCGCCGACCTGCTGCTTGCACTCAAAGGATATACACTGGAAATCAGGAGCGACGAGCACCGCGCAGCCCTGTTACGAGACGCCAGATACTACCATCTGAAAGGGCTGGAGCAGACTCTGATTCCGCATCGACTCAGCTACGACGCTTTCAGGCGAAGGTGGGAGATATGCATGCGGCTGGAAGATGTTCGGCAGTCTGGCATCTCGTTTATTGGAGACGAATACGAAGATCCGGAGGTAATTGTATCCGACAGCAAAGTCGAGACGTTCGGGCAGGTGTACTACTCGCGGCCGTACGTGGACGAGGAGGCACATGCGTTGGTCTTGGAAATTAACGACGAAGCCGGTGCGATGTTGCGGCCTGCGCTGCGCAAACAGGGACATGACGGGACGACATCAAAAATCCAATTCTTCGGACAGACGTTAGCGCGGATTACAAAGTTGATCGATGCGGTCAAGAGCAGACTGGACTCGATGAGAAATTTCGACATCCTTGGACTGGACGAGAATGATGAGTTAGGGGTCTCAATAGGTGTTGAGGCTAGCATCTCACTCGATGGATCGAGGAGTATCACTGGGCTCTTGAAAGGCGTCGAAAACGACTGCGGCAATTCGATGAAGAAAGACATCGTCATGCACGGTCAAGGCCCTTGCGGAGAATGGCTCTTGAAGAGAAGTCAGTGGAGGCTCAAAGCGAAACAAACGGGGGTCCATGGTAAAATAGTAATTGAGCTTTATCTCGAGGCTGTCAAGATCGAAGCTTTTACATGTGAGAGGGCGAGGAATGACGAAAGCGAGTTCTTGTAGAACAACAACACAGCACCAAAACTTCCGGATGTTGAAGTGATAGTGATTCAGTAAAATTCTTGCAGTGCGCCAACTTGTAGACTCTCGCATCAAGTTCCCAGATAGTTCGCAGACGATGGCAAGTACCGTAATTGTCTTGGTAGAATCTGTGATACTGATGTAGGTATGAAGAGGTATGTATCTGCGTGATTGAAGTTACCGCCATCTCCAGCTACTTTTTTGGACTAATCTCGACAGCTAAAGTACGATGCCACAAGGGTCCGGATGACAATAGTGGTAATTGATCAATCATGTCAACAATGTCTGTTTACGGCAGACGCTGCGGAGGAGATCACGAAGGTGGGCCTCCGGACATGAGCGGAGCAGATCGATCGCCAAGTGGTGGCGGGCGGCTCCGAGAACCCTGAGAAGAAGGGGCGCGCAGGCGTCGTTCGATGTTTGATGATCCGCCAGAAAGTCTCGCCACTCAAAAGTGATCCGCTGAACGCCGAGATTGGACGTTGCCCTTTCATCCACTCGCACCTTCACTCCTTTTCTGTGCTCTATACATTCTGCTGTCGCTCGCCATTTTGCGTTGCGCGATCTAGCACCTTTCGCAAATTGGTCAATCGCTCGAATCGCATCGCCACGCGACACGCACCGGCCGCAGCCCCTCCTTATTCGCGACAATGCCAGGCAGAACTCTCCCCACCCTTCCCACGGCCGAGGTGGCCTCCCACAACACCGCCAAGTCCTGCTACGTGACTGTCGGCACGAAAGTCTACGATATCACACCCTTCCTGGACGATCACCCTGGCGGCGCGGATCTCGTCCTCGAGTATGCTGGCAAAGATGTAAAGGAGATCATGGAGGACGAGGTGTCGCACGCACACAGCGAGAGCGCGTGGGAGATCCTGGACGACCATTTGATCGGCTTCGTAGCAACTGAGGAGGTGATGGATGGCGTGAAGGAGAGTACAGATCCGTTCTCCATTGTGCCCATGGAGCCGAACCAGAAGGGCTTGAAGGAGCTGGAGCGCCTGGGCAAGGACGGCGATGTTAAAGCGAGAGGAAAGGTCGAGGTTGGCCAGGATCAAGAGGGAAGGCCGGTGTATGAGAGCACGGGAATGAGTAACGAGGAGGACCTGAGCAGGGAAACGGACACGAAGGCGGATTACAAGAAGCACAAGTTCCTCGACCTTGACAGGCCTCTCTTGATGCAGGTCTGGAACGGCGGTTTCAGCAAGGAATTTTACCTGCAGCAGGTCCACCGTCCACGACACTACAAGGGCGGTGAGAGCGCGCCTCTGTTTGGCAACTTCCTTGAGCCCCTTTCCAAGACTCCGTGGTACGTCGTACCGGCATTCTGGCTCCCTCCCGTCATCTACGGCACATACCTCGCAGCGCAGCATTTCGGAAACCCGATGGTCACAGCCGCGTATTGGATCGTAGGTCTATGCATCTGGACGATCGTCGAGTACGGCTTGCACAGATGTCTGTTCCACGTCGACCACTACCTGCCTGATAACCGCGCCGCGCTCACTCTTCACTTTCTCCTTCACGGCATTCACCACTACCTTCCCATGGACCGCCTGCGTCTTGTCATGCCCCCGACATTGTTCCTTGTGCTCGCGACGCCTTTCTGGAAGCTCGCACACACCGTCTTCTTCTACAACTGGTACGCGGCCGTGGCGGTCTACTGCGGAGGCATCTTCGGCTACATCTGCTATGACTGCACGCACTACTTTCTGCACCACAAGACGTACGTAAAATTACTTCCGTGAATTTTGTCGGCTTGAACCACTTTACTGACTTACGATTCCAGCCTTCCCGCTTACTACCGCGAGCTCAAGAAGTACCATCTCCAGCACCACTTTGCGGACTACGAGAACGGCTTCGGTGTCACTAGCCGCTTCTGGGACCGTGTCTTCGGCACTGAGCTGCCACCCCCGCCGCAGCCGAAGGTTCTCAAGACGACCTAGATGTGTTACAATCGCGAATCAAGGCAAATTATTGTGAAGCATTTTTAGATGCGACATGGCTTGGCGTTCATTGGGATAGTGTTTTGCGTACACACGACTTCTGCAGGTAACCGTGAAGATATGGCTGTGGGTTCAAATCTTGGTGTCGGTTTTCGTGGAGTTTATTGCATTCTACACGACCATTGCAGATTATTATAATGTAATGATATGAGATGATTTAAAGTACGTTTCCCACTCCAGGTCAGCGGAAAATGCTGTGCTGACTTGCTCCCGATTACTGATTCTCCACTGGCCCGACCCTCGTAAACCAGATGAAGTATTTTTCGTCCTCCTCTACGGGCTGGGCCTGAACTCAAACGGCATGCCACTAACCTCCTCGATCTTCTTCACGCTACCCACGTAACCCGGGTGCTTCTCCAGTCTTCCGATAAAAGCTTTAAGCTTAGGGTACTTGCCTTCGTCAACCCGCGAGCCAGCGGCAATGAGCGGGAACGACATCAGGATGTCTGCGGCGGTCAGCTCTGCGCCGCAGAGGAATTCGCCATTGTCTGGGGAAGACGCGAGCTGCGACTCGAGGAACGAGAAGTGCGTGGCGTAGTTGTCGAGCAGATACAGATTGTCGACTTTGTCGGCGATGCCGCGGGTGACGGGCTTGATGAAGAAGGGGACAGGGGAGGTGCGGATGTCTTTCAAGAATTGTCAGCCTTCGAATCATCTGGAGGGATCACAAGTAATCATCACGTACTGTCCATGAACATGGCAATCATGAGCAAAGACATCAAGCTGCCCTCGGCATAGTGCATGTAGAACCTGTACCGCAGCCACTGCTCCGTCTCGCCGCCGACCTTGCCTTCGAAACCATCACGGTAGCGCTTGGGAACGAGGTGCTGGGCGAAGTGGTCACACAGATACTCGAAAATGACAGCACTCTCGGCGATCGCGAGCGGCTTGTCAAGGGTCGGGGCCGTGACGGTGATAGCAGGCGATTTGCCCAGAGGGTGCACGGCTTTGAGCTCAGGCGGAGCGAGCTTGTTGGACTGGCGCTTGTAGACGGTGATGTCGTAGTCGACGTTCTTGGAGCATTCTTCGAGCAGCCAGACGACACGCTGCGAGCGAGACTTTTCAAGCCTGTGGCGGACAAAATGTCAGATGACGGTCATGTTCCAATAAGCGTGGGCTTTGTCGTTTTCGGAGACTGGAGCTTTGGCGTCTTGTTTCTCAAGAAACCCCATCGAATGCTGTGCAGGGGTTGTTGGGCACCGCAATCGTGGCGCCCTGCATCTATCCAGTCCGCGCGCGCATAGGCTTTAAATCAATCATGGGATAGGTACTGACCAGTGGAGGGTGACCTTCGGCTTCTGCTCTTGTGTTTCGGCCATTTTGCAGGGAATGTTGATGTGATACTACAGAATCTAGAACTACGAGCTGCAGGACGCGACGGTTTGCTTATGAAGTGAAGACGATGTCACTACGGCCGCAAGGCTGCTCGGGCACCCAGTCTTCCGGAGCTGGCTGCGCAATGGATTGTCCCTCTTCGGCCAAACGTCCGGTGGGCACCGAGGCACCGGTGGACCGGCCAACCTTCCCTCGGCCACTCCCGCTCGAGACCGCCGCTCCCTGCGCGACGTCAACAGCTATGTCGCCAGGCAGGCCTTGAGAAAGCACCAAATACACATCACACACCGCAGATATGAGGCCCACGCTCGCAAAGATGGCTGGTGGCAATGGTACGAAAGCCTTGGAGCTATGCGCGCGCTCGAATGAATGCTGACAATGCCTGCAGCCGTCAACCTTGACCCGGCGCTTGTCCGCTATGCGAGTACGTTTTCCCAACCCGGATCCGAGAATACCAATGGATAAAGTGATACCTTGTTGGAAGTGGCAGATCGGGTGGATCAGTTGTGCAATAGCTATGGGAGATCGGATGTGACGGGCGGCTTGGGGTGGTGGAATCGCGCTGATGACTCTCGCCAGACATGTACGTCAAGAGGCACGAGTACTTCCGCTGGACGCCGCGCACTGCCTGGATCTCATTCGCCTACGTTATCGCCGTCCCTTCGGCTTTCCTCTACATGGCCTTCAAGACTGAGGTAAGAACTCCCGTTGGATGGTCCTGGAGCCCGGAGAAGCCAGCGCGTTCAGTATACAAAAGCGTGACTGTTGCGATGCATACTCTTTCCAGCTAGGACGAAATTTTACTGCATTGGAAAGGCCGCTTGCTAACATGGCATCGCAGGGCAAGTGGAACCTCCGCGGCAAGCTGCGTGGCGACACCATTGCTGAGTTTTAAAGACTATCGCATCGGATTGATGGTTCGGTAGAAGTGAGAATACGGCGTTGAGGGGCGAACTGCTTTGATCATGGCAAAATGCGGCTGCAATTGCAGCGCTACATTCCCGTGTACATACCTTTTGAATGAGCAGCAAATCTGGCATCACGTGACCCGTGTCCAGCTGAATAAACCATTCGATAAGGATCCACTTTCGCGCCTAGAGCTTCTAGCTAGATACTACCAACTGTCAGAACACCGTTTGCCTGCCAGCAAACATGTTCTGAAAGTAGGATACACTGCTGCGAAGCCACTCAGCGCTGCGGTTTGCGAGGCCGCGATGTCGCAACTGAATCATAAGCTGGCGCTCACGCCTCGGCACGGTCTCCGTGCGCGACTTGTGACTGGCAGTAAATGGCTCTCGAGACTCATCGCTCTCTGTCACATGCGTGCTTCGTGAAAGCAGGTGCTGCGACAATGACCTGCAAGCACGCCTGTCACCATCAATGCTCATTCTTGACTGCCGCTTGGCGCCCGCTGACACTCCCTCCTTCCTTCACCTGTCGGCCTCAGCTTTACCCTCGACCGCAAGCCAAAGCCAGAGGCTACCTACGTTACCCTCTCCCCTGTGCAATTTAATAATTCTTGAATTGCAACAGCATCTCACTCTTTGATCTTGAAATACATTCCACCACTGCAAGAGTCACTGCTCTCGCAATCTATGCCGCGGGGTAGTGACACCAACAAAAAGCGCTTGCAGGCAACAACTTTTCCTTGAGATTTGTTGCGGTGCATACAGCGAGCTTGAGGGGACACTATCAAGCCGATCATTTACCAGAATCCAGCAGGAAGATACATCACTACGTCTCAGCACCTCCTCTGCGACTCGTTTGCGGAACCCTGTACCATGGCCGAAGGCTACAACCCACTGTCCTTCCTGCCAACGACGGAAGGCAATCTTGCCGCGAACCATGAAGGCCTCGCAGTCAGCCTCACGAATGGAACGGATCGAACGCCGCGAAGGCTCTCTAACAGAGCGCCCGAGCTCAATGCGACCCTTAACCCTCGTGCGGCGGCTTTCGTGCCACATTGCCGTAACACACGTCCGATCCATTTGAACACCCTCCGCGACCTGAAAGCTGTAATGAACACCGGGCCCAGCGATGTAACGCTGCACTCTGCCATCTTGTTTGAAGCTAAGACTGTTGGATCAGTTGCACCTACAGTGGAAGTCAGATATCTACCACTCGCAAAGGCCGGACACAATTGCGCTTCTTCAGTCGACCCGATTGATGTGCTTCCGAGGACAAAGACAGAGATTGCTGCGGCGAAGTCGCATGGAAACGTTTCTACAAAGTCACCAACACAGCAACAATCATCAGCATCCAACCCGGACAATCAAGGGAGTATCAACCCACATAAATCAGCAACTGTCTCCTGGCCCATGGACACAATCCCTGTTGAGCTGTTCGGTATGATCACCGACTACTTGACCTGCCGCGACATCAGAAATATGAGAGTGGCCTGCAGTGAATTCGATAAGAAGATTTCGACCACATTGTTCAAGGAGGTCATTGTACCGTTCACTTCGGAGCTCTATGACATGGTCGAAGATGACATGTCAGCCCGCATGGGCGGCCTTTGTATGGATCACAAGCTTCCGCCAAGTGAACTCAGGAACCTTCGAACAACGGCTCCATCACATAACGGTCTGCGGGTGTTCAAGAGCTTTGGGCCTCACATGAGGAAATTCGGTATCCGATTCGACTTCAATGAAGCCGACTTGACATCAGCTCCCACAAAGGCTAGCTTCAATAAAGTTCAGGCCTACCATGGAGTTTATGAGTGGCCACCACCAGGCTACTCTCGATTTCACCGCCTGGCAAATCTTGAAGAGTCTGCCGACGAGACACCACGGATGACAGCAGCGTTATCGTCCCTCGACAATGTGAAAGAAGTTGGTCTGTCAATGTACAACGGCCTTGGCTATCTGTTGGGCCCCGACCGCTCGCACCACGGGATAATCTTCGATCGACCGTCAACTCTCTTCGAAACAGAGGCGTCTGAGCAGCGTGCTCACTCGAGAGACGCGGAGGACTTCTGGTCGTGTCTGGAGGCATCCCATCGGAGCTTGGGTGCGGCATCCTCCATGGAAAACGAACGTCTGGCCATTTGTCCATTGCAAGTCGATGGCCTGCCTACAATCGCGGGTATTCACTACGACAACACTAGTGCGTGGCCTCTGCTGAAAGCCAGCAGTGTTCTAAGGTCCCGGATCCAGGTACCATGTGTTGGTGTACTTTACACCACGAGTGACATACAAGAGGACAAGATCTCCGTGTCGCCTATCAATCTGACGGATCTCCAGAATCAATGGATTCTCGAGACCAACTGGGCTCAAGACGCATTCCTGGACACGTACATTCTCGCCTTGAGCGACAACCCGCAGATTTTCCATCAGGTCAAGAAGCTGAACATAACGAAGATCTCAAGCGGATTGCTACTCAAGCTTGACAGTCCTGCACTTTGGAATGCTCTCCCGCAACTCTCCGACGTGACATTGCTTGTCAGCCCAGATTGGCGAACGATCGGGAAGGATGACGCCGGCCTCGCTGCAACAACACAGCAACCACCTTCGAACGCTATCACAATCTACCACGCCATCCTTCGTCGGATTGCCGTCAATAGATCCATCAGCAAACTAAGACTTGGCTTCACGGATGGCGGTGAGCACGCTCACGGCATCTTCGCCCGAAACACAAACCTCATGCCGGCCCCTCTCGCCCCTCTCGATGACCTCCTTGCATCTCGAATATCGCCTCTCTCGTTCCCCCACGCGCAGACTCTGACTCTCACCAATTGCTATCTCACTCCGTCGGCTCTCGTCTCCCTCGCCCGCTCCCGCCCTGTCGTTGGTACCTTGGTCCTCGACTCTGTATCCCTCACCGCCCACCCGTCCCCCCGCCTCGAGCTCTTTGACACCGTTGTCTACTCCCACCCGGACCGTCAGGAGCTGTTTCGTGAAGGCTCCTGGCCAGCGGTGATCCAAGCTCTCAGCAACCAACACACCATCCGCTACGAATCCTGCGGCTACGCCGTGCTGCCGCACAGACACCACTGGGACCAATCGCGCATCGACCAAGGTTTTGGGACGTTTCGACAGCCGGAGCGGGATGGTTCGGGACTTGCAGATTGGTTTCGCGCCAGAGCTGTGGTACTTAAGCCGCACATGATGATCAGTAGGGATGAGTATCTTGGGCGAATTGTACCATGGTTAGAAGACAGGGAGAGGGCTGTTCTGCGAGCGTTCGGGATGATGGTTGGGCCGCTGGACATCGGGATGGAAGCAGAGTTTGACGGGCAACCGGCGAGTGGAAGTGGCAGGTTTTGGGGGACCGTGGAGATGCATGGCGTAGATGCGGAAAGTGGTGAATAATGGCTACTTTGCGACTTGGTTTGGCATCGGGATGCGTGTTGAGTGACGTGACCTTCTTTTTCCATTCTATTACTAAAGACATTCAAAGAGACATCAGCCCATCATTTCACGTCCCCGCTTTCTTTTCTCTTTCTCTCTCACCACCTTTCCCATCAACAACCCTCCAAGCCCCAACACCAACCTCCTCCATCCTAGCTCCACCATCATCGAACCACGTCGTCCCCAGTGAAGGTCCCTCCGCGCCACTCACGATCCCACTTCCCTTCTTCGGCTTAGAAGGTTTCCGCTGGAGATGAACACTCGCCTGCTTCCTCAGCTTACCCCCCAGCACGAGCCCCAGGTCCGGCGACGGCGTCTCGACTCTCGGATCCAGCCACTGCACTTTACCACGGCTGATGCTCGCTTTTCGCGTAACTCCCGAGCGCGGGACGAGGTCGTCAAGATCGCGGGGTTCGGTTTCGACTTTCGTCATTGCGGGGGGTTTGAGAGGCCAGTTGACCGAGTCTGGTGAGCGTAGAGGAGGAGATGTACGCATGCTGATGCCGGAGTCGAAGTGCTGGTGTTTGCTCTCCTCGTCTTCTTTCGGAGGAAAAGGTTTGCTGATGGAGTGATTGTTGTTAGAAAAGCTTGTCAAAGAATCGGAGCGATTCGACTCGATGGTTCTGCGCGCGGCGTCGGTGAAGCACCTGAAAAGTGGGCGCAGCGTCGCGAGGGAAGCGGCGGTGATGCACAGTCCTGCTTCTACGATCGACCAGATGGTGATGTTGACGCCGGCGGAGAAGAAATCGCGGGAGTAGGTCAGGCCGTGGATGTAGATGAGGCGGACGACGGAGACGGCGCTGCCGGTGCAGCCGAGGAGGATCATAGCCATGGCGGACACTTTGGCTGGGGAAGGCATGGCCGCGCGGCGGAGGAGGGTGACGGGGAGGATGGCAAGGATGAAGTCTGAGGTTGCGTTGATGACACCGGCGGTGATGTTGATGGCGAAGCGAGTTTCTGGAGTGCTGTGGCATTTGTTTTGTAGGGCGCGGGAAAGGAAGGTGGATGGCGCGCCGCATTCGAAGAGGACGGCGAAGAAGTAGTACGTGCCGAATGTCGCGGCGGTACCTACAGTGGCGTAGACAGTGATTTTCTGCCAGCGTGCGACTGCAATGCGGAGATAGAAGATTCCGAGCGAGATCTTGAGGATCACCATAGTTGCAGCGTAGAGGGAGAAGGTGGCTAGGATGTACTGAGGCAGGTCAGAATTGGATTTCCCTTCGCGGTCATCAATGTAGGTTCGCGACCGAGAGATGCACCCGTCATTGCGCGATGCGACCTTAGCGTCAGTATCAGCATAGAAAAGAAGCGGACGTACCGAAGCGACTTTCGACACAAAAGTGTAGTCATCCAAGGCCAAGTTCGGATTGCCAAAACCCCAAGATACAAGCAGTAGGTTGAAACCAGCATAAAGAGTGTATGCCATCTAAATATCGTCAGTAGCAGCTCCAACCGACTGTCTAAGTTGGATCAAAATACCACTGCCAGCAGCATGACTGCATCATCCCAACTGTAATTCCGAATCATGAATGCCCGCACCCATGTCCGCGCAAGTACTGATATCCAGGCGATGGCAAGAAAAGCCACTGTGAAGGCAGTGATGTGGGTTCCGCGTTGGTGCGCCGCTTCAACGTCGCTTGTCGGTGCGACCATCGCGGAGGGGGGATGTCGACAACCGGGTCGACGATCCAGGAGGTACTGGCGACCAGCCGAGTAGCGAAAGAGACAGAGAGAGAGATTGCTGCCACGCAAAGGAATGTTTCAATGACGGATGTCAACTCGCGGAGTCAACAGTCTCGCCTAAAGTGTTCAAACCACGGTCCCAGACCGTCACGAGTCGCAGGCAGTCACCCAAACACAAGGAACGAAGTCAAGCGGAGGCGATGTGAGGAGAGGTCTTTCCGACCGACTCCCTGAGACCGATTGATGAGGAGATCAGGCGTGCCAGCGCAGACTCGGTCATCAACGAAGACCGCCATGTCATCCCGCTGCAGGAAACCCTATTGACCTACCGCCTATGGTGCGGATGAGATGCATTGGCAATGTCGATCATTCGCATATGGAGGGCATGTGGCTAGCCAGCGGGGCCCGCCCTAGGGCTCCCGAGTCGATCCTTGAGCCGGGGTGGGTATAGAAGAGGATTTAACACCGCTGCTAGAGTTCTGTGAAGATGGATATGAAGAAAAGTATCGTGACAATTTGCTGAAGCGCAAGGACACCCCCGTCGTCCACGTTGCTACCAGCAGTTCGTCACCAGTTGATCCCAGAACCATGCCGGATGTTCACGACATTGTCATCTATCCAGCCTCTAACCGCGCAGACTATGTCGGGCGCGGGACACGGCAGGATGGCTGCAAGGAATACGCAGATCTTTCATCAATTCGCTGGAGAGATTGCCAAATAGCGGCTGCTTACTTGCGTGGTGCGACGTCCTGAGCCGCGTGGCGTTTGTCTCTCGATAACAGTGCGCAATCCCCACTAACCAGTGACGGAGGCTAGTTTAATCGGGAGATGGCGCGACGATGATGAGAAGCAGGGCCTCCTTTCACGATGCAGAAGATGTCACAGCAAGGCCAGGGAGGAGCCGTAGGCCTGAGCTCGTTGAGGTCTAGGCTAAGTGCTCGAGTTGCGCAAGGCATCCTGGCCAGGCCTGCACTGCCGCAGTAGTCATACGGCGTACCGACGTGCCGCCCTCAATTTGCTTAAGGATGCGGCTAAATGGCTTGAGGAAATGATTCGATGGCTTTCGTGTAGCGCAGGATCCCAGACTGCAGCCATATACTGCTCGGGTGCATGCATTCGGCAATCTGAGGCCACGAGACGAGCGAAGACGCAGCATCAAGCAGCGCCAAACAAGCACAATCCGAACGACCTGTCCTTTGGGTGGATCATCCATCGAAAATAAGAAAAAGGTCGTGTGTCACTAATATAGAGCGGAGCAGATGGCGCATATTCGCGTTTCAGGTGTTGTTTTGAGTTGGGCCGGCGACGCCAGCTGCCTGCACAGACGTCCCAGGGCCCTCAGCCAGCCGTGCCTGTGTCAGTGAAGCTCAATCGCCGTTGCGTCTCGCCTTCTACGTTTCCCGCGTCTTGCGCACGATTGCGGTTCTCCGCCCACGCGACCAGTCGTTCCGCACTGGCCAGGCGGGAGGTGGTCATGTCCACTGGCTGAACTACGAACTTGGCGAAACACCAGATAGACCGCAACATGCCAACCTCCACCCGCCGACAAGCTGCCACGCGCAGCCAGCGCTACAGCGAAGTCAGCGCTGGAGCTTTGAGCGAGGCTTTGGCAGCCGAGGATGACATTCCCACGCAGTACGAGCACGGAGACGAAGGTGAGCTGGAGGAAGAGTTCGAGGCCAATGGTATGTTGCAAGCACTGGTTGCCTCTGCCTAGTTTACACTCACAACTAAACCGAAGAGTGACTGACCTCGCATTACAGAAGAACCCTTAGAAGACGCGCCCTTCCCCCCACCCGGCCTCAAAGAAATCTCCTCCCTCGCCTCCTGGACCGTAACAACCGCCAAACCCGGCAACGGCGTGGCCGCCCTGCGCAGCCCCGATCTCTCTCAATTCTGGCAATCCGACGGACCCCAGCCCCACCTGCTCAGCATCCACTTCTTCAAGCTCGTCAGCATCGTGCACATGCGAATCTTTCTCGACTTCGAGTCCGACGAATCCTACACGCCGACGAAAATCCAATTCCTCGCGGGCATGGGCGCGCACGACGTTCAAGAGTTCGCAGAGATGAGCTTCGAGCAGCCGACGGGCTGGATTGACGTCGACTTCAGCAATGTTGGACCGATTGAGCAGGACGAAGACGAGGAAAACTTGCAAGAGCCACGCGAGATCGATTGGAGCAAGAGGCCGGTGTTGCGAGCGTTTGTGGTGCAGGTGCGGATCTTGGAGAATCACCAGAATGGAAAGGACACGCATTTGAGGGCCGTGCAGATCTTTGCGCGCGATGAGGCGCAGGGTGTGCAGAGAGGGGAGGCACTGGGTGCGAGGAGCGCAAATGCGCTACCGCTCAGGGCGGCGATGGGCCCGACTAAGGAGAAGAAGGAGAGTAATAACATTAGGCTTGCGGATTGGATGCTGGAGCCTGATCTGAGATGAGGGGAGGAGTGAGAATCAATGCGACACAGCCGAACCCTCTGGAAAGGATCTTGAGACTTTGCGAACGTTGCACGTCTGGGTCAGAGCGCAACCCCGACGGCACAGGGGAGGTATGTTCAAACGACACGCATCGGATGAACGAGTCAGTATTGCACAAAGCTGCAAAGACTATTGTTGATCAGGCATGCACGCCGCAGTCCCTGCCTGAAGACATCGACAGCCTCAAATCTTGGGCAGGAGAAACATCCCATGCGTGCCTCGGCCGTGCAGGCTTTCTTACGTGTACATCGACAGAGAACCAGACGTGGGGTTGGCAGGGGGGATAGGCACGATTGCCAGCGCCAGTAAGGAGGGGTTCTGTGTCGACCGAGGTGGAGCAGTCGGCGCCTCCACCTCCAGGCGACCGAATGCATGAGTCCAGTGGGAGGCGCAGCTGTTCTACTGCAACAGATAGCCGTGCAGACGTCTACGCGTTTCATGGTGCACGCATGACCGCCAGTCGCATGCTCGATAGGGCAACAGACCACGGTATGGCGACTTATCGGCAGTCGGTCGGCAGTGCGCGCGCACTAGTCCCTGTTGGCGGTCGGGCGACGGAATATCTGTTGATTAAATAATTCTCAGTTAATTATCAGTCACAAACTCGGGGTTTAGTCGCGCAATGCGGCGCAGACTTGACATCATCCCTCGCGAGCGCACCGCGGCCCTCACAGCCTCGCCCCACGCACAGCACGGGGAGCTCTCCGGGCGCCGACGCCCGCCGCACCTCACTTAATCCCTCGCCGTTGCCCGTGAAGTAGCTTTGATGCCCTTGCTTGGCAGTAAACCTTCGTTCTTGATAGAATCATCTTGCTCTTTCAGATCTCATTACTACTCACAACACACCTCAGTATCACACTCCTGAACTACACTCTACAGCGCGTCCCCCACCTTCAACCCCACGACCAGCTTGAGGCAGGCCGCCAAATTGTCTCAGGGACCAAGGCAACGCTGCAGCCTTCGAATCGACTGCACAGTCACAGGCGAAACAAGCAGCAAACATGGAAGGTGCGACTGACCACTCCGTCACGAGTGATGTGACTGCCTCCGCGCGCAACGACCGCATGTGGCCGTGTATATGCGCGCCCACGCACCTTGATGACCCGCGTGTCACCACGCCCGCCACAGCAACCGCATGCCACAACCACGCTGCCACTGAAGGAGGATCCATTCACAAGAGTTGAAACTGACATTCTCTCACCAGACGTAATCCGCGAATCCCAGCCGGTCGGCGCCGGCTCCGACCTCGACGCAATGATCTCGACCAACTCCGACTTCGTCGACTTCATTCTTCCCCTCAAAGAGCGACTGGCCCTCTACGACCGCACCAGCCCGCCGTCGAATCAGCCCAAGAATGATGCCACCGACCCTGCGAAGTCTGTCCCGCAAGGCTTCATCGACGCCATGAGCGTGCGCGAGGAGGTCTTCGTCAAGGAGCAAGGGGTGGCGCTCGAGAACGAGCTCGACTTCGACGACCGCCGCTGCTTCACTTGGACCGCATACGCGTCCGTACCGGGTCATATGCAACCTGTGTCCACTAACGCTTTGCACCCGAATCGCCGCCAGAGCACGTCGACAAAACTGCCCATCGGCACTATCCGCCTCGTTCCTCCTCCCAACGCCGCGCTGCACCACTTCGACAAGCATCGCCGCCTGGATGGGACCCCATACGAGGGCACTGTCAAGTCATCCTTCCACAACGGTAAAGAACCATTCATTAAACTCGGCCGCCTGGCCATCCTCAAAGAATTCCGCGGCGTCGGCGTCTCGAAACTGCTCGTCGACTCCGCCCTGACCATGGCCCACGACTACCCTCACGTGATCTCCGACCCGCCCTCAGCCGCCACGAAGGAAGAACTTCGGGACGCCGTTGGCGACATTCTGGACATGGGGACGGAGTGGACTGGCCTCGTCCTCATCCACGCTCAGATCGGGCTGCAGAAATTCTGGAGCCGGTGGGGGTTTGAGGTCGATGAGGGCATGGGCATCTGGGATGAGGAAGGAATTGATCACGTTGGAATGTGGAAACGGATGGACCTGAAGACTAAGTCGAAGGAGACGGCGCCGTATAGTTATACGGAGGAGCCGAAGAGATTTCGGGGGAGTGTCTCGTAAGATTAGATGAGGTTTGGAAAGAACGTTCCTGTCTTGAGGCACTGGTGGTTTCTCCTACCCATTCTCGTTTGTCGAGGGAGGAGAGAGCAGGGTACTGATGACGATTACGACGGAATGGGTATACCCGAGGTTTGTGTTTCTTTGCATCCGCGCCGTGATTGGGTGTGACTGACCGACTCACTGAATGGGAGGGTAAGCGGATGCACTCTGGACCTCGGTCAGATGCTTGCCCTGCTTTGAGATAGAGCGTTTGTTTTGTAAGCGGCATTGCGGCATCATCGGGGTTCGATATATAGACAAAAGTCCTGAATAAAAAACACTCCCACTTCAACCGCTTGCGTACGCTTCTAGGCATGACGCCCAATTACTGGCCGTCGTAGCACAAACGATGCCAGTCGCTGCGATTGATGCACAATAAGCACAACAGACAAAAAGTAAGATTATGCCGCAACCTGATCGAGCAGCCTCCCCATTCCGCTTACTCTCAACGGTAATGTCGAACTTTCCAGCGGTCTCTTGCGACTCAATCACCGCCAATGCGCGTCTCTAGTGAGATGCGTGAACATTGTCGTTGAAGTTCTCCTCCGTCGCCGTTGTAGCGTTGCTGAAGACGAACAGAGAAGCAGGTAATTGCACTTCAATGGTCAGCCCATCATCGTCAAGCATCTCCACAGAACCCTCAGCATCCGGGAGCTCGATGTCGAGGTACGCCAGACTCTGTCCGTCAGGAATGAGCGGTTCTTGTTTCTCCGCGCCAGGTTTCAGCGTAGTCTTGCCAGCGGCCTTGAGTGTGAACCGAGCGGCAATCTTTGACTGGTCCAGCAATTTATCGGCTGCAGCGAGGCGAAGCACCACCAGGACCACCTACAGAACTATTCCACCATCCCACTGAAGAGCTTCTTGCCAACCAAAGAGTGGATCAAGATCTTGACTTGCATTACATTGCTAGCACAGCGTTTGTGTGTAATTCAACCTCCTCACTCTAACATGACGTCTTGAGATTCACAGGAGGTCGTGGTGCCGTGCCAGCTGACGTCGCTGCCTATTCGCTACAGAGACAGCGAAGTATCATCTGCAGATGCCATCACTTCGAGATTGTAGCGGCTGAGAGACGATGATGACTGAGCAGTCCTCGAGTCCAAGTTCATCGAAGAAGGCTGATTCGAGCTTAATCACAAATCGTTAGTCGCTGTATTCATGTCTTCGTTCTATGGACATTCGGCCTACGACGGCTGACGGAGGGCAGACTCCTTACGCAAGCTGGGAATCCATATCTTCATGTCGCACCTCTTCCTCCATCTAGTCGTCTCTGGTATTGCTATGACTGGCTTGCAGCACTGCCGGAGCCCACGAAACGCCTCATACCCACGCTTTTGGCCTTCTTACCCTTTTCTCGCGCCTGCATAGGATGCTCTTTCTCCCACCTCTCGTCCTCTTTGTATGCCTCAACAGCGGCGTCGAGATCCCACTCGGCTTGCTGCATGTACAATGTAGCGATATCATACCTGAGCAAAGGAGAGACACTTGTCAGCTCATCAGTCCTTGCGATCTGACAATGTACAAGAGTACGATTACCTGGACGGCACTTACTCTGCAACCTTACAAGCCATCATCCATCTCCTCAGCTTGTTCTTCTTAATCTCCTCTTCCTCGCTCTCCAACGGCTGCGGGCTCAGCGATACTCCGCCTTTGTAATATTCTCCAGGAATCAACAGCGTTCTCCTCGCTTGCACCAGGTGATCCGAGTAAACATTATTCGTTTTCCTCAGCGCCTCTATGGGGACGTCGTACCCCAGCGCAAGCGACCTCATAGAATCTCCCGGTGCAATGAAATGCAATACATCGTCCGCAGGCGGTGAAGCGCCTTTGTCGTCGGCCTTGCTGCCTACATATCCCCGCTCCTCGTACGGCGGTAGGGCTTCATCTCCGCTCGCGTGTTTGGATGTCGCTGTGCTCGATTCGCCAAGTGAGGAATATGCCGGCGGGTCACGGAGTCCTTGCGGCAAGCTCGAGGGCACTGTGCTGATCTGGCAGTATGGGCAGTAGGTCTCGTAGCGCTTGTTCTGGTTTAGACATCGGGCACATATGGTGCGGTTACAGCATGGGAGCGTCCGGCCGGGGAAGAGCGGTTTCTCGGATGGAGTTGAGTATATTTGAGCGCAAGTGGCGCAAGCGTCGGAGGACATGGTGGTGTTTAAGAGCAGGCGTTATGATCAAGACATGAGATACGGAGCGAAGTGATGGGACGACAACGCCAGACTACAAGAATGGAAGTGATTATGCCATGGCCCTGTTTGATCTGATAATGATACCACACGCGATCAAGCGATAGTATGGATGACGAAAGAGGAGCGCGCGAGCCGCTGCAGGGCTGGTGGCGGATGGGATTTGCCACGCGGGAATGGCAGGAACGCGAGGGCCGACGCGAGATGAGCGGCGAGCTGCGGGTCCCGCCTGTCTGCAAAGTCTGGGGCGAGCGGCCGCAGAGGCAAATCTGCGTGACGTGCAGAGTGCCGCCAGCCGCCAGCCGCCCTCAATTGCAGCCTGAGCCCGCTCGCTCTTCCTCACAACAATCACACCACCACCACACGGATCCCGCCTCACCACACGCTCCACCTCCTACATAATCGACATTGACCGATATACGCTCCTTTGCACCCGCCAGCCAGCACTTGCTATTCGCCGCCGCTTCCTCGCATTCTCCCGCCAAACACAAGCCGTCTCCTGATCGCGTGGTCCATCAAGCGATACCGGAACAGAGTGGACCGATTGATCCACGACCCATTGCGCCCCCCGGCGCGTTCATACTACCAAGCGCATACATTTCCACACACCCATTGGCATCCGCATCGGTCATGGCCAACACGACGGCTTCCTTCGAGCTGCCGCCGCTTCCCGAATACACCCTCGAACCGCTGCCGCCTCTCCTACCATGGATCTCCGACGCCTACCTTTCGCTGGCATTGCCCGTCCTTGCATACTGGGCAATGTCTTTGCTCTTCCATGTCATCGACGAGCTTGACATGTTCCCGCAATATCGACTTCACACTCCCGCTGAGGTGCTCAAGAGGAACCATGTTTCCAGATGGGATGTTTTCCGAGATGTGATCATCCAACAAGGCATACAGACTGTTGTCGGACTGGGCCTTGCATTGACGGATCCTGAGCCCATGCAGGGCAAGGCTGACTACGACGTGTCAGTCTGGGCACAAAGACTTCGGATTGCACAGAGGGCCATTCCAGGACTGCTGAGCCTGGTTGGATTGGATGCTGCTGGAATCGCTAAACGCGTTGGACAGCAGCAGCCAATGCTTTCTGGAGCGCTCGCTGGCGGCATCTATCCTGAGCTCACTCAGACCATGACGCTCGCTGGCAAGGAGACATTGGCGCCTGCCTTTGCAAGCTGGGAGATCACCGCTGCGAAAGCCATCTACCACCTTGGAATCCCAGCCATGCAATTCGTCATCGCCATTCTCATCGTCGACACATGGCAGTATTTCCTCCACCGTGCTATGCACATGAACAAGTGGCTGTACACCACCTTCCACTCTCGCCACCACCGTCTCTATGTCCCTTACGCCTACGGCGCTCTTTACAACCACCCGTTCGAAGGCTTCCTCCTGGACACCTGCGGCGCTGGAATCGCATATCTTCTCACTGGAATGACCTGCAGACAGAGCATGTGGTTCTTCACCATGAGCACTGTCAAGACTGTCGACGACCACTGCGGCTACGCGTTCCCCTGGGACCCGCTGCAGCACGTCACGAGCAACAACGCCGGCTACCACGACGTGCACCACCAAAGCTGGGGCATCAAGACCAACTTCAGCCAGCCCTTCTTCACCTTCTGGGACGGCATTCTGGGCACCAAGTGGACGGGCGGCGACGTCTCCGCCAGGTACGAGCGCGCCCGCATTGCCGCACAGAAGAAAGTCGACGCCGACAACAACGCCCCCGCGGTCACCTCTTCGTCTCCTGCTGAGGGCAAGCAGTCTGCCCAGCCGTACACAAACGAAGCGGCTGAAGCCACGTCGACAGCCCGCGCCGCTCAGCCCGCTCTCGAGCCCTCCATCCCATCTGGCAAAGCCAAGCTCCAAGCGCTCGGCAGCCGACAGCAAGTGCTCGACGACAAGCAGGGCGGCGGCAAAGCGGTGCTGGCCGAAGAAAGCGCAGAGGAAGCTCAAGCACAGCAGCAACTGCGCCGGAGCCCGCGCAAGCGCTCTCGGAGCTCAGGCTTGAAAGGGTTTGCCGATAGAGTCGGCGAGAGCCTGCAGGGAAAAGGAACGGGAGTGCTTGGGGTGGAGAACTCAAGCAGGTAGGGAGAGGGGATTACAAGAAAGAGAAATAATGTCGCCTTTTCGCGAAAGGGAACGAATTGATTTGGGAAATCGGATCTGGGCGTGTTTTGGCTTAGGCGGGTAATGTCTTTTCACTTCTTCTTCCCACACTTTTTGAGCAGAATGTTTGGATACGCGACTGCCAGGCTGCCTGGGCTTAGCCAGAATCAGCTCTTCGTCCGAAGGGTTTCCATTCGTTGCGTGTAGACGTAGGTACACTCGAAATAATTTATGCTCCATTGTACGAGAAAGTTTTCTGTCTATGCTCTCTTTCACATCCGGCTATCAGCAGGCGGGAAACAGGTAAGGGTGTTCCAGGACTGTTTTTTTTTGAGTCGACTTGGTTTGGTCATTTCTGTTGGGCTACAGGTGTTTTGATCCTCCATGTCCCTCGCCACTGTGTCGTTTTGTTTTGGTCGTCGTGTTTTGGCAACGGTCGATAGTTGTCTGTGCTCCTTCTTCGGTCCGTGTACGAAAGTGAGGTGGACCCTGTGTGATCTCGCCCTCAGGCAGGGAGGGGCAGAAAAGGAGAGACACGTGACATTGACTGTTGTGCTTGACTGCGACACCGTAAGTTTATCATTTCTGGGGTGTATTTCCTTGCATATAATAAATGATGTCGGCCGCCTGTGACTTCACTTATCTGCCAGGAGACATATAGCACAATGCATCAGGCCACGTGACGGGCAGGCAGAGGGCACCCCCTACAGCCCACTTCAGCTGGTCCGCACTTTCGACTTCCGCCCATTTCTGCGCGCTCCGCCCCGCAGGCAGGCGTCACCGAGCAACCGTAAACAGAAGAGAAAGCCGCTGGGAGACTCCTTGCCGCCGCCGCAGTGTTCAGTCTCTTCCACCTCACTCCATCCCTCCTTTGACCTCCCAAAAACCATCACCAACACCGCTACCCGCCGCGGCACCGCAGTGACATCACCCGCGCCGCGCGATCAGCACAAAAGTTCACTCGAACTCTCTCCCCAGCTCGACTTCTCCTTGGTGGACCCTGCGTCTGCGTCAGCGAGAGAGCCTGCACCACACAACACCACACCCAGCAACTGCACACTGCATCCCAGCAGCGCCCGAGACTCACCCACCCCCGTCACATCTCCCGCCCGCCAGACGCCTCTCGGCACTCACGCCTCGTCTCACTCTCGCCCGGCGCTACTGCTGCATACCGAGTTGGCAGACAAACATCTGCTCGCGCCCCCGGCACCGACACCACCACTTCATTCCTTGCGGCGGTGTATGGTACTGCGCCTCTCTACAACCTTCGTTTCCACTTGAAAGCGCTACATTTCGCCCAATATGGATGTCAACCAGGTCCTCGCGGGCACGCTCTCGCCTGGTACGCTTCCGCCATGTCCCTTGAAAGCGGGCAGAGGACCAGATTGCTGATAGATTTTCAGACACCCAGATCCGTTCCGCCGCCGAGCAGCAGCTCGCACAGGCCGCTGAGGCAGACTTCGTAAGTTCTCCTCATACATGATTTCATGCTTTTTGGCTTTGCTAACGTCTTCTCCCTTTGCAGCAAGGCTACCTCACCACCCTTTCCCGCGAGCTTGCAAACGAGGGAGCCGAGTCACAAGTCCGTATAGCAGCCGGTCTTGCGCTCAAGAACTCCTTCTCCGCCCGCGACTTCACACGCCTTCGCGAGGTGCAAACGAGATGGATCCAGGGGCTCACTCCGCAGATCAAGGCGGACGTCAAGGGCTTCGCCCTTCAAACACTTACAAGCGACGACACAAGAGCTGGGAACTCTGCCGCACAATTTATTGCCGCCATTGCCGCCATCGAGTTGCCTCGCAACCAGTGGGATGAGCTAATGCCCATTCTGGTCGAGAATGTGGGCTCCGGAAAGGACTCGACCAAGAGGAGCAGCTTGCAGACTATCGGTTACGTCTGCGAGACGGACGACTCGGATCTCAGGGACGCCCTCGCCCAGCACAGCAACGCCATTCTTACTGCAGTCGTCCAAGGTGCCCGCAAGGAGGAGCCTAACAATGAGATCCGTGTTGCCGCCATCACCGCTCTTGGTGACTCACTCGAGTTCGTCCGCACCAACTTCGAGAACGAGGGCGAGCGCAACTACATCATGCAAGTTGTCTGCGAGGCCACTCAGGCCGATGAGTCCCGCATTCAAGAGGGCGCGTACGGCTGTCTGAACCGCATCATGGGTCTCTACTACGAGAAGATGAGGTTCTACATGGAGAAGGCTCTTTTCGGCCTCACCATCCAGGGCATGAAGAGCGACGAGGAGGACGTCGCCAAGCTTGCTGTCGAATTCTGGTGCACTGTTTGCGAAGAGGAGATCAGCATTGAGGATGACAACTCCCAGGCCGAGCAGGACGGCTCTACTGAGCTGAGGCAGTACTTCAACTTTGCCCGCGTGGCGACCATGGAGGTTGTGCCTGTTCTCCTTGAGCTCATGGCCAAGCAGGACGAGGATGCCACCGACGACGAGTACAATGTATCTCGTGCCGCCTACCAGTGTGTTCAGCTTTGGTCTCAGGCTGTCGGCAGCCAGGTCGTGCCGCCCATCCTCAGCTTTGTTGAGAAGCACCTCCGCGCTGAGGACTGGCACTACCGTGATGCCGCCGTCTCTGCTTTCGGTGCCATGATGGAGGGTCCTGATGAGAAGGTTCTAGACCCGCTCGTCAAGCAGGCTTTGCCGGTCCTGATCGAGATGATGAACGACCAGGTTGTCCAGGTCAAGGACTCCGTCGCCTTCGCGCTCGGTCGCGTTTGCGAAGCCACTTACGAGTCCATCGACCCGGAAACCCTCACTAAGCTCATCACCGCGCTCTTCGGTGGTCTCAGCTCGCACCCTAAGATGGCTAGCAGCTGCTGCTGGGCTCTCATGAACCTTGCTGACCGCTTCGCTGGCGAGCCCGGCTGTGAATCCAACGCTCTCTCCCAGCACTGGCAGGCGAGCGCACAGCACCTCCTGCAGGTGACAGAGTCTACCCAGGACAACCAGCTGCGTACTGCTGCTTACGAAGTTCTTAACGCTTTCATCACAAACGCTGCCAATGACTCAGTCCACATGGTTGCTGGCCTCAGCAACGTTGTCCTTGAGCGTCTTGAAAAGACCATCCCTATGCAGCAGCAGGTCGTGTCCGTCGAGGACCGTCTCACTCTTGAGGAGATCCAGACTTCGCTTACTTCTGTCATCCTGACTATCATTCAGCGTCTGGAGACCGAGGTCGCTCCTCAGGCCGATCGCATCATGCAGCTGCTTCTCTCTCTTCTGCAGTCCCTCCCCGCCAAGAGCTCCGTCCCTGACACTGTCCTCGGCGCGATCAGCGCTCTCGCCAACGTCCTTGAGGCCGACTTCGAGAAGTACATGCAGGCTTTCGTTCCCTTCCTCCTCAGTGCTCTGAACAACCAGGAGGAGCCGGCTCTCTGCTCTGTCGCCATTGGTCTTGTTAGCGACATCAGCCGCGGCCTTGAGGAGAAGGTTCAGCCTTTCTGCGATCAGTTCATGAACTCCCTTCTCAACAACCTGCGCAGTGCTGTTCTTGGCAACCAGTTCAAGCCTGCTATCCTGCAGTGCTTCGGTGACATCGCCCAGGCCATCGGCGGTGCCTTTGAGACCTACCTTTCCGTTGTTGGTCAGGTCCTGCAGCAGGCGGCTTCCATCTCCGCTCAGGAGGAGACCAACTTCGAGATGCTCGATTACATTGTCTCCCTTCGTGAGGGCATCATGGATGCCTGGGACGGTATCATTATCGCCATGCGCGCTGGCAACAAGGTGCAGCTGCTCCAGCCCTACGTCGAGTCGATCTTCCAGTTGCTGTCGCAGGTCTATCAGGACTCCAACCGCACTGAGGGTCTTCTTCGCTCCAGCATGGGTGTTGTCGGGTAGGTCCACTCATTCAAATGTTTTCATTGACAGGTAGGAAGAGGAAGCTAACATCTTCTAGCGATATTTCCGAGGCTTTCCCCAACGGCGAGTTCGCCAACTTCTTCCGTGCCGACTGGCTCACTCAGATGGCTCGCGACACTCGCGGAACGAAGGACTTCTCCTCTCGCACCCAGGACACTGCTCGTTGGGCCCGCGATCAGATCAAGCGCCAGTCTGGTAAGTCAAGTTTTCCCGTCACCCAGGTTTCCTGGGATTATAAATGTGCCGTCCCGCCAACAATAGTCGTCTCGGCTTTGCATGAATCATTCTAGTATTCCCGGCGTGATCTCTCATTTATTATTACCTGATTATATTTACTGACTTTTGTAGCCACTGCTGGCAACGTGATGTCTTAAGTACCCACTGAGGCTTGAGATGTTCTATCCAGTCAAGGGCAGCGTAGGCCTTCCACCTGACTGGATTTATGCTTCAACAAGCACCCCTCCGCATCGCCAAGGTTGCGAACCAACGCTACCACAAGCGGCCGAGACCGTGGACAAGCTGGCAATTACCAGCATGGTCACCCATGCCTACAACAGCTTCGTGCACTCGCCCTCGACCTCAGCCTGACCTCCCCGTCCCGTGCACCACGAACACCCTTTTCGTCCGCACACCCCATCCCCTCAATACCCCAACGCACGACCCCAGCATAGAACATGCTCCTGCACGACAAATGCCGGAGATGACCTCACGGCCCCCACCTACATCCCAAGATATATTCTACGCAACGCCCGATACCCTTGTTCGACCTCGCCGCCGCCACCGTTCAGTTCTCGGCTCGGTTCCGGAATGATCTTCCCTGTTGATTTTTCTTCGAAATGCATAGCGTTCAGGGGACGGAAGGAAAGGAACGGAATGGGAACGAAGCTCACGCGAACCACGTGGGTCGGGAGGTGTCTTGTTTCTTGGCCTGACGGCCTAGGAACCCGGATCGGATGTCTTTTGCGCCCTTGGGATGATACACTTACATCACGGCGGTTTCCTTCTTTTCTTCTTGATTCTATTCTACTTCCCTGAACCTCCGATGTTCTCGCCCTCTCGTAGTAATCACCAACCACCCTACCCTACAACCTTTATATCCTTACTCTCATCTGCCGTTGGTCACCTTTTGTCGATGTCCCCATTCGTCTCTTGTTTCGGAGGTGGTCCGTTGTCTCGAGAGCGTGCTTATTCTTCGTTGCCTCGCCCTGGGACTGAGACATGCTACTGACGTTTCGATCAGCTCACAGCACAATAGTGATCCTACCTCACACCGGCATCAGCTTTACAACGCACGCCATATGACTTGATTCTTCCATCGACTTCCTTGACCGAAACCAGAACAAGACAGACGGCTAGCACTACTGCAAGAAATTGCTAACCATGACCTCTCATCAACAGAAAAGCCTAACACTCGCTCCAACGATGGCAACGCCTCGATCCGCGAGCGCCTCATCTCTGCTCTCCCGCCCCTCCCGGACCGCAGGCCTGACGAGAGGTACGATTTGATCATTGCGGATTGGATTCGAAGGGGCTTGGGCGATGAGGTCTTGAGCATGGATGCTGCTGGAAGGTGGGTCAGAGGCGACGGGAGGTTGGTTGTGGAGAGGTCGTCGTCTCCGCTTTCGCGGGGATGGGGGGTTGGAGAGGAGGATGAGGAGGGTAGGGGGAGAGGCTGAGAAGTAGTCGAGTGTCCATTGTGGAGGACTTTGGTTTGGACTTGTGCCTGGGCTTTGGAAGAAATGCTTCGCTGTTTTGGATATGTGAAGCTTTTGGCATTGGAGTAAGGTTATTGGGGACTTCTTCGGTGTTTTTCGTCATCAGACTTCTTCTCGATGCAAGAGTTGTCTTAGGAGGACTATTGGTTATTAACCGTTTTTTGTAGATTGCAGACAGAGGTATAAGTTCTCTATTTGATCCAATGCCAATGTTTTCCCTTCATCGAAGTCGTACCTCGTAGACATGGAGCTGGGTAGACCCTGAAAAGCTGCAAGCAAACAGAGCCCCGCGATGATGCGGGGAAGAAAGCTCATTGCAGATCCAGCGACAAAACACCTTGTAGCCATTCCACTTCTTCCTTGTTACAGTTTCACAAACAAACGCCAAACTCTACTCCAGTCAACTCTTTTCAAAATGTCTGCCATTCCCACTTCAACCTCCGTCAGCGAGTCGGCCGTCATTCGCGCCCCTCTCTCTCACGTCTGGCACCTCATCAAGATCCAGGACTTCAGCAAGTTCTGGACTGCTCTCAGCAGCTCCGAGTTCGTCAAGGGCGCCAGCGAGGAGACCGACGTCGTCAAGTGGACTTTCAAGGACGGCTCCGTCATTGAGGTCAAGCAGGAGGAGCACTCTGTATGTCTTTCTACCGTTTGCGACAAAACCCTCCGCACAAAGCTACAGCAGAGCTAACGTGACGTCGCAGTCCATCAACCACTACATCACCTACTCCGTCATCACCTCCCAGCCCGCCCTGACCTACACCTCCGTCGTCAGCACCGTCCGCTGCTACGCCGTCACCAGCGGCGACCTCGAGGGCTCCACCTTCGTCGAGTACACCGGCAACTTCTCTAGCGACGCCGACGCTGGTGAGTCGAGCTTACGCCTTCCTGCCTGCGAGCTTGTACTGACAATTGTTCCCCACAGGTGTGATCCAGGACGCCAAGTTCAAGCGCCGCGAGGCCCTCGCCGACCTGGCCAAGGCTGCCACCAAGCAGTAGATCCTTTTCTTAGAGGGTTACGCTGGGATGGGATGGAAGGCTTGGAGGCGAAGATGAGCTCGAAATGCCATGCATAATATGTGGACGCAAAGGCGAGATCGGTAATCGGAAATGATAAAGAGATCCCGACATATGAGCAATCAGGAAGATTAGGTACGCACACCATGAGTAGTCTTTTGATGGGTGCATGTGGATGTTCTTGTATGGTCAGCCCTACCGCACTTCTGAGCTACGTCTCGTTATTTTATCAGTGGTTCATGGCTTGTAGTTGAATTTGGAAGCGCATTAGTCGATGAACAAATCGCTCCGATCTACTAGCAAGCCTATATGTAATACACAACATGGATTCAATCACCAAGCGACCGAGAAAGTCAATCGGGTTCAATGGTCTAGCGGTTACGATTCTCGCTTAGGGTGTACCCTGAGGCACGATTGCGAGAGGTCCCCGGTTCGAGTCCGGGTTGAACCCCAGTTTTTTGTCTTTTTGCACTCTCCAGACCAACGTGAGGAGGAAGATCATTGCATACAAGTTCCTTCAGATTACCAAGCGCTTGAGGGAAATGGATGTGTGTGTATATACATGTCTAAATCCAAACCACTCTCCAGAAGCTGCTTTCATGTATTAACCCATCTTTCCTCTGATCCTCGGGCGAGATTTCGTTATGCTCTGAGTCCAAGCCCGCCAGACATACCGCGAAAGATTTTGCCAGGTCTTGCGATTCCATAGAGCGTCCGGAGCGCGGACTACTGGCATGCTCTATGCTTGCACCGACCGAGTGGATTTTCATGGTCTGGTTGTGATGCTACATTAGTATCGTGGCTACCAATATCATACTTCTTGCCGAAGAACTTACAAGAATGTTTCCGTTGTGTAACAGATTCACAGTGGGCATAGTACGCAGTAAGCCCAGAAGCTCACGAGCCAACCTTTCCTGCGTTTTCCAACAGCGTTCTTCCATCAATCTGAGCGCCTCGCCCTGTAGAGTTGTCTCCAGTGATGCTCGCATCTGTTCCGCTAGGGCATCCTGAGCCCACAGATGTGTGACGCGTATGATGACCCGCAGCGCCTGGTACTGCGGACTGAGGATGTCAGAACGCGCTGGTGTTGAATACGAGCGAGATTCCCCCGACGCCGATGCAATCTCCTCTGGAAGATCATCCAAACAATGTTCCAGGCTCGTCAATCGCTCTTCAGCTAGCGAGGGAAAAAGGTTTGTTGGGTTGCGTTTCCAGGAGCATAGAAACTTCCTTGACTTGCAGGCGAGCTATCCGACTCGGTCGACTGTCGACTTCGCGGTCCGTAAACAAGGTTCGCTTTGAGGAGGTCCACATTGACTGTTGCCAATGCATTTAGGCCAGCGACGAGCGGTAGCCGACCTGGAGGTTGATCCAAAACTTCATGTTCGATAAGGAATTCATCGTCAATTTCCAGCGGCAATAGTTGTTCTTTGGCGCGAGTCATTTGCGTGACATACGTTTGCGTGAAATCCAAGTTCATTTCCAATAAGTCTAGATGACTGAGCAAAATGTCAGCACTCTTGATTGAGTGGATCATCAGTGGCTCATCACCCACCGTTCGGACATGAAATTCATCCAAAGGGCCTTCTTGCGGAGTTGCCGCTCGATTTGATCGAGTTAGTCGTAGGCATCGACGTTATGCAGCCCCAAGTGCCTCGCCATCGCATTCGCCTCGGAGTGGTGCATCAAAGCGCGTCTGACCAGCTTCATCTGAGCATTAGCCACCACGTGGAGGTATGCGCATGCCCACTTGTCGATTGAGAGGTCATCGTAGTGATTGGGAGGCCGAACGGGAAGAATGAGTCGTTCTCCGGTTTCCAACATCTCTTTGCGGCCAGCATGTGTGAAGGACGAGTCGAGCTGTCGGCACGCGCGAATCATTCCAGGCATCGTGCACACGGTCGCCACCAGAATCGAAATCACCAGCGAGAAGAAGGCGGGGTCATGTACATGGGTGCGATCATTGAGGCGTGCGAAGAAAGTGGACTTGTGTACCACTGGGGTCAAAGGGTAAAGATGGCCCATAAAGTTCTGGATCAAAAAGTCGAAGATCTTCTTTGGGCAAAAGGCATCCAGAGCGCCTCTTAGATTGTGGACATTCTTTTCGTTTGGAAGTCGTACCAAAACATCGTGTCTGTCTTCGGTGTCAGCAGTGGGAACGTAGTGGGACAAAATGGGAAGCACTTGCGGCTTATGTAGAGGTCCACGTTGTTTATACGGCAAATCGAAAGTACATCGAAGAGAATGGCTTCGACAAGCCTTGCACGGTGATGGCTTGCCTCCACTGGGCGATGGTAGAACGCATTTCCTCTTATTGGTGCAGCATTCATCGCGTGTCCGCTTGGGCAAGGCATGTCGTGGCGTTGGCGGCCACAGATCTGAGAAGCTTTGGCGTGGCCATCAAAGCTCTATTGAAGGTGATGGATCCATTCAACTAGAAGAGTTATGACGGATGCCTCCAAGGGAGTATAGCGGAGCGGCACGGAGATGGTACCTCACAGCCCCGTTTATCACATGATTGCATAAAGCACGGGACAGATGTGTCATTCCTGGCCGTAGATCATGCCAGGATCGGTACATATGCATGTGTCTTATGGCGTTCGGAATAAGCACTACCGGTAAATTCGCTGCAGGCCCTAAGCACGTACTTCTGCATTTCCATTGCTGCAACGCGGCTCACAGTGCATCGCGATTCGCTTGACGCCATCGCAATTGTCCCGCACAGGGCAGGTCGGATCCCCATTCTCAACGGCTGAATGAACTTTGCCCGTTGAAGATCTCGTATGTCACGGGGGGCAGCGTTTATAAGACGTGTGGTCCGCAGCATTCAGGATGTAGATTACTTCTACCGCTAAATGAAAATTGCACCATGGCCAGGAGATTCGTCGTACTTGCCTTTGCAGCGGTTGCACAAGCACAATCCAACGTCCCAGCCCGAATTGTTGAACGATGCCCTCATCTTGCTCATGACAGCGCGGTCGCTTGTGTCAATGACTATGCGTCTGTCCTGCCGTACCCCTTTGAGAGGGCGACTGCCAGAAATGGCGTCGATCCCGAGAACGACACCTTCGTGGACACCTCGGTACCTTCCGACGACTCTTTTCGCCGACTGACGGACACATCATTCGTCGTTTTCGATCGGGGGAGGGGTCTCGACATCCTCGGATCTGCGCCAAAATTGGAAAGAGTCTTCGAAACCAGGGACGACAGCATCCACGAAGGCCCGGTATATGTCCCTGGTTCGAACGCTATCATCTTTTCTCAGCCGCATCAGGGTGTATACCAACAAAAGATGATCAATCTGAATGGCACTGAGCCGACAATTAGTAACTTCACGACCGATCCCCCTGTCTACGCCGTAAATGGCGGAAGGCTCTACAAAGGCAAAATCTACTGGGCATCCGAAGCAAGCTATTCCTTTCCCAGCTCAGGGAATGGCAGCACCATCAACCAGGCCCCAGGTATCTACGAACTGGATCCCTACACGCGCAAAGTCCGCACACTACTCAACAACTACTTCGGCCAGCAGCTCAACAGTCCAAATGATCTCGTCATAGACAGCAGAGGCGACATCTATTTCTCAGACTCATGGTACGGCTATGCCATAAACGTCACAGACTATCCGGTTTTGAAGCCTCAGACTTACCGCTTCCGGCCCTCGACCAGGGCCGTGAGCGTCGTGGAAGATTCGCTGGAACAGCCAAACGGTCTCGGAATCAGCCCGGATGGAAAGACCATGTACATCAGCGACACAGGCCTCACCGATTTCGATGGCGCTCCCGATGACAGACTTCCGCGATATACCTTCAACAAGTTCGGAGGGCGCACAGTCTACGCTTTTGACGTCAACTTCGCTCCTTCTGGAAACTACTTGACAAACAAAAGACCCATCTGGTACGCGCAAACGTTTGCCGTGGATGGCATGCACGTTAGTCGCGAGGGCTACGTACTCGGAGCTTCGGGGTCAGGCATTGATGTGCTGAGCGAATGGGGAGAGTTGATCCTGAGAATTGAGGTCAGCGGCGAAATTAACAACTTTCATTTCGCGGGCCCGGACAGGCAAGAGCTGTGGCTGTTCGGCCCTGGCGGTATCTGGAGAGTTACTGGCCTCCAGGGAATCCGTGGTATGGTTGACGAGTGACCGGACGTTGGTGTTGTATTCGCCTCGTTGTGGTTTTTCGTGACCTTATTCGTTTGCCTCTTTCCGCGGTGTCTCTGGGATCCACCCGAAGGATGCAAGCTACTATGTTCAAAATTTCTTGAGTCTTTGCCACGTCATGTGTCCCATGTGTAATACCCTGTTCATCATACACATGCGCATTTTAAGTCCGCTAAATCGCTATCAAAAGAGATCCAATTAAAAACATTCAGGTCGTGTTGTTCCATTGCGCTGCGTTGTTGATCAACTACTCGTTCGCCTCACACATAAGCCTCTGTATTCTCATCTTTGCCTTCCATAACACTGCACTGCGAAAGCTTCTCAACTTCCAATGGCAGAAGCATGCATCTATCCTCAGACCTAGCGTTTGAGATGCTTGGAGGGAGGTTTGAAGAATCATCCGCCATGGCAGAAGGAGATGCAGTCGCGTGCTCAAGATCGTTTTCGTTTACCACACACCGCGGCAGATGGACCGGCACCAAAGATGCAGAAGAGCACCGATCGAGCGGCCCGTGTTTCATCATCTCCGGCAATGAGTCACCTGTTTCTTCAAGTTTCTCGAAATAAGCGACATTCTCAATGGACTGCGAGCCGTCGACCACTGACTGCTCGTTGAGCACCGCGTCTTCATTTAGAGCATTCCTTTCTTCAACATGGGAAACACCTTCGAATTGAAGAGCCGAATTGGTGTTGATGCTTTCTTCAACCTTCGAAGCTGTTGTAAGCCCTTCCGGTATACTGTGTTCCGTAATGACCGCAGGATGAGGAATCAAAGGATTGACAACCTCCGAGTTGTCGAGATCCTCGTTGTTCTTTGCGTCGAACAGACCTATGGATGAACTGCCTCCAGCAGATTGAGATTCGAGTGTTGGTGATATCCCAAGGAAAGGGCCTACGCCTTCCTGAGTATGCATAGATAGGGCAGATAGTCTAATGCTCGGCATGGAAATCGCTGTAGGCTCCAGAGTGAATATCAGGCCACCGAATGCCATCATGAACAACAGAACGACTACGTTCGCCCTCTTTCGCATCAGCAAAAAGATGTAGTTCCGCAACAAGATCGACAACGGAATATCTTTACGTCGGTAAATGTCTGGCAGCTCCGTGTATATTGCTTGATCGGCGTACTCGGGCTCACTTGGCATTGGCTTTTCGGCGTTTCCCGGCTCGGGGCCCGGCGTAGCATTTGATTGCTGGCGTTGCTCGTTCATGACAATCTGCTCGATTTCTCGTACCATTGCAGCTTCCCTCGCTCGCTCAGCATCGTCCTCGAGGATCCTCATGCGCTCTTCGACCAGCTCGTTGACCCGGCGTTCTTCCGCTTCGCGATCGATGTGCACCATTGCATGGGCATGGTATTCCATTTCATCCACTTTCATCCTCAAATCATCCTTGATATAAGGCATGATTTCCACATCCACTCTCTCCATCTCGCTCCAAGCGGCTGACCATGCGCTCGCATGCATGAGCCCGTTGGCAGCAAAAACCCTGATCGACCACTTCTGCTTGCCGGATCCAGCAGCTTTGAGATGGTGATGGCAGGTGGAGCAATGTTCGTCATCGGACTCTTCCACGCTGGATCCCATTCCAGAATCATTGCTCCCGCTCTCGGAAGTCAAAGCGGAGTCGGTGGAATGCCTGTTGCGGTAATGTCCGCACTTGGTAAGGAGTGGTTGCTGAAGCTCGAGCGCTTCGAGAAGCTTTTCTTCAAGAAGTTCATAGTCATCTCTTGGATGGGGAATGAGAATCCCTCGCTTTACAACGGTACCAGACAACTTGGACTTTAGCAGCTGCATGCTCTCCAAAGTATGCGACGGCAGGACCTCACGCATCGCTTGGACGCTCCAAGATATGTTGACCGGCAGCACCGTAATGTGCAACAAGACGAGCGGTAGCTGCTTCGATTCCCTTTCATCCAGTTCATTGTCATTCCCTCTCGCTTTTCCACGAGGGCTGCCTCGAGGCTCTGACTGTGGGGTTCCATATCTGCTCTTCCGCAGAGGAGAGCTCATCTGCATGCGACGAACAGATGGGCGGGAATAGGTCGGCGTGTACGGCTTGTGCATAGGCGTGCGCTCGAAGTCTGTCGGATAGTTCGACTCCGGGAGAGAAGAAATCGAAGTCCTTGTGTAATTCTTCTCGTCATCGCCTTCTTGTGCCCTCTCATCCTGTCGAGCTCTCGCATCATCGTCGCTCTCCGTCACAAACCCATCGTCTCTCCTCCCACCGGTCCAGCCAGCAGGCTTTTCCAACTCTTCTCCATGCTTCGCAGTGTCGTCCGAAGAGGGAGTCGCGTTTGGGTCGAGTGTCGAGGCGTCGGCGTCAGAGTAGATATGGAACGGCGTTGTCTTAGACAAGCGAGCCATGTGGTCGTAGAATGTGGGGACCAAGGCGTGTCGGTGCTCTAACCGGAGGCCTGACTTGAGAAGGGGCTCGAGAGTTTGGCCTTGCCCACCTTTTCACAAGGATCTCCCTACTCTTCCCCAGAAAGTAGTGGTGTACTAAAAGTATCAACGTTCGCGGTGAAGCCCAAACGAGTGCGCTGGCGTAAACAGTTCGTCGAGCGGGGCAACCGGCTTTTCGGACTGACTTCGCACCAGCTACAAGCGAGCCTAGAATCTCTCTGCCTCCCGTTTATATCACACTACAGGGTGACAAGCCGGTCAAGAAAGGTGTACTGCGGACGAGGGACGGCATTTTGACCGGACATATGTTTTCACAGCTTCTCAACTGCTGCATACAGCTATACTGCTAGATACGATAGCAGTCCGAATGAATCAGACGGCTTCCCAGACATGCTATCTTGAACAGAAAGCCTGTTTGTAAATGCGTTTTGCGAGCTCTTTTTCTTTCGAGACTATGTCGCTCGCCAAGTACTCAGGAAGCATCACGCTAGATACTAATGAATAATAGTTTGACAAATGGACAGAGCAACGGAACATTAACCCTAACCCTAGACAACACTACGCCTTGCCCCACCAAACGTCATGCGCAACTGTGGCTGCGCATCGCATCTCGCTGGCCGATTATGCAGATTTGTACCGTCAGATCTAGCCTCCGTTCATCGCACGCCTCGCCGTCCGAAGTTCTTGGTATCTAGCGATTTCAGAAGAGGAGCATGGACAGGTTCAAGGGCTTAGCAAAGGGAGGATGGCACCCGCCGGGTGACCCGTCCATCTCGCGCAAAACGTGGAAATCAGACCTCAAGGGAATGGCCACAGGACAGAAGAAAGATCCATACGAGCAATCACGAAACCATGAATCGCGGCCCCTCGCATCACTGAGAGATCGTGTGTCATTGGTCCCTCCCGTACTGTGCGACGAATGCTGACGGACATCTGTAGCGGACTCTTTTGGCCCTCCGCCGAAGCACTCAGCCTACTATGGAGCCGGCGCTTCAACACCGAGTCGCACAAACACTGGCTCACCCTCAAGTGGAGGGGGATTAGGGGGACCAGTGCCAGCGCCTAGGCGTATAACACAGCAAGAGGAAGTCGAGGAAGAGGAGGCAGCGAAGCCACCGCCTGGTCCTTATCGCACGGATACTACAGGGTTGCGAACAGACAATCTTCCCCCACCGCCAGTACGAAGAGCTGGGACGGGCTCATCAAGCCCTGGCCCAGCGCCTCCTCCAAGAAACAGGCCAAACCCCGCTCTGCCTGGTCGCGCACCAGTACCTGCTCCTGCGGCAGCGACACCGCCTCCGAGAGCTGCCGCTGCGAAACCCCCACCCATGCTCCCCCCGAGACAGAATGAGTATCCAGACGAATTTACTCCACCCCCACCGCCGTCGTATGGAGAGGCGACGCAGCCTGCCGCTCCGTCAAATTCCGCCTCTCTCAATCAGAGCGCGGTCAATCGCCTGGGTCAGGCTGGTGTCTCTGTGCCTGGATTTGGAATCGGCAACAATGCTGCGCCCACTGACACTCCCTCAGCACAAGGACACCCGAACCAATTGAGTGAGCTTCAGCAGCGCTTTTCGCGACTGGGTACCGGATCCCCGCACGGTGCGCAACCTCCAAGCGGCGCACCCGCACCCTCGTGGCAGCAGAGGCAGCAGCCCCAGCCTATTCCTTCTTCGCAATACTCTGGGCAGCAAACTGGTGTCATACCGCCCGCTGCATCTCCAGGAGCTGCTGCTGCTGCTGCCAAGAAGAAGCCAGCTCCACCTCCGCCGCCGAAGAAGAGCACCCTGCAAACGAATGATGGCGGGGATGGCCCTGCACCGCCGCCTGTCCCCATGTCCAGTAAACCCAAGCCATCTTGAGATATTATGTTGCTATGGACCTTGCTATATATGCAGAACCAGTCTCAGATACCCAAGCCATCCGATCTTCACTATTTCAGGAAGCAATCATCAACGTGTCATCCGTGAACCGTGCATGTTCTTGTGAGAATTCAGAAATCCTGTAAGACTTGACTGCGGTGTCCTCGTGTTGGCATTATCGAGAAAATCACTCTGAATCGATGCATTATACGGGCAGAACCATTACCCTAACCCTTACTTCGGGGTCGGCGATTGAAAGGCCTCGGTCAAAGTAGACTAGTGGACCGTGCTTTGCACGGCTAGATCCGTGGCTCCAGGGCCGGCCAAAAAGTCGAGCCGCGTCCTTGCCATTTTCAGCGTTCTGGCAAGGCGATCTGCCCTCTCCGAATACATTCACCACTCTACCCTACCGAATTGTCGCAACCATGAAAAGAAAGGTTGCAGCATTGGAGAAGGTCGATGCCGACCTGCCCAACCTTCAGCACAAAATTCGCAACGACCCTCTGTCCTACCAACAAGACTTTCAGGCGCAGTTTGACCAGTATGCGAGTTTGCGCGAGCTTTTCCTGCAGTCGCCAACGACGACAGACGATAGCGGCGTGGTCAGACTGAAAGATTTGATCGACTTCGTCAGCCATGTTGCTGATTGCTACCCTACGCTGACGGCCTCATTCCCCAAGGATGTGAGCAGCCTACTGGAACTTCACCATGCGAGTTTGGACGCGGAACTGAGGGACAAATTGGTGGGCTCTTTGGTTCTGCTCCGAAGAAAAGATATTATCGATTCGGCAGCGCTTCTTGACACCCTTTGGCCGCTGCTGTTGAACACGCCTTCTAAGTCCCTTCGAGAATTGCTTTTCACAAAGATCATTTCCGACTTGCGAACATCGAATGCGAAAGCGACCAACCACAAGCTCAACCGCCACATGCAATCAAAGTTTTTCGATCTCATCGCTTCGGATCCCGCGTCGCCAAAGTGTCTTTGGCCGGTCAAGATCACAAGAGAGTTGTGGAAGAGACAGGTATGGACAGAAGCCAAGGCAGTGGCCGTTATGAAAGAGGCGGCCCTGAGCCAGGATGCGAAGGTCGTCACTGGTGGTGTGCGATTCTTCCTGGGCGGTGATCAAGAGCGTGAAGAGGCAGCTGCGGAGGAAGACCAAGATGACGAGGGACACGTCGACATCAGGAAGCTTAAACACGTTGCTGGAATCAACAAGAAGTCCGGAAAGCGTGCGAACGAGCTGAGAGATGCCGCCAAGAAGGTGAAGAGACAGGAGAGGAAGAAGAATGCGCCGCAACAACTCAACTTCAGCGCTTTGCATCTGCTGCATGACCCCCAAGGTTTCGCCGAGGAGCTTTTCCAACGGCACTTGCAACCGGCGCAGCCTAAGGTGCGTCTGAACTTGGACCAGAAGTTGTTGGTGCTTCAGCTCGTCTCACGTCTGGTTGGCCTGCACAAACTCACTCTCATTTCCTTGTACTCCTACTTCCTCAAATTCCTGGTACCCAAGCAGCCCAAGGTTACATCATTCCTGGCCTCATTAGCGCAAGCATCACATAGTCTGGTACCGCCGGACGTTCTGGAGCCCTTGATTGTCAAGATTGCGAACGAATTCGTATCGGAAGCCTCTGCGGGCGAGGTTGCAAGTGCCGGCCTGAATGGTATCAGGGAAGTTTGCGTGCGACAACCTCTCGCGATGACAGAGACCCTTCTACAAGATTTGGTTCAGTACAGGAAATCAAAGGATAAAGGTGTACAGATGGCTGCGCGTGGTCTTCTCTCACTCTACCGAGAAGTTGGAGCTGAGATGTTGAGGAGGAAGGACCGTGGCAAGGAGGCAGCCATGGGTCTGCGAACTGGCGACAAGAGCTCAGCACGATTCGGCGAAGTTGCGGCCGGGGGCATTGAGGGCCTTGACCTTTTGGAGAAATGGAAGGAGGAGCAAGGTATTAACAGTGAGAACGAGGATGAAGACGCCGGCTGGGACAATTGGGACGCGGAATCCGACGACAGTGACGATGGCGAGGGTTGGATCAATGTGGAGAGCGACGGAGAGGACATTGACATCTCAGACTCCGAGGATGAGCGTGAGAAGAAGGCAAAGGCAAAGGCCAAAGAGGCTGGCGAGGGTGCTGACAAGGATGAGGCGAGCAAGCCGGGAGAGGCCGAGGCGGCACTCAAGGAAGAAGAGAATCGCATCTCGAAGCTCGCCACCACTCGTATCCTTACACCCGCTGATCTTGCCAAACTCAACGAACTGCGCCAGACAGCCGCAATCACAGCGGCCCTCCCTGCCAACAAGCGTCGCCGCATCCAACAGCAACAGCAAGCTGCCGCCGAACGCCACAACGATGACGCTCTTACCGCAGATCAAATTGAGGGTCTCGCTAGTCTATCGCACAAGATGACCAAGGAAGAGAAGCTCCGCAAAGCCAAGGGTGACCCCGAAGAGAGGAACGATCACCGCAGCTCAACAGCGAAGAGAAAGGAGCAGAAGCGAGCGGAAGGCAAGAGCACGACGAACAAAGAGAAGGCTCGCAAGAAGAACTTCTTGATGACCATCGGCAAGGCCAAGAGAAAGGGCAAGAGGAGTTTGGCGGACGAGCAGAAAATCCAGCGAGGCCACATCTCGAGGATGAAGAGGGGTGGAAAGAGAGGAAACATGGGTTAAGGAGATTAAAGTTGTCTGTGCAGGTGACGTGCTAGTAATGAATGTGTCCAGGCTACGAGCAGCCGGTTTCTTGTCTCCCAAATCGCTGAAACACTTTCATTTTTGCAGCCTCACAACTGCTTCCAAGGCCTTTCGCGTTTTGCAATGTTCCGTTCAAGCATTCATACTTACCCCAACCCTAACCCTACCTTGATCGCCTCGTGGAGAGACCACCGGCATTACCTCGTCTACGTTGGCTTATGATGCGCCAAACAGGATTGGATATTACCGAATAGTCTCTTGCAATAATCCGGAGCATCTTTCATCGTCTAGAGTTGCGTAGAGGGTTGCGTCTATGACAGATCACGTTTTGGGGATCCCCAAGCTAGGCAACTACAAGCCACCAACGTGAGCACCGACAGCTGCTGCTATCGGGTACACGAGCAGCAGCATAAGATTGAAAACACGGTAGCAAATACATCGAATCCATGTGAGCAATTTTGAGATGGAGTCATAAACTGAATCTTTGAGTGATTGAACCTTCAGTCGCGAAGAGGCTGACCCTTCGGTGTTGACGAGATTGTGCGCTGGGAACAAATTGTAGGTATATATTGTGTATAATAGTGACAAGCTTCATCAAGGCGTTGTAGCAAAGTGGTTAATGCGATTGACTAGAAATCAATTCCCTTCGGGGGCGTAGGTTCGAATCCTGCCAACGTCGAAAATTTCTTTTTTTGCCATTTACGGCATCCGAAGTCTTTTTCAACTTGCCTCAGCGCTTGAGAACGCTGGCACGACAAATGAGGCATGCCACATAAAAGTGCCGGTCAGCCAGTCTCATAACGAGGGGCGCGTCAACAGAGACTGACACGCACACTGAAGGGGGCAAAATGTGGTTATTTGTACAGTTGACCCTACCTTAGTATACATAGAAATGCAACACGAGGGATGTGGCATTGCTGGTCAACAATGACACAGCTCACTCTAAAAAGCCCTGAAACGAGCTCCCACCGGTACCCTTGTACAGCTGCTGCTCATGCACGATGTGCTCACCGTCCAGGACTCCCGTGCCGATGATGTACCTCCAAAACTCGTTCTGGCCACTCAAGCCTCTCACGCCAACTCTCAACAATCCCTTTGATTCCCTCACATCGTCCACCAGACCACGCAAACGCGCCCATTCGTCGCATTCAGCAAACGCTCTCGCCACAACCTGAAGCATCTGCCAAGATGGGCGTTTGCCCTCGCGCGACATGACTTCGAGAAATCGGAAGACGGGGCCGAGTCCGAGTTGCGAGTGGTGACGCGCGTAACCCTCGACCAGGCGTTCGTAGAAGATGGTGTCGAGTGGGACGCGATTGCCGTCGTGGCCGCTTTCGATCCTAGACCAGAGAGCGTCCACAGCTGCAAGGTCGGGTGGATCGGCGTCGAAATAGGAGGTCATGAGGATGGTATAGATGTGGGAAGTGGGTTCTATTCCTGCCTGAGACATGTGCTCGAGCACGGCGCGGGCGGCTTCGTGGTTCGCGTACTTCTTCAGCATGCGGTCAATGATGAGGGCGTATCCCTTTGCGTCCAGCCTGGCAGATGATGATGAAGCTTCAGTCATTGCGATCATGTCAAGAAGCTTGGCTGTCTGCTCAGCCATGGATAGCTCGGAGAAGTAATCAGACTGGAAAAGGGCGGTCAATAGGACGGTCGTGGTAGTGCTGTTGGGCTCGATTGCCTTGTTTCGCATATGCTGCAGGATGGTAGATGCCTCTTCAAATCTTCCGTAACGCATCGCGACGTTGAGAAGTGTGTTGTAGGTTGTCAAGTCGAACTCGATGGCAAAGTCGCGTGCCCAAGATAGCACCTTGGGTATGTGCTCGTCAAACTTGTTCGCCAAGGAGGATGTAGCCGAGTTGACAACGACCAGACTCGGACGCGGCACACCATCAACGTCGCTGTCCCATTGCTTGAGATCAATTTCTTGCGTCTTTACGACTGCCCGCTGCTTTGCAGGCATCTTATTCAGTAAAGTCTTCTGTTTGGCTTGGACCTTTGCAATCCATTCCTGACCCATTTCCTGTAACGCGAAAAACGCGTCGCTGACTCGTTTCGCATTGAAAAGACAGAACACGCGGACACTCCAGGCATGTTGGTCAGGCTGTACACCCTCAGACCGCATGCGTGCCCAAAATTTCTCCATCGTGTCAGCGTCATTTGCACGGGAGCAGCCCCGCATCATGACTGTCCAGGTCTTGACAGTCGGGTTTAGTCCAGCCTCAATGACGATGTTCCAAACATGGACAGCTGACCTAGGCTGACGCAAAGTCACGAACGCCAGCATGAAATGTTCGTACAGAAAAAGCGGCAACGAGGACGGGCCTGACTCCTGCTCGGCGATGAACGAGGAGACTTCCGCCCAGCACTTCTCAGCCAGGTGGAGATTGCTGCTCTCGATGCAACGCCCCAGCCGCTTGATCCAACCGGAGACCATGCGATGCACGTCTGTATCCATGCCGCCAACCTCCGAAACACTGAAGCCAGCATTGATCAAAGCCGCTTTGTCCAAGATATTGACTGGCTTAGTGTCCTCAATGACCGACACCGGCTCCGTGAAGCCCACGGCTTGATGATCGTCTTGAGAACTCAAAGAACGGTCCCCTTGGGACACAGGCTCAGGAAGGTCAGTGGACTTATTGGATTCTCGTGAGATTGCATCCCTTTCTGGTTTCCCTCTGTTTTCCCTGACAGCAGGAATATCCGCAAAGTCGAGCCGGCGAACCATTTGCTCGTAATATGCTAGGGGAGGGTCAGGGCTTAGTTCCAGTCTTGATCGAATCTGCTGAGGGATGGCGGGCTTGGCGACCCGCTTGAGCACTGTGCTGAAATAGGCGAGGAAAGCATTGCAAATGTCGTCCCCCTGAGCACACGCAGAGTTTGACATTAAGTCGAAGGACACGAATAGAGCACTTTGATAGCTCCCATCAGACCCAGACCCCTGCGTGACCGCATCCATAGGCAGAATGAGACTCAGAACTTCATTCAGTGGCGTTTGAGACAGGTTGGTGTTGAGGGTAATCGTTTCTGGTGATGGGAAAAGAGACCAGTCGAGCAAGTCCTTACCTGAGGTATCGTTTGAGGGAACTACTTCCGTTCGTTGCACATGTATCCTCATAGCCTCGTACCATGCTGCCACGAGTTGATGCAGAGCTGCCAACTCTTCCACCGCACTTTCGTAGCCTCCAGTATGAGCTTTCTCCGCGATGCCGTTGCTCAGCCGCCAAAGCAGACCTGACGACATCGTAGGCGACATCAGATCGAGCTTGTTAACGACTTGGATGAAAGAGAGAGGTGTTAAGGTCTCAGGAACACTTGCCGGATTGCTCACGAGCTGAACAACATTCCGACACATGAATCGGTACAGCTTTTGAGTGAAGTCACGATGCCGAGGAAAATCCCTCAAGTGATGGACCGGTATCTTCCTCATCTCGATAATGGTGCTCCATGCAGCGTCAAATTCAGTGGCGTTGACGTGGCGCATGAACATTCTGGCGTTGCGGTGCTGCCTTTCGCGCAGCTGCTGACGCTGTGAAGTCTCTCTGGTCTGGGAGCGAGTATTGGTTGCCTCGCGATCATGCTGTGGATCTCCTGACGGAGCACTGACATGTTTCCTGACGACGGAGGGCTCCCTCCGATCGAACTCCTGTAACAAGTGCTGGGGCCTCAACGGTTGTCCGGAGTATCTCCCCCTAGGAATGAAATCACTGCCACCTTCCCCTACCGGGGCCGAGGGCTTCTCCGAGGGCTTCATACGCTCCTTGTATTGCCGCAATCGCTGAGGTGTCATTGGATGTCCCGCTTGTGTGCTTCCAGCGGTGTATTTGCTACCACCATCCCTGGCTTGTGCCTGTGAGGATACTTCCTCATGATGCTCGACATGATCGAACGCTTGCAGTAACTGTTGCGGCCTCAAAGGTTGTCGCGAGTATCTTCCGATCGGGACGTGCTTTGCATGTCCGGATGGTTGCTCCCAAGTTGTCCCAGCTGCAGAACGATTGTGACGAGGTATTGACTTCTTGAGCAATTCGGTATCCTGGTCCTCGCGAGATGTCCCAGAGAAACTGCGTCGTGGAAGGCGAGGGTCAGGTGCGGTCAATTGACGCGGTCGAATCGCGAGTCGAGAGCGACATCCTTTGCAGATGTATGGCGCGCTCATCACCCGGACATGTGGTGTTCAGCGACAAGGTGCAAGGAAAGTCGGAAACCGAATGCTATCTGACCTATCCGTCGACGGGGATGCGCGTGCTGGCTCGAGAAATCTGTCGGCAGACCTGCCCCCAGAATTCGGGAGTCAGAAGCCGAGGCGTGAGGCTGAACAAGGCACAGGGTGGCATCCGACGGGTGGGAAGCTTGTCGCGGCGTGCCTGAATGCGTTGATCCCGCTGGACAGGCAGACAGGTCGAGTCAACACGTCGACTCGGAGGTAGGCGACTCACTCAGCCCTCGCGTGCAGGCGTATTTTCTTCATTCTCTCTTCCTTGCCCAGCGTGGAGATACACTATAGGATACATCGTCCTCATTTCCTGCGTCTCGTTTGGGCGTTAACCTATCAATCAATTTGCGATCATGACGACGCTCGTACCGCGACCACCCTACACGCAGCAAGAGTTGGCTGCACTCTACCCAAACGACCTTGAGCTGCAGCAAGTCCAGGTGATTCTACGCCACGGAGAACGTACTCCCGTCAATGCACGCTTCAAAAATGCGGGCCTCCCTGCGTACTGGCCGTATTGTACAGCCGCTCAGCAAATGAGATCTGCCGTGATGACCGCTGATGGCTCCTGGGACACGATGCAGTGGCGGAGGAGACTCGAGACTTTTGAGCGCTCGGTGGACGCTTCCGCAACTGATGACCCAACCTTGGCGAAGGGCTCGAAGGGAGAGTTTCAAACCGTGTGCCAGTCCGGCGAGCTGACAGATCGAGGGCGCCAAACGACCACTGCCCTAGGACAGCGGCTCAGGGGTCTCTACGTCTCGCAGCTCGGCTTCCTTCCAGAAGTGATCGATTCCGGAGCTGCCTCCTCTGTATACCTACGGTCAACGCCTATTCCTCGAGCGCTGGAAAGCGCGCAGCAAGCTTTCACTGGTCTTTACCCCCAGAACCAGCGCGCTGCAGACTTCCCTACCCCTGTTGTTGTCGCGCGAGCATTTCAGGATGAGACCTTGTTTCCCAATGAAGGAGCTTGTAAACGATTCGCGGAGCTTGCAAAGGCCTTCGCGAACCGAGCAGCTGAAATCTGGAATCCTTCCCCGGAACTCGCTTACGTTAATAAGAAGATCGGGAAGTGGATGCCTGCCGATTCGCCGGTCGTTGCAGTTGATTCTCATCCTAGACTCTCTGGTATCATGGACACCATCAACGCCACCCTCGCTCACGGTGCCGCTACCAAATTGCCCAAGGAGTTCTACGATGAGAAAGTAGTCGCCAATGTAGACCGTGTGTGCACCGAGGAATGGTTTGCAGGCTACACGATGAGCAACGAATACCGCAAGCTAGGTATTGGAGGCCTCGTTGGCGACGTTGTCCAGAATATGGTGAAGCGCACCCAGAACGAGGGCTTCAAAATCAGCTTGAACGGCTGCCACGACACGACTCTAGCTGCCATGCTTGCATCCCTCGGCGCATACGACGTCGAGAAGGACAAGTGGCCGCCATACACTAGCTCAATCGCCGTGGAGCTGTTCAAGTCTCGCTCACCGGCTGGTACCCCTTCACCGACAGCACCATCCGGCGCCGTTTGGCCGAGCAAAGAAAAGACGTGGTGGTATTCACTCTTCTCACCTTCCTCGACGAGCAAACCTAGCTCGTCATCCCGCAAGCCGCTGGCTGAGATGTCGAGCGCCGAGCAAGCCAGCTTGGAGAACTACTACGTTCGCTTGCGCTACAATGATACGCCGGTGACGATTCCTTTCTGCAAAGTACCCGGCCGTCACCGCGTGGGCGACGAGAGCTTTTGCACCCTCGCGGCGTTCAAAGAGGCTGCAGACAGCTTCACGCCGGCTGATTGGAAGAAGGAGTGCAGCAGCAATCTTGGTGCACCGGCCATGCTGAGTGAAGAAGCCGAGAAGCCTCCAGGCTTGTGAGAGTACAGAGGTTGGTCTTGTCGGAGGGGTCTCGAGCGCTGGTATAGACCTGAGACTATAGATCGCTGTACAGCAGTTTTTCAAGTGTTCACCTAGTCCTCTTATCATATCAACACGCACGAAAATGTGGGACGCCATACTCTGCCAAGAAGTTTTTGTGTTTGTATAGCGGTACCTACTTCGTCGCCAAGCCCATTAAATGCCGTTCGATTGCAAAAAGCGACCACACAATGGGCGACATCATTATTCCAATCAAGGAGAAGGACAAAAAGACAAGAAGTCTCCCCTCGCGGGATCGAACCACGGACCTCAAGATTTCGGATGTTCGATTTCTCGAACTCCTGTAGCAATTACAGTCTTGCGCTCTTCCAGCTGAGCTAAGGAGAGTACACTAGCTATGCTAGTCTTAGCTGATTGGATGACGTAAAGCCTCATTTGAATGTCTCTATAGTTAGAATGTCAAGCCGCCAATGGCCAGTAATGATCGTGCATTAATCAGATGATTGTCCACACATGAGCTTGATGATTTCACAGGAAATAGAGACAGAGCATCACAGAATAAAGATCTAAAAGGAGAGAGTGAACGGCAGGTGCCAATCGTAACGAGATCATCATTATTCCGAATTACGTATCATCATAAAGAAGCCATGTCCCATTCCACACCCAATCTACTTCGGAGCGGAAGGCTTGCCAGCGCCACCTGGGATCTGGTTGTTGATCTGGCCGTCGGCGAACTTGTTGATCTTGTCATCGTACTTGTCGCCAAGGCCAGCCCTGTCGGTGAGGTTGTCGATTTCTGGAAAGCGGCGTCAGAGATAATGTAGTTTGAAGGGTTCATGTCATGAAGAGCTTACGGGTGTGAGCCTGGCCAGAAGCGAACTTCTCAGCGCCAGACTGGCCGCCAGCGCCGCCGGAGCTGCCGCCGCCGCTGCTGCCACCCTTGCCGAGGGCATCCTTAGCCTTGTTCAGAAGACCAGACATGTTGTTTGTAATGGAACTGTGTTGAGGTGTGGTTGTAGATGATTGAGGGGTCTGGAGAGCTGAGGAAGGCAGAGTGGGATGCGAGCTGTTCTATATGCACATGGACCTTACCTGTAGGTTCAATGCTTGCGTGCGAGCTTGGTAGTCCCGCAACGTCATGGCGCACGAGAGGGGAGCTGTACCAGGTTTGGTTGGAGGGGCAGGAGTTGGAAGCTTGCAGATCGCCGTCAGGCGTGCCGGATGGGGCGCAGCAAGCCGGAGACCCTCCAGCCTGGAGCGATGACCGAGCCCCGATTCGGCCTCACGTACCGGTCGCATCCAAGTCAGATCTACACTCTGATGTCGTTTCCCCACCGAGACACGCTGGGGCCGCCTGAGATGGGATCTCGGTGATACTACCCGCCGATAAGCCGATATCATGTGAACAGAGCTCCAGAACCATAGCCCCTCCAGGGTTGATGTGATCTTGAACTCTATCCAGGTGTCGCGATCTCGGAGGTGCCGATGGCTTGAGCAAGCAGTGCACCTTTCGCGCCGTGGAGGGTATGGTATCATCACGGTCACGTGGGCATGCCGCTGTTTGCCAGAACGAGCAGTTGAGATGATCTGAGTTCATTCACATGTACCGTTCAGGGGAAGTGCACGACAGCAAAAAGTGGATGGAGTCTGTGTGTGAGAAGAAACATGAAATGCAGAGATACCAGTCATGACATGCAATTATCGCTCCGTTTGATGGTCTGCAGGATGCCCGACCAGTCTTCCAAGTCTTTGCTTATCGCATTTCGACAAGAAGCCGTTAAGAGAATCACTAAGCGCCCGACGACAGAATGAAACAACACTATGCGAACACAATAACGAAGAGACACTTCAACGATAGCTATACTAGTATTTGCGGCGTCTTGAACCCAGCGTTACTGCGGAACACAGCCTAGATGCTGAGCGTCGTTTTGCCGCCGAGGTGCCGCAATAGTACATAAGAGTGTTTCAAGAGCGTCTTCGAGTGTACCAACATGCCGAGAGTATAAGCGAAGGCGCGAAAGTAAGCGCTCTGTTTAAGCGAAGACGAGACATAAAGCATGGTTACAATTGAGTCCCCGTGTGGCCAGCGATCTCGCCGCCATCTTCAAGTGCCTTCCCCTGTCTTGATCATTCGAATATCGGATATGCCTTTCTCACTCTTCAAGAAGCACAGATCGCCCGATAGGCCGACGGTCTGCGGGCAGAGCCTATTTCAATATCCTCCCGTCTCACCACACGAGATTAGGCTGCTCAGATATGCACCAGACTCAACGCCAAGTACCATCCGGCTCGAAGTTCAATCGTTCGACCGAAAGACGAAACCGAAATACATCGCTCTGTCCTACGTATGGGGCCGAAACACTCCTCAGCAAAACATCAAGCTTAATGGCAAGGACAAGACAGTCTGGCCGAATCTCTACAATGCTCTGTGCTGTATGCGTGAGGCTCTGCCCGACTGGTTCTGGATAGACGCTCTATGTATCGACCAAGCGAACGTCCAAGAGCGCAACGAACAGGTGCGGCAGATGAGCCTTACCTACACGAACGCGAGCCACGTGGCCTCCTGGCTGGGACTCTGCAACGAGAAGCTCCAGCTTGCGTTCGAGGTCGACCTGCGGATGACGAGAGCCGCCGACCTGCCCAAGTCGAGCCGAGAAAGACTCAAGTCTTCTATCTCCGCGCTAGGTGAGCTGCCATACTGGGGCCGCATCTGGGTGCAGCAGGAGTTGTTCCTGAACCGCAACATCGTCCTCTACTGCTGCGACTACTCCCTACCAATGCAGATGCTTGTGAACTGGGCCAACTCTCGGGGCAATTCCAGCGAGGCCATAGACACCTACTTCTACCTATCTTTGGCATTGGACTGGGCGACGTGGCGCAAGGCGCCTATTCTGCGCCTGCTCGACTGGGCTGGAAAACACCAGAGCACAGATCCCAGAGACAAAGTCTTTGCTCTGCTGAGTCTGACGTGCGATCATGAGCGGAAAGCGCTGGAGCGCTTCTTCCCGGACTATAATTTGACGCTGCGGCAAGTGTTGATGGTAACGCTGGTACACATACGCCATTTCGCAGGCCAAGAGCGCGCAGCGAGGCAGGTGGACTCAGTCTTGATCTGCCTGGGGGAGCCAGGCGATACTCAATGCTCCAACACCGTGAGAGACTACTTGTATAGATTGGGCCATACGAACCCTGGGTCAGACGGGCGACGAGTGATCCGGACTTCTTCGAGCGACAGGCGCGCTTTGCAAAGTCGTACGTTGTTGGGTGGGCAGGTGAGCGAGCTGGATGTCTGTGACTGCATTTTCGCGCAAGAGTTGGCGTTTGCGACCGGCGAGACCGTCGATGTGCGCTCTGAAAGAACCTGGCAAGCATCAGGGATGTTCGTACAAGATGCAAAACTCTCGCGAGAGTTGAACCACTTCTGGAACACGTCGGTGTCGGAGGAGTCGGCACGCCTATGGTAAATATTGGGTTGAGATTGTTGTATATTCTTAGGTAATGTTATCAGAATTCCGTGTAAACTGATATGGAGATTGGAAATGGCTGTTTTCGAACAAAGTGCCTACCATCACTGTCCGAAGCTAATGCTAAAATTTGTAAAACCCCGCACAACCTTGCGACCACAACCGGTGGCCATCCAAAATTGATGAAATCAATGATCCCTCTATTGCAAATAATAAGCGTGATTTCGTTCAGAAGAGTTTGCGAAGACACAGACATTGCTGCATCTCTATCATCGATGAAGCTCCCTTGACCTACGATCTAATCTCCTAGTGACAGCGCCAAGAACGACCTTGAGGATGCCAGCACCGCTGAGCGTCGTCCCGTTCTCACCTATGAACGGGATGGTATCGATCATGTCCCTCATGTCACGGTCGCGAGCAATATCAGCAAGATTGTCGTCCAATTCCTTGAGATAAGTGGTTGCCTCAGGGTCGCTGCCGACTTGGAAGAATTGCACACCGACCTGAGATGCAGGTGCGTCCAGCTTGTCCAGCCTTTTTGCAGCTTGGATCAGAACACCTTCGAGATTGTCGCCAGGCTCGCCGTCCGTGATGCAGATAATGTTGATAGGCTTCGTGGTATCGGGTCGCGGCTCGAATTTCTTGAAATAATCTCGGAACAAGTCGTTCAGTCTGCGTCCAATCGGAGTCGCGCCGCTCGGCCTCACTTTCTCGAAGACCTCCTGGACAGCGCTTGCCGATGTGATGTTGCAGTAACTGTTGCCGTGATTCAGAAAGTGAATGTCGATACCGTCGGCGTCATGCTCCGTACAGATCGGCGCGATGGCCTTGATGGCATCGGCAGTCTGGCGCCACAGTCCACCAGCCATAGATCCCGAATCGTCGATCAAGAATATGGTGTCAAAATCGTTCAGAAAGGCATATGCATCATCTGCTACTGGAGCTGAGCGACTCTCAGAAGCGGTGCTGACCTGAGGTGCCTGAGTCGATGCGGGTGAGTACGGAGGCGTTGAGGCGGATGCCGGTGAATACGGAGGCGGTGCGTCGAAAGAGGAAGGGCTATGAAATGGGTTGGCAGATGATTCATTTGGTCGTCTCGTTGGTGGCGAAATGTTTGTCGATTGAGGATGATGTCTAGCGCCGCCTGAAGATTGCTTCTTAGAAAAGCTGTTTCGGACAGAGCCCAGGAATCTTTTAGGGCGTTCGTTCTCGCGTCGACTCATGGTAGTTGTTCGTTGGTTTGTCTTGAGTGGGAGCAGGTCTGGTGCTCCCAGTATCGAAAAGGTAATGCCACTCATGGCAACGAGATATTTAACGAAGAGGGTCTGGGGCTGTGTAAGCAAATCAATGGGATCACACTCGGAATTGCAACTTTGTTGAGAGCTAAAGTTTTGGATGATTGCCTGCTGAGTCGGTGCTTATGGGTCGGCGAGGTCTACTTATACAAAGTTCTTCAGCCGCCGGATCAAGCGCCCTTGGGGTTTCATCCATCCTGAGCCGCTCGGCTTCGCCTACGATACCAACCATCATGTGTGCGCCTTGCATGCTAGCGGCTGTGATGGTACACTTCCACGATTTTGTGTGGCAGGGAATCACATACGATGTTGACTGCCGAGCAGCGGCTTCTTGCTGGTGGCCTTCAGGGACGCCAGGCGTTGGAGAAGTCAGGACGTCGGGCAGTGCAGATCAAGGGACCAAGAGGCGAAGCCGCGGCCTCAGCGCGAACAGCGGCAAGCCTCCAATGAACGTCGAGCCCCAGATGAGTGTGGCGGGCGCAGCTGCAGGCACTGCCGCCACCACGTGAACTAGCCATCTTACAACTAACATTACCCCAGGACACAGACATCCGGGGGCTGATCCCAGGTAGGCTATGCGATGACCGTCCAAGAAGAAAGACAACTGCGCCATCGCTGTCGGGAGAGCATTTATCCGTGCCAGTTCCCCGATGAAGAGGGTACCATTGGCGGCATGAGCATCACGGATGCCTTGCAACGACTGCGCACTACCAAGGCAGTGTCGATGGCTGTGACATGGCTGTGAGGAGCTAGGAGCTGTGACTTGTCTCGCACTTGAGATGTGTTATGGATGGCTAAACGACAACCTTCAGTCATTTACCAGGTGAGCAAAGTTACCCATGAACGATGCCAAAGAATATTGCCATGCCGCCCAGTGTGACTTGAAAGGGAACATCATAAGTAAGGAATGCCAAACAATACAATTGTCCACATGACTCAAATGTTAAACTCTCACGTGTTGACTGGACTGACTCTGGAGACGTCAATGGCATGCCGGTGTGAGGATATCCCCAATGCTGTCAATAGCATGGAAGATGAAAGTTCGGGCAAGCATGAACGAGCCACAGAAACTGGCCGGGAGTTCGACCATTCATAGGAGGAGTCAGTCTTTGAAGTGCCGACCGATCTCAAGGGCTGAGCGAATTTTTGGCTGGAAAGTTAACTACCAAAGGCATGGCATGGACAAGTCAGGGTACTTGGAAGGTGAGTTGCCTGCTTCGATGCAGGTCGGACGGCTAGACGTCTTCGGTGGAAGCGCTCCGGTGTAATCCCAGCATGACGATTGAAAGGAGCTATAGTTGTCAGTGGCCACATGTCGAGCTGCCTGAAGAAGGGTGGTTTGTGAGTGAGGGATACTGCATCCTGATCACGTGCTGGAACATTGTGAACTTCCAACCAGCTTCGTCGCTCCACCATCGAATCTCAACTCGGGAATCTGATTTGGTCCCTGTCCGTTCACATGTTGTACGGGCGTGAATAGGTGAATGATGCATGTGGCTGCTTGTGTTGAGGAGTCGGAAGACATGTGCCGGAGCGTGATCAGATCATGTGTACGTGTTGCGTGCCTGCGCAAGACCGTCACGCGGACACGGTCTCATTGGTACAGTACGCACATACCGCGCGGTCACACCTCAAAAGATGGCCCGGCGCATGATTCGTATGGCACTAGGAGTTGTAGGAGCGATAGAAATAGAAGACCCACCGGCGCTATGGCGTGGCTGTGGCATCCGAGTTCTTCAGGCGAGCCAAGCGCGCTCGGAGCAGAGAGCCCCCAGGGCCCGTTCGGGTGCAACGGCGCGATGGTCAAGCGCTGCTGGAGGAGGAGGGCAACGTCGTCTCTCCCACACATCCGTCTTCTTGCACATTGCGCACGCTATTCTTGGCCGCCGGCCACGAGGCCCATCCGTGCCACCGTACGACGCATGTCAGGGCATGCGCATTACACTCGGCACCATCGGCTCTTTGTACCCAATTTGTGCCCAGCCATTGGCTCGGCGACTGCGCGACGCAACCAGCCATCACGCCGCCCGCATTACGTAGGTAGGTAGGTGGTACTTTGCCTCTGCAGGGTTGTCGTGCCTGGGCCCCGGCCACAACAACTCCTCCACCACATCTGCCCTGAAACACACCATTCTGCTGCAGCTCCTATGCATTTCTACTCTCCCGTGTCCTGATTTCCTTGTATCCCCGTCCTCCTCTGCTTCACTAGTCGCCGTTCCCTTTGTCTGCATCCCCAAACTACCCCGCCGACCTTGACGCCGATCTCGAGCAACCATGGCCGGCAAGAGGCTGTCTTCCCTCTTTTCCAACCCCGACCGCTCTGAACGGCCGCCCATGGCAGGGAAAGCATCTTCACCGGCCGCCTCGCGCGAGCCATCACCCCCCGGAGCCTCGCGTTCTCGCTCGCCCGGTCCTAGCAGGCTCCAAAAAGCGGCGCCAGCACAATCACGAGCACCTTCAGGACAATTGCTTGATCCCACTCAGCCTAGCCTACAAGACCTTCAACAGCAAGTCGCCTCTCAGCACAATGGAGGCTTGCCGACTCTCCCGCCGCCTACTTTCTCCCAGAACTTCTCTCGTCCCTCCTCTCGCGACGGCTCGAGACCTGGCACAGCTGGGTCGATGATGGCCTCCTCGGGTGGAGGCAGTCGGCCTGCGACACCAACTTTGGTCCTGCCTCATACCAGAACGGACTCAAGACCGTCCTCGCCGAACAAGCAAGAGAAGAGGAAGAGCAGCTGGTTTGGCGGAAAGGGCAAGAAGAGCAGCGATGAGCCTCGAGGCCCAGTCGCATGGATCGCCGGGCACCCTCAGCGTGTTCCATTCGACTCCGATGCCTTGCTCCAGGGTCAGAGGGTACCAGAGCTCTGGGACGATATGGATGGCAACTGCTACATTCATTTATTCCCCCAAGAATCCGGCAAAGGCCCGTCCTTCAAGGTGGACTCTGCTATCTTTGCTTCTTCGCCCGTCCTGACGAAAATGGCATTTGGTAACCTCTACAGTGACGCTGCTGTAGAGACGGGCGACAGAAGACAGATGCCGCTGGACACCCGCGCACAGCAGCTTTCCCTCAATGATCCATATACGCCAGCAGACACTCCCAACCGCAATGCAACAAATGGCTCGGCTTCTTCCGCAGGCTCCAGAGGCCGATTATCCAACATCTCCGACCCCTCTCCCGAGTCTCACATATATTTCCCTCTTAAGCTTAAGGGAGCAGCTGATGAGAAATCCAAGATGGACGACCTCCAGGTCTTGATCGACTTTCGGAACTTCTTCGCCTGCCTTTGCGGCCAAGCTTTGATTGCTACTGAGAGAAGGGCAAGCTTCTTCCACATTTTCATGACAGTCGCGTCCCTGCTCAAAGGCAACGAATTTACAAATGCCGACGGATCTACCTATGGCGAAGTCGCTAGCACCAGCTTTGATGGCTATGTAGAAGAGCTTGGGCTGGCAGACGTGCGCGGAAGCAGAGAAAAGACAATCGAGGGTATCGTTCTCGGAGAGCGCATGAAGAGTGTTCTCCTGTACAACGAAGCATTCACGCACGCGGCAGGCAAGCTCCCTGACCTGACCGCTCTAAAGAGCCAAAAATTCGAGCTGATGTCTGCAATCACGAAAACCAGACTAACCCGCGCCTCCATGGATCTGGAACAGCGAGAAAGCAACGCTCGTCTCATCCTCACTGATTTCGAGTTTCCATCAATTTTCTCTGGCATTATGAGCTCGAAAATGGCAGGCGAACGTAAAGAGGGCGTGCGCTTCGACGCGTGGAAAGACTCGTTCCTTGGCATGCGGAAGTGGATGCTAGCAACCCTGAAACAGAGATACGGCGACTGGCCACCGAAGGCGAAGAGCAAGAAGAACAATCTCGAAACCAGCGGGCTGCAGAGAGTCGTGCTGAGAGACCTCTACCACGACCTGTGCTCCATCTACGACCTCCTCGTTGATCGAACCCATCTCACCACACGAACAGTCGACGGCATCGACCTTGCCGGCCCCAAAGAAGAGCCCACCGTCCGCGGTCTGCGCTCCGCCCTCTCGGAATACGACCGCTCCCAACCCCCCGTAAAACCCCCGATTCCCTTCGACCTCCCTCTCCTCCCAAACCTTAAAACCGTTCGCCCCGAATACAACACAGGCGACAAGAAGAAAGACCTCAAAGCGCTCGGCAAGAAGCTCAAAGACGACGAGATCGCACAGATCTACCGGGCGTGTTGGAACGGCGACGCGCGCGCGACGCCCTTCGTCAACGCTTTCCGCGACATGGAGCGCCGCGCCGGCCACGGCTGCACCATCGGCGAGCTCGTCGACCTGCGCATCGGCCAGTGGATCTTCCTGTACGCCGTCATCCAGGCCCTGCCGCTGCTCGCGTGCGACGCGCCGGGGCTCAAGCACACGCAGGGCGTCGAGTACTTCCTCTGCGAGCCACCGCGCAGCGGCGTCCCCTGGGCCGATCCGGAGAAAGCGGCACCGGCGCGGCGTAACTGGTACGCGGTCGGCGACGCAGGGGGTGTGGTGAGCCTGCCGTCAGACGTCGTGGAGCACGGCGTCGAAGGCGTCTACAGACGCAGTCACGCGTGGCAGATGGCCGAAGCATGGACGGCGGCGAATCCAATCCTCAACACAGCGCTGCACGAAGCGAACGCCTCCGGCGCGGCACCCGCCGTTCAAGACCCATCGATGCCGGCCTCGATTCCACCTCCCGGCTCGCCGCTTCGTGCGCCCTCGCCGGGCCCCGGCCTTCTCGCGCCAGGTAGCCGCAGCTCGAGCCCCGCGGCCAGCAAGCGCGCGTCGTTCATCAGCGTCGGCCTGGAGGCACTTCCGCTGCCAGCGGGCGTTGCACCGGACGGGCAGCGCGCGGTGTCGGGCTCGGCCGAGAGGCCGCGGAGCGCGCATGTGGTTGACTCGAGCAAGACGTTCGATTCGATCTTGGGAGACACGGGGAAGACGAAGAAGAAGAAGGGCATGTTTGGTTAAGAGGGGGGGATAGGAAAAATGTTTAGGGTCCTGTTTGGATTTTGCGGCTGCTTTGCGATTGATTTTTTGGGATTTAGCAAAATTGGACGAGCGAGCGAGGTACTGCACCCACTCCGCGAGGACTTGGATCATTTGAGGAAAGGCTGGGTGTATTGGAAATAAATTGGATCATCGACGCTCCCGGATCATTGTAGGACATTGATGAAACAGGACGGGAGAAGAGCCTTTGGACATGGTGGTTTAGCGCCTATCAGCATACCTAAAATACTTGTACTGTACTTTCTACACGGATGCGCCGATCATTTCAGGGTATACTTTTTGTGATGCTTTTCAGAACCGGGCTGGGTGTTTTGCTGTTTGTCAATCGTCTTTCGCTGGCGACTGACTTGAGTGATAGAGAGAACGTCGATAAGGCACAACGCTTGACTATCCGACCGTCTTTCGCCTTTTCGAAGGACTGTTTTGATCGATGTAGAATTCTTCCGTTCCCGAATACTGGATGTCCAACCAATTGCGAACTTTGCCGCTCATTGAGGGGATCATATCTGAGCCGCGACTGTCTGCTTTGAGAAGTCGGAAGCGAGAAGGCGTGCTGTCGAGCCTCACTTCAGCGAGTTCATAGCCTTCTGCAGCGCCTTCTTCTCCCTCCCATCCCTCTCCAACACAAGCACCCAGTCACGCAACTGCACGCCCTTATCTTCCTTCCACTCTCCCCACTTGACCATGCCCGCATCCGCATTCTCCGCAGCAGAACCAGCCGTGGGCGTCATGGCGCCTTCCTTCTTTACAGGAGTCGTCGTACCGCCGCTAGCACTGCCGCTCGCACCGCCCGAGCCGCTAGGCGCGCTGGGCTTCGCGAAACGGTTCGTCGGCATGCTCGCGCTGCCGCCGGTCATCCAGCTGTACTTCTTGCCCTTCTTGCCAAGAGCCATCATGGCGGCGGTCTGGTTGGTGGTGGCGCTGGATTGGGATTCGGAAGCGTTCTTGGCCTCCTTCTGCTGCTTGAGCTGCTCTTTCTTGGTCATCTTGGGCTGGTTGGCGCCCTCGTTTCCTGGCGTTGAAGTCCCCGCCGCGGCAGAAGCGTCCGGCAGGGTGGCGCCAGAACCGTCGTCGTTCTCGGCCGCGGCCTCGGCGGCCTTGCGGCGCGCTTCTCGTTTGCGGATGCGTTCTTGCTCGGCGGCTTTGTCCTTTTCTGCGAGGTCGCGGAGGTGGTTGTTGATGCTTGCTTGGAAGGAGACGGTGGGTTGGGGTTTGGTGGAGGGGTTGTCACTGTCTTCGGGGCCGCCTGGAGCGTCGGGGAGGCGGTCCCATTCTGTGCCGGTGATGTTCTCAAGTTGAGCGGCTTCCTCTTTGCGTTCATTGCCCGGTGCGATGGCCAGGTCGGAGAGATCGGGAGGCACCCTCCCATGGTCGCCGTACCGCCGGGCTCGAGCTAGAGCGTGAGCTTCGTCCAAGAGTCCTCTGGCACGCTCGCCAGCGGCCAGAGACACCAGACTGAGGATGTCGGAGAAGGGCGCACCCTGATCAATTTTACTGCCAGCTCTTACAATGCCCTCCGATTTGGTCCCGTTCGTGATTACTTTTGTCGGCTCACTCGGCTGCTGTAGCAGATACAGACCATTCACGTCGAGTCTGACGCCGCTTTCCCGTGCAATCTTATCCAAGCGCAATCGCAGTACGTTTCCGAGAAGGAAAGGGTTGTTCAGATGGTGCTGTTCACGCTCCGCCTTCTCTCTCGCCGCCGCCTCCCGTTTCCTCTTCGCCTCTTTTTCCACATCATCCTGCGACGCTGCCTGTCCCAAAGTCCCCGCAAACGCTCCGTTCTGATTTTGGCCGTCGAAGCTTGTCCCTTGAAGGGTGTTGAAGCTGTTACCACCACTCAGTGTACCTGATCCAAATGACGAGACCTGCGTTCCGAAGCTGTCCTTCGCTGAGTGCTGATTGGTGTATAGTGTGTGCAAGTAGTTCTCTTCGTCCTTCAAGTTGATACCGGAACCATGCATGACATCTGTCACATCGTCCACACCCTTCTCCTCCTTCTCCTCTTTATTAGGCCTCGGCGGAGGGGGCATCATCTGGCTAGTGGGCTGGGGCGATCCCGTGCTCTGCTGCTGTGCGCGCTGCACGGCTGGCGCTGGTGTATTGGGCGCGGACTGCCAGGGAAGGTTCTGCGCAGGATATGGCTGGGGCGTATTGAAGGAGCTTTGAGGCGATTGGACAAAGGCATTGGGCGAGTAGGGCGATTGTGCAGGCGCGGGAGATGGCGCGTATGGGTTGCCATAGCTGCTGGCGCCGGGGAGATTAGGCGGAGGCGCATGGTAGGCGCCATTCTGGTAGGGCGGAGGCGGCGATCGAGGGTTCGGTGAGAGTCGCTGGCGTTTGGCAGGCGGCGGTACGGCGTAGGGCGATGCGTTGGCCGGTGACGGTTGCTGCGCGGGATGTTGGTATGTTGGAGGAGGGTATTGCTGCTGTTGTTGTTGCGGCGGCTGTTGCGGTTGCTGCTGGTAGGGCGCGGGCGAGGGAGCTGGCTTCTGCGGCGGCGGCGACATGGAGAAAGACATGGCGAGGATCGATGGAGGGCGCGTTCGTAATGAAGCGCCGGTAGGGTGTCGTGGTCGTGGTATAGAGGAGCACGCGCAGTGCCGCCTTCACTCTAGGCGGGGAGTCCGTTATATGGCGTGTCGCATGCCTTGGGCGTCGATGCGGCGCAAGTGATGAGTCCTATGAAGGGTCGCGCAAATGGCGAGTGATCGGTTGCGGCGCGGTACTGGGCGGTTTCGGTGTTGTTGGCGCTTTTGCTGCTTGTGATGCTGTGAAAGTCGCATCTTGCTGTCCGTCCGCCGCGACAAACGCGGAGGGCCGGCGGCGGAGGGGGCCGAGCTTCATAGCAGCCTGAGGCAGCTGATCGCGCTCCGCGTTGACACCTGAATCTCCTCCATTCCAATGAAGCTCGCGGACTTCGCAAGATCTCTCCCTGATCATTTCACTCTACCCGCACTCACTCGACCGCTCGCTACTCGCCATCGACATCGATATAGCCTCGTCGAAATAATCAGTTCACAGGACTGTCCTCTGCCATCGGGACTACTGCGCACACCGTCCATCTGCCGCGCGCTCGCGACGCGCTTCCAGCTTCACCTTACCGCATAGCACATCCGCCTTTTGCCCACAATGGCAGCCAAGCGTTCACATGCTGCGATGAACCCGCCGGTCGAGGAACAAGAGCCGGTAGATCCCTCCGATGAGCTGATGTTCCTCGCGCTGGGCGGCGGCAACGAGGTCGGCCGAAGCTGTCACATCATCCAATACAAGGGGAAAACCGTCATGTTGGACGCTGGCATACACCCGGCTTTCGACGGTCTGGCAGCACTCCCTTTCTACGATGAATTTGATTTGGGAACGGTAGACATTTTACTCATGACACAGTAAGTTCCTCTCCTTAAAGACGACATGCTTCTTCCAGCTCTCGCGGTTCGCATTTCACAGACACGAAGTGCTGTCCCGACATCGTCAACATCGCATCGGCAGTAACGGGCTTGCGTACCACTTGTTTCGCTTTTCTCTATCAATCTCTGCTGGTGCTACTGACCTCCGAGGTCCGACCACTAGCACACGTAAATAGTCATTGTATGAAAGTCTTTCACAAGAGCGACCAGGTCTTTTCTTCTTACCAAGCCTGTTACTGCCGCGGTGTCTGAGCATGTCTTTCGGAGAATATCAATCGATCTGAAGCTAACGTTAAACTTCACTCAGTTTTCACATGGACCACGCCGCATCGCTACCATACGTCCTGGCCAAAACCAACTTCTCCGGCCGAGTCTACATGACCCACCCGACGAAAGCAATCTACAAATGGCTCATGCAAGATTCCGTCCGTGTTCAAAACACCCACGCAGCTTCAGCCGGTGCGAACGATGGCGGCGGCGTCGACCAACTCTTCAACGAACACGACATCCTCTCCACCCTCCCGCAGATCCAAACCATCTCCTTCAACACCACCCACACCCACAACGGCATCCGCATCACGCCCTACCCCGCCGGCCACGTCCTAGGCGCCTGCATGTACCTCATCGAAATCGCCGGCCTCAACGTCCTCTTCACCGGCGACTACAGCCGCGAGAACGACCGGCACCTGATCCCGGCCACGATCCCCAAAGGCCTCAAAGTCGACTGCCTAATCACCGAATCTACCTTCGGCATCAGCACACACATCCCGCGCGCCGAGCGCGAAACCGCCCTCATGAAATCCATCACGGGCATCCTGAACCGCGGCGGCCGCGCCCTGCTCCCCGTCTTCGCCATCGGCATGGCGCAGGAGCTCCTACTGATCCTGGAAGAGTACTGGCAGAAGCACCCGGACTACCGGCGGTACCCGATCTACTTCGCGTCGGCGCTGGCGCGCAAGTGCATGGTGGTGTACCAGACGTACATCGACAGCATGAACGACAACATCCGGTCGAAGCTGCACAATCGGCTGAGCAGCGCTGAGGGTGGCGGCGAGAATGGTGGTGGCGGAGGACCGTGGGATTTCCAATTCATTCGCTCGCTGAAGTCGTTGGACCGCTTTGACGATGTAGGCGGTTGTGTCATGCTTGCCTCCCCTGGTATGTTGCAGAACGGTGTTTCGCGCACGCTGCTGGAGCGGTGGGCGCCGGAGAGCAAGAATGGCGTCGTAATCACGGGTTACAGCGTAGAGGGGACCATGGCGAAAGAGATCATGAAGGAGCCCGACTCGATTCCGGCGGTGATGACGCAGAGGGGTGGCGGCGGGCCGATGATGGGCAAGAAAGCCACTGGGCCCGGAGGCGAAGACAAGGTGATGATTCCACGCCGATGCACGGTGCAGGAATTCAGTTTCGCGGCGCACGTCGACGGTGCAGAGAATAGAGCATTCATCGAGGAAGTCGACGCGCCTGTTGTGGTGCTCGTGCACGGTGAGAGGGGCAACATGATGCGTATGCGGTCGAGGTTGCTGGGTCTGGGCAAGTTTAAGGTGTACTCGCCTGCGAACTGCGAGGAGGTCAGGATCCCGTTCCGCAGGGAGAAGGTAGCAAAGGTAGTTGGCAGGCTGGCGAATGAGGTCAACCCGCAGGCAATTGCCGGGCTGCTTAGCCCGCCAGCCAGCAGCGAGGAGGAAGATGAGGATGACAAGAACGCCAAGAGAAGGAAAGACGAAGGGCAAGTCATCAGCGGCGTGCTGGTGCAGAACGAATTCAAACTTTCGCTCATGGCGCCTGAGGACCTAAGGGAGTACGCCGGTTTGAACACCACGACCATCACCTGCCGGCAGCGCATCACGCTCGGCGCTGCTGGCATCGATCTGATCAAATGGTCGCTGGAAGGCACATTCGGCAGCGTTGAAGTGACCGAGTCGCACGAGCCCGAGACCAACGGCAGCACCACGAACGGAACAACGCCTAAGCTCGAAGACGGCGCCGAAGACGAAACCACATCTGGAAAGCCCCGACCGCAGACGATCCTCAGCGTGATGAATGACGCCGTGCGCATCATCTGCCGCGAGCAAGGCGAGCTCGAACTGGAGTGGGAAGGCAACGCATCCAACGACGCCATCGCCGACGCCGTCATGGCCGTGCTGCTCAGCGTCGAAAGCTCGCCGGCGGCTATCAAGCGCAGCGCACACAGCCATTCTCACAACCATGAAGAGGAGGAGAGCAAGCCCGCCGTTGAGAAGCACCACCCGCTCGCAGCGCGCACGCTTACGCCAGCAGAAAAACTCAGCAGGCTCTTCATGTTCCTCGAGGCGCAGTTCGGCGAGTCCGCCATCCAACCGATCGCGGAACCTAAGGTGGCGGTAGCAGAAGCTGAGGATAGCGTGGCAGTGGAGAAGGCGCAGGCGGCGGAGCTGGCACGGTTGCACGGGCTGGGAATCCCTGTGCCTGGCTTGGAGATCACGGTCGACAAGAGCGTTGCGAAGGTTTGGCTGGAGGGGCTTGAGGTCGAGTGTACAAATCGCAGTTTGGGAGAGAGGGTTAAGGCGGTTTGTGCGAGGGGGTGTGAGGTTTTGGCTGATATTGGGTTTTAGGCGCATGGACTTTACTTCTTGGTGCTGTACTTTACCTTTACGATTGAGTTGATGGAAAACCTGTGTTACTGTACTGTCGCAACTCGACCAAAGATCAGAAAGCAGTTTCACAAAGTCGTCATTGTGTTTTTCAGGACCTTGCATTGTTGACGCACCGTAGCAATGCGTCACTCACCCCTTGTAATCTCACGTGTAGCATTCCATCATCTCAACAAGCCGCCTCATCACTCGATGTGTTCTTCACATCATCACTTTGGAATCAAGTGATACTCCTTTGACTTTCACATCTACTTACCCAAGTCACTCACTCACACTGCGCCTCCTTTGCCCTGCCCTCCATTCTCACTTGACCAAAACCACCCGGCGACAGCTCCTCCACCAACGCCAAACCCAGCAACAAAAATGCCCACCCCCAAAACCACCCTGGTCACCACCCTCCTCCTCCTCCTATCAACAAGCCCCCTCGCAACCGCCCTCCCACCAGCCCTCCCAACCAACCTCGGCGGCGTCCGCCTCTGCACCGAGCCCAACTACGCCGGCAACTGCTGGTACGGCGTGATGCCGCTGGACGACTGCATAGCGTTGAACAGCTTGTAGATGCCACCTCCCCACAAAGACAGCAAAAGTGACGAAAGAGTCCGCTGACAAGCCAACGAAACAAAAGCGCAGGAAAAGTGCTCTCCTTCCGACCCGACGAGGGGACGGAGTGTTTCCTCATGCAGTTCGACTCCCCCCTTCCCACCTCCACTTCCAAAACAGGCTCCTGTGGCAAGATCGTAGATGCTGACGATGGTGTGCGTAGGGGCCGCTGCAACTTGGACGACCAATTCGCCTCCTTTGAGTCCGACTCCGAGCTCTCGGCGGATTTGACGCGGTTTGATTGGATTGGAGACGCGGAGAGTTTCATTTGTATGGAAGAGAAGGATGGTTCTCATTGAGATAGGGGTTTGCTGGGATAGAAGGAGAGAAGGATAGAGGTTGGGGTTGTTTTGGGGTGGAGGGGGATTGAAATGCTGTACTAAGATGGGGAGGGGGAGGGCGCGTTGTGTGGAGGGATTAATGCAGGTAACGAACGTGAGAAAGAAGATGGAAGCCGAGGCTGAAAGGGGAGTGCCATTTTTCTCGTAATTGTTCAATCTCAAAGAAAACCAATTGCAAAATAGAAAGCAGTGTGCTTCGCTTCCTTCCCACTACAGAGATGGCTAACGCATCGACCTCTGATTGGGGCGACTCCATTAATAGCCAAGCTCGCCTGAACGCGCCTTCCCACGATGTACCGTTTCATCTTTCCAAAGCCCTGTAGGATACTGTACGGTAGTGTATACTCGCGTCATGCTGATGCTCGTGATTACGTGATTTGTTACTGTCTGTCTTGCTGCAAAGGCTTTCCAAGCCTCCGATCAGACGTCGGGAGCCGGGTCGGGAGCCGGGTCGTCCTGGGCTGGCGGATCATCAAAGCACTCCATGATAAGCCCAGTCTCCTTCTGCAGGATCGCGAGGTTGAGTCTGTTTCATGTCAGCATTGCAAGAGGAGATTGGGGAAAGCGACGAGAAACCAACTTCTTGTCGAACTTCTTCGCCACACCCTTCAGATCCGCAACCTTCTCGAACCCGGCCCGCTTCTTCAGCCACTTCGAGACCCAGCCGAGCTTCTCGGAGTTCGCAGCATCATAGGGGTAGCGGATGAGCACATTAGAGACGTCCCTAATTGCACCGGTCCCTTCCAACTCTTCGCCAACACTGTCGTAGCCTCCACGCGAGAAGTAGCCAGGGTCGAGGAGACGCATCATCTGATCGAGGAGGCAGTTGCCGATGTTCTTCATGTAGTGCTCCATGTGCACGAAGACCTCCAGGAGCACGGACGGGCGGTAGATGGAGTGCTTCTCCTTCAAGTCGGTTGCGCATGCAAACCCGACGACTCTGTCGGGCATTGTCACGCCTTTGACCCTTTCGCCGCGCTGACAAGCGACGACGAATGGCAAAACTGCGTCTTTGCCTTTGTCCAAGCGCTGGGAGATATCGGCATCAGTGAGTCTTTCAGTTTCCGGCACGACGAAGGCATTGTCGACGTGGCGGTTGTAGATATCTCTGAGCTGGACTACGTCTTCCTTTCTCGCTGAGCGCAGAAAGAGGTTCAAGCCAGGTTTGATGGCGTCCTCGTTAACTATCTCCTTGTGAGTGCCAGAGAACTTGTGAGCCTTGTTACGCTTAGCAAGAGCGCGATCCCTTGCGAGCTGCTTCTTTGCCCTTTCGAAATTGATGCGGTTCGTGGTTGCGTGGTTGCTGCCAAAATCGAGCTCGCGTGCGAGCTTCTGCTCTTTGTCCTCGTTTGGGTCTACTCCAACGACTGCTGGGAACCTCAAGACGGGGATATTGTTGCACTCGCTGTTGTGATACGTCTGCCACCACGGTTCAGCGTCCGAGAGGTCAAATTCACCAATTGGCTCTGGTTTGTCAGATTGGATGTGCTGAGCCCAGAATGCATCCGCGGTCAGCTGATCGAGGATGTCTGGAACCCAGTGGCGAGGGGCTATGTGATCTGAAACTGTAGCGTCGAACGCCTTGGCTCCAAGAGAACCCGGAGCAGGCGGGAAGGTCATGGTGTAATGGACATCTGCGAGCTCCGAGAGGACGACATCAAGCCAATCCTCCATCTTCTCAACGCTTTGGTTGTTACGGAACCTCGGGCGGCTCTCCCAGTCGATTGAAGCCGGTCCGATCCCACCAGCCCAGTCGGCAAGGTCTGCGCCATCAGCGTCTTGGGCTTTCATGTAATCGCCCCATCCGCTGCTGACGCGATTGGAGTCGATGGAACTCGGGTTTGAAGACGACCAGCGGGTTAGGTGGCGTTTAGGGTCGCCTTTGGGAATCTCACTGCTCTTGAGCCAAGGTGACTGGCGGTGGTGAGTTGGCTTTTTGCTGACCCCTTGGCGACCGTTGCCTTTTAGACCGGCGGATGTCTTGGAAGCCTGGGCCTGCTCTGCGCGAAGCTGTTCTTTCCTGAAGAACGAGTCAGACTTATAGGGCGGATGCCCCGTATCCCAAGTGCCGGTGGCCTGAGCGCCAGACTGATCGTTGATCGAAGCATTCCAGCCGCTGTTGGTAGGGATGGTGCTTTCCCTCTTGATCGGAAGACCCCATTCATTGTTAGCAGCGGTGCCACGGAAAGAGCTGGCACGGTCGCTCCCGCCCTTCTGGGGAGACTGATCGGGACGGGAAGGCTGCAGGCGAGCGCTGGCGGTGCTGGATTCTGCTGCCTTGGGCGCCGGGGCGGAGTCCCTGTCATCGGCTTGAGACTTGCCCTTCGAGCTTGCATTGGATGCAGCTGGCTTGACAGAATCGCCGCTCGCTTTGCTGGATTGACGGTCCTTGGTCGACGGCTCTCGGTCCTGGTCAGGACTGGGTTTCTTGGGTCCTCCGCGGCGGGCCATGTCAGCGCTGGTGTCAGAGTTTGCAGCGGGACTGGAGACAGCTCCTGTCGAGCGAGTTATAACATTGATTTGTCCCTTGATGATCTCGGCTAGGGGTGTGGTGGGAGCGTTGCCAGTGTCATCAGTGGGCGGCAGGGACGCAGGAGCAGCGGCATTACTGGGCGGTGCAGGAGCGGCAGCGGCAGCGGTCGAGGGCTGGGCTGTGGCTGCCGTTGCGGACTGTCCCTTTTCGCGTTCGATCGGGTGGTCGCCGAACGTGTTCTCCACGACGTACTTGACGCGCGGCACCTTCTTCGCCTTGAAGGGTGCCATGCTGCGCGGGGTCACGTCAGGGGTGCTGCCGTGTCTATGAGTGTGTGTCAGTGTGTGTCAGTGTGTGCTCCAACGAGGATCGTGCAGAAGCAGGCGCAGACGCGGTGGCGCAAGTGGCATACAGAGCGGCACTCCAGCCGTCACTCGATGGGTGAACTGAAGTGACAGCCGAAGTGCTGGTCGCTGGTGTGGGAAGAGGGCCTATCTTCACCCACGGTGGCAGAGTGGCTTCAGTCAGGCGCGATGGAAGAGTGGCTTTCTTCACGTGCGTTGGCAGACTGGCTTCAGTCAGGCGCGGTGGAAGTGTGGCAGTTTTCACGCGCGGTGGCAGACTGCTTTCATTCAAGCGCGGTGCAAGATTGATGAATGTTTCCACGCGCGTCGAAGCCAACAACAAGTTGGCCGCGCTGTTTGTTGTGCGCGCTCCGCCCCTCGGTCGCTCCTTCCTAAACTCGCCCAAGAACGACGTCCTGCCTTGAACGCGGGCTGTGTCCTCATCGCTGCGTGAGATGAGGAAAGACTCCATTGGAGCTTCCTCTGGATTCCTCATGCTTCACCAGCTCTGCCACCGACAATACTCGCTCCGGACTTGTGCCGGCAATACACTGAGCAGCTGTCCGCTTGAAAGAGATGATAGGTCCTCCGATAGCCTGGATCACACACCCTTAGTGCGAGTGCCCCTGCCGTTATGGCTTGACGCCAGTGATGCCAGCAAAAGCCGTAGTATGGCTGGGGACAGTGCTTGAATAGCTGGTGAGCGATGTCACCCAACGTCTCCGGACGCGAGCGAATGCTGCTGTGCTTCGTCAGGGGCTCTCCGTTCAATGACTGGCTGGGGTCTTGTAGGATATTAACAACTCCGAGGACCACGTGATCTGGGCGGTATTGCTGGATTTGTTTCTGATTCTTTCTTCCTCCCTCCAAGAACCGACCAAAACACCCAAATCTCCACGATGTTGTCGATACTCCGGAAGGCCCGTCTCAAAGACAAGGAGATGCGGATCCTGATGCTGTGAGTGTCCTGGATGCCCCCAGACAGTCACTTCTGACGCTTGATAGCGGACTGGACAATGCCGGGAAGACCACGATTGTCAAGAAGATCATGAATGAGGATGTGAACAGTGTTAGCCCGACACTGGGCTTCATCATTAAGACCATCGACTATGACGGGTGAGTCTTCACATGCCTACACTCAGTGAGCGCGATACTGATTCAGTGCTAGGTACAAACTGAACATATGTGAGCCGCCCCAGTGAACCAATGCACGACAAAATCTGCTGACTTGCGCAAAGGGGACGTCGGAGGCCAGAAAACACTCCGCACATACTGGAAGAACTACTTCGAAAAGACCGATACACTCATCTGGGTCGTGGACTCCACGGACAGAGGGCGACTAGGAGACTGCCGACAGGAACTGGAGGGCCTGCTCCTGCAAGAGGTGCGCATCACAGAAAGTCGACACAACACTTGCTGACCATTGCACAGCGTCTCATGGGGGCGTCTCTGCTCATTTTCAAAAACAAAAGCGACGTCGCTGGAGCCATGGCTGAAGACGAAATCCGCGAGGTGTGTCTTTCCCTATTCCGCGCACGGCACGCTACCCGACCACAACACACTAATCACAGACAGCAGGGATTACGCCTAGACAGCATTCGCACACACAAGTGGCGGATCATGACCTGCAGCGCGATGACCGGCGAGAACCTCCAGGAGGGTCTGCAATGGGTCGTCCAGGACGCCAAAGATCGGCTCTTTCTTTACTGATCAGACTTTCCTCGTTGCTACGAGGCCCTCAAGCTGCACTCGTCACGGCGGAGAAGAAGCGGAACTACAGCCCTCTCCACCATGGTCTCACCTTGGCATGCACAACGCGCGTTGGGTTTAGCGGACGTTTAGCGTCCCGCTCTGGCGATGTAAACAAATGCACGATGTGATGGCGTGCATGAAGTCTATGCCGTCTAGCAGCCATACGGCCGCACAATGGCAGGAGCAAAACAGGCATGTACCATGCGCCAAAGGCGGCACCTGAAACGCAGCGCCTGAGGACGTATGTCGGCCACGCCTGCGAGACCGATGTCTCCAGGCCTCGTCGATGAGGCCGCATTCCAAAGACAAGCGAGGCGTTGCCTATATGCGTCCGGCGATCTAGATAGCAAGCGTCCGAAACACTACTTCTGACTACCATAACACCGTCCCGTCTTGCAGTACATAAGGTTACCGCCCGCAGTTCCCACATCCCACAAGCACCCGACTGCTGTTCGCTCGTGTTCCCGCGGACGCGGATCCCTGTCGACGGTCCCAAGCGTGCTGCTGTGTTATTGTTGACACCATGGCGCCCTCTGTTATCGACGCTGGCGCTGCCGCTTCCCCTCCTCCGCGGCAGACTTCAGCTTCACCCGAACGGCAACAACACACATCCCAACAGTCGCCACTGGCACCCGCGCGGAAAGAAAGCTTCGCCGAACCCACGGAAGAAGACGATCTGGACCCTGCCGCATTCCTCAAGTCGGTGCGCGAGCTTTCGGAGAAAAGAGAGCGGGAGGACAATGAGCGATATCGGAAACTAGAGGAAGAGATCGAGAAAGGCAGACAAGAGCGGCTCGCACGCAGAGTAGGTGAGTAGAAGGGAATCGCTGTAGTATAAACCAACTGCACATTCGTCAAGAGTGAAGGCTGGCTTGCCGGCCCGTTCGAAGTGTAAACGCTGACCCTGGGGTCACCGCGATCGTGTAGAGCGCGCGAGGTCCATTTCGCCGCAGAAGGCGCAACCTGAAACGCCAACGTCGGCCCTCCGAGGGAACAACGACACCACCGTCCTCACCCCGAGCAGCACCAAAGCCGCGCTCGGCTCGCCACCACCATTGACGCCGTCCGGCCCTGCCACCATCGATACCACCATGGCCAACAACGAGCCTCCCCAGCGCGCGCCAGGCGAGGTGCCCGAGTTCAAGGGCTTCGGCTCTATCAAACGCGGCAGCGCGCCATCCACTCCTGGCGCGGCAAGAAGGACAACAGAGGCCTCCGACGCGGCGCCCAAACCTTCGCCCAGCGCCGCAATGCCCACGCGCTCGAACACAATGAAATGGCAGCAGAGGCCGACATCACGAGGGACGGCCGGCAGACCGATGTCGATGGCCGCTCCCGCGCACACACGAGACGCCTCGACCGAAGAACCCCAGCTCTCGCGCGACCAGATCGCCGCATCGCTCGGCGCACGCGACCCGTCGTACTTCCGCCAGACGGCCGACAGGGGCGTTGGAAACGCAGCGTACAGAAGGAGCAAGGAAGAGACAAATGGCGGCGATGATGTATTCTCGGGTCGTAGGGGTCTGCCTGGTATGTCGCGGGAGAGCTCTGCGGAGCCGGTGCGTGCTGGGAGCCCTGCGGCGGAGAGTGTTGTTTCGGAGACACCTTCGAGATTCAGCACAAGGCAGAATAGCAACACGGGGAGCGCAAGTGTTGTTTCTGAGACCCCCTCGCGGTTCAGTACAAGGCAGGATAGCAACACGGGCAGCGCAAGGCCGACGACACCTTCGGTGTCGGACTACAAGCCGAGTAACGACCTGCCCTTCAGACCGGGCTCGAGCGGCAGAATGTCTTCCACAACAACAGACTCGACCGAGCCCTCTGGTCTCAGCCGAACACCTACGATGTCTGCATCTCAAGCACGCCTCGCAGGAGTCAGTGAGCGCCCATCTTCTCCCACCAAAGGCATGGGTGGCTTTGTTCAAAGCGCCCTCATGAAACGCTCAGACAGCCAGAACAAACGCTGGAGTGCTCAGCCGGTTGGGGGATTGAGCAGACAGGGCTCGACAGCGAGTGCACGCAGCGGGTTCGGCGGGCTCCAGGGATCGTATAGCATGCCCAAACTGGAGCCCGTCGAAGACGACAGCCGCGACAACAGCCATGAGCCGAGCTCGAGACCCAGCTCCAGTAGTAGCAACCTGACCACTTTGGCATCGCGCCCACAGGACGCCCGGCCTGGCCTGCCTTCTCGACACCACAGCCGGAGCAAGTCCGTTGCATCAACATACAGTACTAACGCGGACCACGAGGGCGGCCTCACATCTCCAATGGGCAGCCCGTCGAAGCGATGGAGCCCCAACAAGTCTTCCTGGATTGAAAGTGCGCTTTCTAAGCCGGATTCGCCGAAGCCATCACCCACAAGGTCAACACAGCCGAGCTGGATGGAGAACATCGCCCGCGCGAAGGCTCAGAGGACGAGCGCTGAGGCCGGACCTGGTATGGACAGCCCGATTCCCAGCGAACGGAGCAGACCTTCCTCACCTACCAAGGAAACTCCTTTCGGCCCGGCTCTGCTGAAGCGGCCTGAATCGAAGGAGCTTCGTTCAGAGACTGGTAGCACGAGGTCTATCACGCCACCGACAAAAGCGAAGCCTGCTAGTCTCAGCTCCAGACGGACAAGCACTCTCACTCAGGAGTCTCTGCAGATTTCTGAGAAGCTCGCGACGCCTACCACAAAAGACGAGACGTCGAACTTCAAGCTTGAGGCCGCGCCGAGCAGGAGGTCTGCTGAGACAACGATTGATGAGAAGTCTGCACCGCGCAGCTCCAACGAATCGACGCTAGGAGAGAAGCCAGACGTCTTGGAAACACCAAGCAAGCAGGGTGAGCCCGAGTCGGCAAAGTCACCACCTCCGACCAAGCCTAAGCCTGAAACCATCTCTGAGAGCCCTGAACTTGGAAGACAGCCGAGTATAGCCAGCTCCACCAAATCGCCGCCCATTGGCACCACGAAACCAGACGAGAAGCCTAGGCCCGAGACCGCACCAAAGCCAACAACCGATTTCCGCAGCACGCTGCGCTCTCGCCCCGTATCCGAGCCCAAAGCCCAAGAACAACCCGAGTTCATGTCAAAATTCGGCAGTCTTCGCAAAGCCCAAACCGAAAAGTACGTCGCGCCAGACGTACTCAAAGATAACATCACCCGCGGCAAGCGTGGCCTAACCATTACTGGCGGGCCCCAGAAGCGTGAACGCAAAGACGAGCTCAGGGACAGCCTGCTCGCTAAGAAGGAGCAGTGGAAGCAGGAGAAGGAGGCTGGCATCAAGCACGAGCGCACGCCCTCGGGCCCGCCACCGACTGCTAGCAAGCCTGAGGCGCTGACGAGGCGCGAGCTGCTGGGCCGGAACGGCAGTGTGAGAGGCACGAGCCCGGAGAAGACGCGCAATATCACCCCTGAGGCGCTGCGGTTCCAGAAGAGTATCAGGGAGAAGCCGAAGGTGGATGTTCCCCCTGCGGCTGAGGCGCCTAAGAAGGACTTTGTGGAAGTTGCTCCTCCTGAGCCTGTTCAGAGAAAGCCTTCGCCGCCGCCTTCTGAGGCTGAGACGGTGGTTGTCGAGAAGCGTGTGGCATCGCCTCCGCCCAAAGCTGAGAGCCCGGTCGAAGAGAAACGCTTGGTCTCCCCTCCTGCGGCTGCGCCGACTAGCAAGCTCGCAGCGCGCTTCAATCCTGGACTTGCTGGCATCCTTGCTCGCGGTCCGCCGTCGGCAGGTCCTTCGCCTGGCGGTTCGAGATCTGAGAGCCCTGTCGGCGCCCCGACTTCAGCGAGGTCTCCTCCACCTCCGTCAAGCGAACCGCCTGCCGATGGTGCTCCTCTGGCTGATGTTCGCAAAGGGCGAGCAAAGGGACCCAAGAAGCGGAGAGCTGGTGCCGCTGCCACAAGCGAGTCAAAGCCTGCGGAACCTATGCCATCCGAGTCAGCTGATGAGCCCGTCAAAGAGCCAAGTGTTACTTCACCTTCTGCCGAGCAGCCTCCCACGCCTCCCCTTGCATCGAAACCATCTCCGAGCGCGAATTCTCCAGCGCGCTTTGGTGGTGCTGTGCCTGGTCCCAAGTCCGCTGCTTCGGTGATGGCGGCCTCGTTGAACAACAGACAAACACCAGGAGGGCCTCGGGATAATTCCGTCGCGTCGAAAACAGGATCTTTCTCCAAGCCTGCCGTGTCGCTGAAACCAAGCATGACCGCTGCGCCAGTCGACGACGAGAGCCCAGTGGCACCTATGAAGGGACTCTCTTTCCCGAAGCGTACCCCTTCAGATAAGCCTGCTACTCCAGCTAAAAATGATGTTCCGGAGTTCAAGGGATTTGGTTCTGGCTTGCGTCGCCAGCCAGTCGAGACTCCTGACGAGGACAAAGAGAACACGAACTCTAGCTCCCCGTCGGTCAAAGACGCTGTCTCCTCTTGGGGAGTGAAGAAGGCCTACAGGCCCACGGGAAGCCCCGCCCAAGTCCAGCTGCCGACGAAGAAAGACGAAGAAGCTGCCATGCGCTCGGCTAGTCTCCTCGCATCGTCGCCTGCGAGATCGCCCTCTCGACCTGGCTCCAGCAACGGTTTAGGTGGAGTTGGTTCCCCAATTGGCTCGCCCTCTCCAGCCGCACCGCCAAAGCCCGCGAAGTCATCACGAATCGTATCCGGTCAGCTGAGAGAGGCATCTCCAAACAAAGGTAATGAATGAACTTCCTACCACCGAGACTGCCGCGCCTGTGAATTTGTCCCGGTGCGAGAGTTGTCTGACATTCCACGCAGTCGCCTCCTGAAATTCGATACTTTTGACAGAAGACTGACAGCCTAGCTTGAAGATTCCCAAAGCCTCGAAAAGCTGCCGGAGACTGAAGCTGAACGGCTGCTCGTCGACTCTTTTGGTTCGTGGCCTACCTCGACTGGAGCGCTGTCGATCGATACTCAGGCGGTGATCAACACTTCTACGCAACAGAGGAAACGGGCGAAGACGCTGCGGAAGACTATTCAGCGGGTCGATGCCGATGGCGCGTGTCATCAACTCCCTCCGCAGGAAGAATACACACTCTTCGACGAATCGGTCTATGTTTGCACCCACACGCACACTCCCGAGGGCGGGTCAAAGGCCAGCCACGTCATCGTATGGACTGGACAGAGTTCCACCGCGCCCAATGCGGAGGCTGGAAACACCGTGGCCAAGGCTGAAGCGAAGCGAGAAGGCTCGCAGACGCAGATTCGCATGAACTCGCAAGGTCACGAACAGGCAGAGCTCTTCGAGGCGCTTGGTGGTATCCTCGTCACGCGTCGAGGAGCGCGCGAAGGCGCTTCCAAGCAGTTCATGCTCTGTGGTCGCAAGCACCTGGGTCACATTGCATTTGATGAGGTGGACTTCGCGCCGAGCTCACTGTGTTCAGCTTTCGCGTACCTCATCTCGTACCCCGTCACGCTCCAAGAAACAAAACTTTACCTCTGGAAAGGCTCCGCCTGCTCGAGCGAAGAGATTGGTGCCGCCAAACTAGCAGCCATGGACCTTTCCGAAACCGGCGAAATCATAGAAGTCGACCAAGGCGCCGAGTTCGCCAGCTTCCTCAAGATCTTCGGCCCCAGCACTACCAAATCGAGCATCCCCTCCCCCACCCCCTTCTGGCAGTACAAAGCCGCCGCTCCAGAAGCCTTCACCGCCCGCCTCTTCAGCATCCAGCAATCCGACACCCGCGGCGGCATCTTCAGCGCCATGTTCCGGCGGCCTTCCTGGGGCCTGCGCTCGCCTGCCCCTGAACCGGCAATCAAAGCCGAAGCGACCGAGATCAGCCCCTTCACACAGTCCGACCTCGACGCTGAAGGCATTTACCTGCTCGACGCGCACGGCGAATCGTACCTCTTGCCAGGCCCGCTGTTTTTCAGCTTGCAGCCGGAGAACGTTCGCAATACGCTGTTCGCGCAGGCGCTGCTGTTCGCGTCGGATTATGCTGTGCTCGCTGCGGCGAGCCAGGAGAGGCCGGCTGTGCCGCAGGCGAGGGTTGTTTTTGCAGGTTGTCCGGAGGGGTTGGAGGGGTTGTTTAGGGGTTGGGATGGGGAGAGTGGCCTTTGGGGTATGGGAAGTCTAATGGCGGGAAGTGCGGTTGCTAAGGGGAGAGTAGGGGAGGAGGTGAGAGTTGCTGGGGTTGGGGAGTTGGTGAGGGCTGTCTGTCGGTGATGGGATGAGGATTGGGAATTTCGTATTTCATTTTGTTTGTGTCATCATGCCTTTTCGTTCTTGTAACGATACAGTCCGTGGTGGATTTGGCTTCGCTGTAGAGTAAGGTAGCATCCTTGCATCACGCATTGTACATTTCCATTGAGATTTTGAATCCGTCTCCTGCTGAAATGGATGTCTCTTGATCAGGTGAAATGGATGTTTCGTGATCTCTTGACGACGCAAATTTTGCGCTTGTCCCCAAGCAATGGTCGGCTTTCCAGATTATGGACCATGTACCAATGTCTTTGACGACTCGTTTTGCTTCTATATTTGAACTATTCGACGGCTAAGTCGAGTCGAGTTTTCGGTAGGCTAACAGACACTATCCGGCACCCTTCTTGCCTAGCTCGATTTTCGGCGACGCCAACGCTGGGACACGTAAGAAAAGGAATATTCTCCGGCACGCACAGATGGGGAAGCCTCGCAATACGAGCGCAACCCTGAAGACGCTTGGCTTGAGAATGATCCCCGTGTGTTCTTCCGACTACTATCCTTCCAAGGCAGGGCGACCACGGGCATCAACGGTGATGGGTGCATACGTGGACTCGATCCTTGCCCTGCATCCCTTCCTCACATGAAGCTTAGAGCGGACGTCAACCGGTCATGCTTCTTTTGCCACACATCCTGCTCGCCACGGGCTTGTATGCATTGCGAGCAAGCTGCAATTATGTGCAGACGAAACCGTGCGAGGATACGGTCAGCAACCCCGGCATATATTACTCACTGTCAGCCTTCTACCAACCTCATGGCGATGGCGACAACGCTCTTCGGCTGGACGTGATAGAAGAGGGTGCAGACATGACCTGCGACGCAGTTTCGGGCAACTCTACCACGTTTCTGGCTCTCCATTCTCTCGGACATCGTTGGGAAGATGATGACCAGGGGCCTGCAACATGTCGCTCTTGGAGCTCACCCATGGGTAGCCGTGAGGAGAGCTTGGTCTATTCGATCACCGAGAACCTCGGTTTCGTGTCTCCTTTATCGACTTTCGATTTTCGACTGGAGCTCGAATCGAGTGTTTCACCCGGAGCTCATGTGTGCCTGCGAGGCGAATTCACCCCGGCGATGGCGGATAGCACATCGAAGGCTCTGACATGGGTGCCGCGTGCCTTGTTCATCTTCATGCTACTCGTTGGAGTCCTCCGTGGCATCGACGAAAATGACAACTTCCATGTGGATGGTCTCGTAGCCCATGCGAGTGCGGACTTGAGTCTACCCGGCGTCGGAGAGTTCTTGGGTTATCTGCAATTTGTCTTTCTCAGCGGCTCTCTCAGTCTACACTATCCAGGTTTCTTCCAACCTGTCGCCAGCAAGCTCAGCCTCTTCTCTCTCTTTCTCCGGGGACCATTCACTCATGGGGCCGTATACCCGAGCGTCGGAGATGGTATCTACAGCATCAATGGAACCTTCGGAGGCACGACTGGCCTTGAGCACATGCATCAAATCGTCGGTGCCCCGAAGACTTCGGACACCTGGCTGAACATGGTAATTGCCATTTTGATCGTATCTTGCGCAGCAGCCCTCTTCTTGGAGCTGGTATCAGCGTGCATGAGATTTGTCAGAGATCGAGGCACTGCGAGATTTAGTCCCAGCTCTACTGGAATTATCCCAAGACTCCTGGCCCTTCTACGCCTAGTCCTGTCATACTTTACTCTTCCTCTATCAGCTTTGTCTTTTTACCAGTTGAGCGCTGCCGGATATCTCCCTGCGTACAACACAGCCTCCGCGACTCTTTTGATCGTCTCCACCATCCTGGCTTTCGTCTGGCTGTTTCGTCGCATGCCTGCGCAAAGAGCAGGCCTGTTGATCTTCGACACCCCGAAATGGTATCAGCAACAACACGGCCATAGCGTGCAGCCCCGAGACCCCGGAGCCGAGAAGATGTTCGTCACCACGATCGTTGTCATGACATTCGTGCGCGGTGCCGCCATCGGAGGCTTGCAGATATCGGGCCCTGTGCAGCTCTCCATACTCGCAGCTAGCGAGTTGTTCTTCCTGATTTTGATCAGATGGCTCAGGATATATCCAGTGTTGTCCATGGGGACAATCACACCGGCGGTGAGGCTTTTAGCGATACTTCTAATGGCATTCTTTGTGCGTGACGCTTCGTCCTTGTCTGCCAGGAGCGCGATTGGCTATGCGATCATTTTGTTGCATGCTCTAATGGTCATTTTCGGATTGTTCATTCCCGCGATCTATCATCTTGCGAAGATCTGCTTGCGGATGTTCCAGGATCATGTAAGTCCCCCACCTGGTTGGACAAATACTCTGAAAGGCTCTGTCACTAACGTACTGCTCAGCGTCATGACAAAGGATACTCTGCAACAGGTTCTGCCAGCGTGGCTCCAATAGTCCCTCTGAGCATATTCCCGCAGCGAAGTACTCATCGAGACGATCAATCAACGGACACCAGCAGCTCGTCAGGGAATATCCTGAGCCCTTCAAATTCCCAAAACAATTCGCAAGGTACTAGGCCTAAACAACACGAATTCCAGTACTTCCGCCAGCCGCGCCACAGTTCATATCGTAGTTCATATCGAGATACGAAGAGTGCTGGCTCTACTGTTGCACCGCCGCACTCGTCAGGGGCCTCAAGACCTCAGACTCCGTCTCGAACTACCTCATCAGCAGCGTCGGAGAGTGTGGAATTTGTTGGGAGCCCTTCTTCGTCGTCTCGTGGGGAAAGCGTGGATGATGCCTGGAACGACACGCGCAGTGTCCCCCTCGGCCCAAGGTGGAATGATTACACCTATCGCGAAGGTGACGCGTTCTACACTGTTCTGCCGACGCCTGAAGCAGTGCTTCCCTCTCGGGTGGCTACGGCCGGTGCACCACGAAGCCAAAATGGCATGCTTGAGTCACTGAGAAGCATGTTTGGCACCACTTTCCATTCGACAGCAAAGACGCCGGAGTCCAGCGGTTTCTCAGTCTCCAGACCATCTCGCCCCCAGCCTGTCGAGGCGGACGAGACAGGCGTGGGATCACATAGTGACGACGACGCGACACGTTCGCTCGTTTAATAAATTCAATTGAGTTCTGTCGGAAAACTACGGTCGTCAAAAGGTTCAACAGCACTTCAATCGTATAGAAACAGCCCAATGATGGCGTCTGCATGTACATGACTGTATATTGTTCGTCTGTGGTCAACCCGGTGTCAAACGTCATTCTTCTGTAGTACGGACTCCAAAACCCCTACGCGGTGTACCTTCAAGGCAACAAGAATCCATGGCCATGGACCTGTTGCACTCATTCCGAATGAGGATCAAAAGGGAAAGCCACGCCTACAACAACGAGCCAAAGGTTTACAGCTCATGCGAGCTCGCGTGCATCGGCCGGGAATCGAACCCGGGGCTGGCCGATACTGAATGGCAACGGCCAATTTTACCACTAAACCACCAATGCTGGATAGACGCAGAGCATCTCTGCAGCATATATACCACTACAATTTGCAGAGAGCACGAGCATAACCAAGGAAACATTGCGTTTTGGATGGGAACAAGGCATTCCAGTTGCGTTAGAAATAATATTTAATGCCATTATGGTTTCTATCCAGACCATCAGGCGTGCCAGGGTCTAGGTGTGGTGCTACAATCCAGCACCCTATTGTTCCTCCTGACGATCAACCGTTAGCAGACGTGTGCTAAGCACTTGTGTCGTGCTCCTTGTGTCGTGCTTATCGACGCGCTATGAGGTGAGACACTATCGAAGTTTGCCTGGCGGCTGGCTAAGGCTGGACGCGTTCATGTCGATCGGGTCCCAAAAATCCATCAGTGAACAGAATAACGAAGGCTGAGGAAAGCTCACCTGGATAATTCATTTGTGCGGCGTGCAACCACCGCTCTGCAAGAGCGAAGATATCGAACTGTCGTCTCACGCACATATCTGAGAATAATTGGCCGTGCATCAACATCGGACATCTGACCATCTCATGACACTCATCAGCTCTGCATTGCTTCTGTGTAAGTCTGCAGCATGTGCTTGCAGCTAGCCTCCAGATATCTCACTGTCATCCACAGCGTGCCTTGATGCCTTCTTATGAGTCGACAAGCTTATCAAAAGCTAGATGGAACTCCGAAGTGTTGACCAGGCAAGCCCATCAATGAGGTGAAACCGTGTAGGAAACCAGGACGCTTTGGATCCAGGTCGGAGTTTGCCGTGGAGCCGTGTCCACGGCTTTGTCCTCCAGCTCCTCAACTCCGCGTTCCTTCGTGCATAGATACCAGCCGCTTGTACCGCACTTGTGGACGAGTAAGCATCATCAATCCCTGGCAAGACGGTTTGTCGGAGCACATGGTGAGTTCACTGCTTATCGGCTACCTCCAGGCTCTACGCCAGGTTGCACAACCTCGACCATGCATAGCGCACATGCGCCGAGGCAAGGCATCGCAGAAATGCACGACGTGGTGCGACACACAGGCCTTTTATAGCTAACGGCCCTGCACCATTGCAGTACACTGGCTACTAGTAAAGCGTCGCGGTACGCCGTACACGCGATACTTCACAGCTACAGCATAGCACTATAGTACGTGCTTCTCAGCCCGAACGCCACCCCACCCTCAAACACCACCACATATGTCCGTGCTGAGGGTCCGCTCTCAGATGTCCCGGCGATCACTCACCCCCTGCGACTTCACCATTGGTCGGGTCTCATATCAAAACGCCCACTCGGATTATACTCTTCGGCATGCATATGCCGGTCAGCCACATCGCGACTCGGGGAAGCGAGTATATCCAACTTATGCCACGGTAACGAGCTTGATTGGGCATCGACCAATGGTTCAAGTCTGCAGTTCCCCTGGAGCCGTGGCCGACTGGCGGCGCATCACCGCGGTGAGGAGTGCATGAGATGGCCTCTGCTGCAGGAGATCTCGCAGTGACAGCGAGTATATTAGTCTCCGTCTGCGCTGTCTAAGCTGACGCTGAGGTGAGTGTATCCTAGTCATTCGCTTGTTTTTTTCCCCCTCACCCACTACGTGAGCGTTGTTGAGGTCTGGCAATCAAGTAATACTTATTCTGTTGCGCTCCCCGGACTATCTGTGCTGTTCTTGCGTGCGGGAGATATCGTTGAACATCTTCAGCATCAAGCATAGCTTTGCTCTAACAAACAACCAACATTCGTCATGTCGTCTGAGGAGGCTATCCAGCAGCAAGCTGCCGAGCAGCTTAACGTCGAGATCATTCCTGGTACCGAGGTGATGACCGATGTCGGCAACTCTCACTTCGCCAAAGCCGGAGGCAACGGATCTGTGTATGTGATCAAACGATACCGAGCAATTCCAGACGACTAACAAATGACAAAGACTTGTCCCTCACCCAACCTCCAACCCTGACGATCCTCTGAACTGGTCAAGACTGTGGAAGATTACCGTCGCAGCTTCCCAATTGATTTATGTCTGGGTATTGGTCTGCTCGGCTCTCAGTATTGCGCCTATGTTCCCTTTCCTAGGCGCAGAGTTCCATCTCGACCAGCAGCAGCTTTCGCTATTGACCGGGCTCAATGTCATCACTCTTGGTTTCGCCAACATCTTCATCGTTCCGCTGTCGAATATCTTTGGCCGCAGACCAACCAGCATCTTCTTCGGCGTCCTCGTCGTCCTCACCAACATCTGGCAAGCGCTGGCAACCAGCCACCAGAGTCTCCTGGCAGCACGCGCTTGCAATGGTGTTGTTGCCGCGACTAGCGAGACTATCATGGTCCAAGTGATTGCCGACATGTTCTTCTTGCACGAGCGTGGCTTCTGGATGGGTACCTACTTCACCTTGTACTTCAGCGGTGCGTTCCTCGGACCCATCATGGCTGGCAACATTGCAGCTCACCACGGATGGCGTTCGTTCTTCTGGCTCACCGTCGCCTTGGCCGCGTTCAGCACTCTGCTGCTGGTCTTCACCTTCCCGGAGACCAAGTATCACCGCAACCACTCCATCCCCGCAGTAGTCACGGCAGCCGAGAAGAACCAGCCGGATGTCCAAGAGAAACAAGTCGACTCCGAAGCCAACAGCGAACACACCGGCGAGCAAGTCGGCCGTGGCAAGCCCAGCAAAGCACAATTCATGCCTGTCCAGTCCCTCGACAACCGCTGGCTGTCCTTTATCGTTCGCGACCTGACCACGCCCATCATCGTCTTCTTCAACCCCATCATCTTCTGGTCCGCCCTCATGCTCGCCGGCCCCGCCGACCTCCTTCTCCTCTTCAACCTCACCGAGTCCGGCCTCCTCGGCTCGCCCGCCTACGGCTGGTCGCCCGCGGCCGTCGGCTATTCAAACTTCGCCTTCTTCGTCGGCGGCATCGTCGGTGTAGCCACCGCCGGCCCTCTATCCGACTGGGTCGCGCGCCGCGCCACGATCAAGAACAACGGCATCCGCGAAGCAGAAATGCGCCTGCCCGCGCTCCTCCCGTACGTCGCCTTCTTCATCATCAGCCACGTCGTCGGCGCCGTGGGCTACGAGCGCCTGTGGCCATGGCAAGCGATTCTCGTCTGCGGCTTCGGCTTCTCCGGGCTGGCGGTGACGTCCATCCCGACGATCTCGATCGCGTACGCGGTCGACTGCTACAAGCCGATTTCCGGCGAGATCATGATCGTGGGCACGGTGATGAAGAACGTGCTGGGCTTCTGCCTGAGCTACTGGGTGTTCGACCTGCACGCGCGGCGCGGGTGGGTGGATGTCTACATGGTGCAGTTCGCCGTGTCGATGCTGCCTGTCGTGCTGACCGTGCCGCTTTACTACTATGGCAAGAGCTTGAGGAGGTGGACGAAGGACTCGACGCTACACAGGATGGAGGCTTTGATTTGAGGTCGTGGATCTTGACGGGCTTTCCTTTGTTTTGACTGGCGTTAGCACACTTAGTCCGATGTAGAAGGACGTTGAGTAAGATGTGGATAGTCATGGTAATTCTACAGATCTTCTCGGTGGGCACAGGGATTCCACTTGTGGTTTGCACCCCTCACAGTAATGATCCGTTCTCGCACAATGATGTTTTACCGCACGAGAGAGTGACTCGAGGATATCAGGTCCAATGTGCCAATGAGCCAAGCCGCGGCAAGTTTAAACAAAGTATGTCATGGCGTGAACAAGAAAGCGCTTTGAGCGCAATGATGATCGCCTGTTTGGATGCTAAGCATTATGCACATAAATCCCTCTGAAATATGAGGGCTTCGCAGAAAAGAAGAAAGCATTGCCATGACTCGCTTTGCAGGCCCTATATCTATTCATCGTCGCTGTCGGTATCGGTGTCGGTTTCGCTCTCACTCTCTTCGTCCTCGTCCGTGCCAGATTCGTAGTCGCTTTCCTCGTCGTGGGCAGCCCGCCTGGCAGCCCGGCGCTTGGCCTTGGCTTCCGGGTCGCTGGTAGCCTGGCCCTTGAGAGCGGCCATTTGGCCTGCGATGGTGTCTGGAAAGAGTCAGTAATTGTGTTCTTCCAGAGATTGTGGTGGCAAGTGACTCACCCTCATCAGGCTCAGAGATATCATCGTCATCATCGACCTCCTGAGCTTTGCTGGCATCGTCGATGACCAACGTGACGTCCTGCTTGTAGTCGAAGCCGACGTAAGAGTCGCAGACCATGTGCATTGTGAACTTGAACTCGCCAGGCTGGGGAGGGGCCTGGAATTGCATCTTCATGGTGACGACTTCGAACGTAGGCGTGCCGTCCTCCTTGAAAGCGGGCTTGTCGAAGGTGGAGAAGCGGAAGGGCGGCACGGCGATCTTGCCTTGTCTCGAGTCCGCGAGGAAAATGTGCCACTGGGGTGCTCTGTCGCGGGGAAGATAGGGTGCGTATGCGAGGGGGATGTGGTGCTGCTCGACTTCCTTGTTCTGTGCTTTAAGATCGCCCTCCGCGGGATCAGGATCTTCGAGATCGGCTTCGGAGACAGGAGGAATCTTGGAAGTGCCGGGAGGAATGAAGCGTGCCTTAACAGCAAGCTGAACAAGAGATGACGGGATGATGTATTTCTCGCCCTGGACCTTAAAGAAAGCCTTCTCGACTCTGAGGTAAGGGAGTTGACGGGCGACTTGCTCGGCTTGCTTGAGACGGTCGTTGGGGAGTCCGGCAGCTTGGGCGAGGGCTTGACGCTGCTCGGCTGGAAGTGCCATGAACGACTGAACAGTCAGATGCTCCTTTGATGTCGACTCAGTCTTGGTCTCTATCTTCTGAATGATGTCGGGGTTGAAGTGCGGAAGCTGAAGAAGCGGAAGACTGAGCTTGGTGGGTGGGATGGCCTGGGTGAGGGCCTGCGCCATTTGGTAGGTAGACAGCACTGGCTGAGTAAATCCGTATGCCAGGCCGATTGATGCAAGAGCCTCTGTCAGCCTGAGGGCAGTCGGAGCGACCTCATACTTCTCAGCTTCCAATGTGCGGTCCTCGAGGTCGATGCGGCCGAGATAAGCCCAAATCAAAGCCAGAGTCTTGCGACGAGTTGCGTCATCAAGCTCGTTCAGCAGCTTCTTGTCCTTCTCAAGCATGGCCAAATCGAGGTCGCTTGTCGCCTGCAATTTCTTCTCCAGCTTTCCAAGTCCAGTGTCTGCCTTGCCGCCAGGCAAGATCTCCTGGTACTCCATGGCGCTGCTGATAGCGCTAGCGACGTCTCCACCATCCATGCGGTCCTTGTATTCCTTGAACATGTTGCCTGCGCTAGTCACAAGGATGCGCTCTCTAGTCATCTTTTGCATGCCGTACCACCACTTTCCGACCAGCCAGGGCAGACCGATGCCGAGCAGGATTCCGTAGAAGACAAGCACGTACTTTCCGTTACCCTCTGCCACCAAGAACTGCGGCAGCGCAATACCAAAGCTGGTGCTCTGCTTGCCATCAGGGTTGCCATATTGAATGTAGTTGTTCCGAATCTCCTCATCCGTAAGCGATTTGTACGCCTTCACAATCTCCACCCACTCGTCGTTGATAGCCTCGACAGTCAAGTTTTTGCTGGCGTCTGGTTGACGCTTATCGGGATGCATTGTCACCGAAAGCTTGCGGTAACGTGAGTTGATCTGCTTCTCTGTCGCGCTCATACCCACGTCCAGGATGTCGTAGGGGTTCCAGATCTTAGGCGCATGGCGCGCAGTCACGACCATGAGATAGATCATGTACGCCATGACGATCCATCCTGTTGCAGCTGTGATGATGCGCTTAAGCCGCAGCTCTTTGCGCTTTTGCTTTGCGCGCTGTGTGTCGATAATGTCGACATGGTTGGGCGGCGCGGGTGATTCGATCTTGGGTGCTTTGGTTGCAGTGGCGCTATCTGAGGGCGCACGCAGGAGGGTGTATGTCAGAGGAACTGTCACGAGCGATGTGACGGTGAGGACGAAGAAGGGGAAGAATTGCGCATCGTTGTCGTAGTTGTATTCGTTCGACATGGTGGGCGGTTGTCGGTGACGCGGTTTTGCGAAAGGAAGGTCAAGGGTTATTTTGGCAATTTACAGCGAGAAGACCATGGCCAGCACGGGGGAGTGAATGCTGCAAATATCCAAGCGTGGCAGTCGGAGGTAATCGCAGGAGAGTGGTGTTTTGCTGAAACGTGGGCAGGTGCTGAAGCCGGTGCAGCCCCTCGGAGGTGGAAAGTCGCGAATGAACAAGTGTGGTTTGCCCAATCCGGCGAGGGGTCCATTCACTGCACAGCACAGCTGCCCAGCTCTCCTGTCTTTGCGAGCTACGCACACTCGTGGCATGAACAAAGGAAACATCCTAAATGGGACCCACAGATTGATAGATCCTGTATCCATTCATTTGCTAATTTTGTCGACGACCAACGACATTCTCGATCGTCAAGTCTTGTCATCTTCACTCGCACGCGCCCACTGCTCCCTCTACACCACACCTCGGTATTTCCCTGCAACGCAGGCAGCATGTTCCACCCACATCGTTTTGACTATCCTTGTTGGCTTGCGTTGCGCTATATTCACCAAGCGATCAGGAGTGGATTGAAGCTCTCTCAACTTGCAGAGCCGGATTGCCCACGTGTCACACAGCTTGGTATAGCACTAGCATCGCCTCTGGACTAGTAGAGCCCGAGCTGTTGTCAGAGAGCGCTCATGGCGCTCGATATGACAACCCAGAAATCCAAACGCAATAGTTGGTGCTACCATCATCTTCAACCATCGAAGCCCGAGCTTCTACGGTAGAGAGACACTACACTTCTACTAGCTTCTCCGAAGATGATGCACCTTGTGGTAATGCTCTCCCTACTAAATCATTGAAGCAACACTCCACCAGGGAGTCTCATCGCGCTTATATCAGCATCTCCCAGGCGAAAGCGTAAATTGTGGTGCTACCATCCCCTCTAGACTATCGAACACGGTGTGACGCGAGAGAGAGTCACCACACTCACATCAATATCTCGGGAACAAGCTTGAAGAGTGTGGTGTTACCATCGCCTCCAGGCCATCGAAACTGTTCTCATGTGAAAGAGGGCCATCTCGAAGATTAGACTGCAGCATATGGTTCGATCGTCCCCTTCATCCTATTGAAACCAGGTTTTTCCGCGAGAGGGCACATTACGGCTCGACGAGCATCTCAACCATATAATCATATTCGTGGTGCCACCATCACCTCTAGGCTGTTGGAACCCAATCGTGACAGAGAGACAAAGAAAGCCTTCTACGGTTCTACAGGTATCTCAAAGTGTAATTATAAGTAAGGTTCTACTGATCATCTCTTGACAACTAAGAAACAATTCTTGCGAAAGAGAACCTTCTACGGTTTTGTTAAGTATCCCGCCGATGTAATCACAAGTTTCGGTGCCACTGGCATTTCTCAACTACTAAGTATCAAACTTTAACATTGGAGACTGCCTCGCTGTTAGCTTCGCAATATCGTCTATGATTCGAGGTAGCAGGTGAATCCCGGCCGGAATACCGTGCGCAGAATTTTTGGGTCATACGACAGATCCCTTGACTTCATTCCGCACGCAATCCGAAAGGAGTGGTCCTTGCTCGCGACGGACCAGGGTGGACTCCAACTCTGCATCTCGTCTTTCCCTCTGGCCTTACCTTTGCCCCCCCGCCCCGACTCTCATTCATCCTCGAGGTCAGCAACACACACTGCTCACGTCTTCTGGAAAAGCACACGTTCCACAGCAAACAATCGTCTCCCACTTCTGATCCAAACTTTCCAACGGTAGGTAGGCACTACAATTACATCCGTCCCCCAAACCCCTCCTTCTGATGTGATGATTCACATCACGACTCCGGCCCCGTCCGCGCCCAGGCGCGACCCGAAAATCAGCGGTCTATCGCAGTTCCCTCGCCCCGATGCAGCGATCAAGCAAGCGCACCACAAACGAGACGCATGACCAAACAAATCCTACCCTTTCCTTCCCTGTCATCCAATCCCAGATATGCAAAAATTCCCATCCCTTCCCATCCCCAATTCTTCGGCTTCCCAATTGTTTTAGTAATAAACCCACGTAGAAACGACCCCTTCGGTCCCCGGAAACGCCGTGCTAAAAAGAGCAGTTTTTGTGTCTTTCCTTCCTTCCTTCCTTGCTTGCTTGCCTTCATCTCGCAGTTCGACTTTTTCGATAAAAGCTTGCTTTCACTGTTGTCTCGACCGTGCTCTCTCATCCCATCCCATCCCAACTCGTCCATCCAGTAAAAAGAAAAAGAGATGAAAATTGAACAGAGATTCCGAGGCGAGATCTTCCCAGTCGAGTCTCCCCACGCATAATCCCCGGACCTCCAACCGGAGTGCGCCCTTCCTGCCTTCCTTCCTTCCTTCCTTCCTTCCTTCCATCCGCTCAATCCACACTTTATTAGCCACTTCTCTCTCATCAATCTTCGCAAACAGCAAATTCCCATTTCCAGAAAACCCCTCACATAATATCCTTAATACTAATCCGACTGCTCCCGCCTCCTCCACTCCCACTCCCACTACCATTCCCGTTCCCACTCGAAAGCGAAAGCGAACTGCTCGCCGCCGGACTCGCGCTGCCGCCGTGCATCAGCGCAGCAGGCGCCGGAACCAGATGGTGGCCGCCGCCGCCGCTTCCGGGAGCGGCAGCGTGCTGCTGCTGCTGCTGGTGCTGGATGGGCGGGAGGGCGAAACCGCCTTGTTGTTGCTGCGGAGGGCGCGCTTGAGGTTGCGGGTGCGGGTGCGACTGGTGCTGTGACTGGTGCTGGGGTTGAGGCTGCGACTGCGACTGCGACTGCGACTGCGACTGCGACTGCGACTGCGACTGCGACTGCGACTGCGACTGCGATTGCGACTCGTGCAGCAGCTGCGTCAGCACGCGCTGGATCTGGTCCCAGCCGGGCCAGTCGCGCAGTTCTCTCTCCGTGAGCTGGTAGCCCGCGGCGGCGGCGGCGGCGGGGGCGTCAGGGGCGGCGGGCAGATTGGACGACGACGTGATGGGGCTGGCGGACATGGGCTCGGAACCGGTCCAGACCCAGGCGCTCTCGGGCGCGCCCTGCATGTCGCCCGACACGTACGCGAGCATCTCCTCGTCGTTCTCGAGCTGTTGCTTGGAAGCGCCGGCGCGCAGGCGGTCGACGAGCTTGTCGAGGAAGAAGGCGAGGTGGCGGCCGCAGGCGAGGTTGTTGGGGCGGAGGTCGGCGACGGCGGCGGAGACGTGGAGGAGGGTGAGGGCGGCGGCGTACTCGGCGCGGAAGGTGAGGACGAGGATGCAGCGCCAGATGTGGGCGCAGTAGAAGGCGGGCGCCATGGTGCGGACGCGCGCGGCCCAGCTGCTCATGTGGGCTGGGTTGAAGCTGCGCTGGACGTAGAGGGCTGTGTCCTGGGCGACGGAGACGAGGCGGTCGAGGGCGTCGCGGCGCTCGGAGCGGCGGCAGGCGGGGGTGAGGTTGTGGCGGTAGAGGAGGAAGCGGGAGGTTTGGAGGGCGCAGGCGGCGGTTAGGAGGCGGGGGTCAAGGTCCGTGGGGGAGTGGATGCCGAAGGGGTCAGGGTAGGAGGCCATGATGGCTTTGAAGTGTTGATCGTAGGTGTTGAGGGTCGCGGCGGTGATGGTGCGGGATTTGAGGGTTTTCTTGATCGAGGCGGTGATGCGGACGACGGGGATGACGGCGATCATGCCGTTCGGGGTTGCTTGGGAGGAGGGTTGGAGGATGGTGCCGTTGGGTTGGATGTGGTCGTCGTCGACTGGCATTGGTTCGCTGACGTCGCAGTCATCGTCGTTTATGTGGAGCGGCTTTCCCGTCTCGAGCGAGACGACTCTGCATTGTGTGGTTAGCTTGACTTCTGTGACATGCTTTCATCAATCACCCTCACCTGTCCCAAGTGTACAGACTCCACCAAACACGCTTCCGCATCTCGGTCTCGAAAGTTCCATAGGGTCCGTGATCGCTGTGAAGTCCAATATCCTGTGCAATATTCATAGCAGCCGCCAACCAGACTCTCGCCGTAGATCTAACGTTCGTTTCCACAAAGTAAATGCTGAACAGCAGATTCACCCGTACATGGTCCAAGGTCAAGTCGTCGTTGGTAAAATCTATGCTCCTCATGCTGAGCTGTATCAATTTCGAGCCTTCCGCGTCCGGGGCAGTGCTGCTGCCGGGAGGATCCATTAATGTGCCGCACGCCAGTACTGCGAAGAAGACCGCAACCCAGATGAACTCGCAGCCCTCCAGTGTTCCTCTCCGGTAAAGCTCCTCGTATTCCCGTTGGAATGTCGGCCAGTGGATGTGCGGCGCGTATACGTGAACGGATCCGTGGTAATGCGACAATAGTCGATCGGCCAATTGCCTCGGAGGCAGAGGTACGTCATCGCGCGGATATCGTGCGGGAGGTCCATTCTGTCGATAGGGAGGAGGTGGTTTGAAGATGCCGCGGCCGTAATTGCGTAGATTCTGCCTGACACCGTCGAAGTTGCTCATCACGGGCGGCGTTGTCTTCGGTTCTCGGTTGCTGGTTTCGGGGAGATTCAACGAGGGAATGCTCGCAACGCTACCCTCCGTGTCCGCAGAAGATCCTTCGTTGCCGCTCGACTTCATCTGGTTGATTTGGTGTCTCGCAGATGCCAGCTGCTTCTCCAGATCCTGAACTTGCTTGATCGACGACATCCGTCGGTTGGTCTCCTTGGTGAACTGACATTTTACGCTTCTACTCGAGCATTCCGAGCAGCTCGACATGTCGGTCGCGTCGCACTTGACCTTCCTCTCTCTGCAAGCATCGCAACTGGGATCCTTGCGCCGTTGGCGGTACGCGCGCTTCTGTGCCGACAAGACAGCGCTCGCCGCCGCAGAAGGATGTGTCGGAGAAATACCAGGTGTAGGCATAGCGGAGTCGTTCGGCATGTAGTGTTCGTGCATCAGTGGCGGGGGAGCCAGTGCGACGTGTGGGCCTTGAGGCGGAGGGTATGGATAAGGCGGTGGCATCCCGTTTGGCGGATGAGATGCATGTGGCTGACCAGGCGATGTTGCTCGAATCGGAGGGTAAGGCGTGCCGGTAGAGGTGTACCCAATCGGTGTTGATTGCAAGGTGCTTTGCGGTGAATGTTGCGAGGATATCGAGGATTCGTAGGAGACTTGATTGGTACTGCTGGGTGAAGGTGCAGGTGGCACGTGGCGCGCGGCGGGATCCATTCTGGTTGGAGTCGAGAGTCGAGAGCCCGCTCAGTCGCAAAGTGTTGTCGCACGAGAGCTGTCAACACTGAAGTCGATCGAGCGATGCTGCTCGGGCGTGGCGCCGACGTAGAGAGGTCTCACAGGCTGAGCCGGAGAATCGCTTACGAAGGATGCCAGAAAAAGAATGCGGTCGTGAACGGGCGATCCGGGGTGTCTTTAGTCCGCGACGAATCCCTCCAATGGTGAGGATCGACTGAAGGCTCGCGCACGTTTTTTTGACGCGGCAGATGGCTGCAGCGAGGAGATGGTTTCAGGGCAGGCCTGACGCAGCGTATGTACCTCTGGGAGGTACCGAGACCGGAGGTGCCGAATAGCAAATAGCAGCAAGTCCCTAGGCTGGATGCGTCAAGGCGCGCAGGGCACTAATTGCTGCAGAGAGAGGGCGACGGCGAAGGTCGGGTTGCAGGTGAAGTCGACGAATGGCGGCGGGAGGGCGAGATGGTCAAGCTCGACCGGGGATATGGATTGGCTGGGTACCTGGGCGGCAGGAAGGTGGTGTGTGCAGGACGTCAAGGCGGGCGGAGGAAATGGTTCAAGCCACAACAGGGCGCGGGCTACGGCAAGGACACCTGCCGCATGCGCGCAAGATCCGCAGGCAGGTTATAGTGGTCTAGAGTCGAGTCGCCGGGGCAGGTTGGTGCTGCAGGGGTGGTGGCACGCCCGAAAGCCACGGAGGGAGTAGGTTGCTGCCGGGCTCGGCAGCGTCACGACGAAAAGCAATGGCGGGAAGAGGCGTCGAGAGACGTCAGGGAACGAAGGAGTGGAGGGCGAGCTGTGGCCGTGTGGGAGGGAAGGGGAGCGGGCTGCAGAGGCTAGCATCGGCAGGGTCGGGCGTGGTGGTGTTCTCGAAGGTTACGGGTGCGTTGGGCGGCAGGTGGTGACATACTACTAGTACCTAGGGTTCTGAGATACCGAGCCCGGCGCGCAGCATTGAGCAGGCCAGCACTGAAGTAGGCACGCAGCATTGAGCAGGCCAGCACTACAGTAGGCACGCAGCACTGAGCACGCAACAAACAGCAGGACAGCAGGGTGGTGGCGCGGCCTGCGACAGGCGTGGCAGCTGGAGGCACGAGGAAGGGCGCGGGTCGGGTGAGCACGAGGCTCTCGGGCACGAGGCTCTCGGGCACGAGGCTGGCTAGCTAAGGTATCGGGGGCACAGAGGCTTTCAGGCACGAGGCTAGGTAGGGTATCGTGCACATACCTTAGGCTTTCAGGCACGAGGCTAAGGGTATCGGACGCACAGAGGCAGTGAGAGGCTCTGATCAGGCACGCTACCTACTATACTACGACACGCGAAGATCAGCAGGCCGGCGCACTCACTGGCGACGATCCATCCATCCATTCAGCGCAAGGGGCGCGGCACGCGGCTGGCTCGAGGTCATCGTCGTCGTCGTCGTCGTCGTCGTCGTGTGGCCGGTGCAGGAACCGACTGTGGAGATGGCGCAGAGTCTATCTGGGCCTGCTGGGCGCGCGTGCTGCCGGTGACATCCAGGTAGGGCTGGTGCGCCGAGGAGCGAGTGCATTGTGCGATACAAGGAATGCTGCTGTGTGCAGTGCTGTGTGCAGTGCTGCTGTGTGAGCGTATGTATGTATGTATGTATGTATGGCACGCAATCTGACGAGAGCACGGCGAGGCGCGATCAGGTGTTGCAGCAACGCAGGCACAGACTGACAGACACACAAAGGTGCAGTGACAAATGCTGGCGCGTGGGCGGGCATGTTCGCCGGGTGGGTTGGTGGAGGGTGGGTTGGTGAACAGGCGGGTGGAAGTCTGGGTGTCTGGGCTGGCAGCGTGTCGTCGCCAACTGCCGAGCGCCACGCAGGGCCGGGGTCTCTGGCGTGTTTGGCTGCGGGATTGAGAAGGGCTCGGGCGAGGGCTCGGGCGAGGGCTGGACCGCCAAGCCGAGGCTGACATGCCTCGGAAGCTGCGTCAGCACTCAACGTGGCCATCTCTGCGGGCCCCAGTCCGCTCGCAGCGGCTCATCAATCATGCGACGATCGCCTGGGCAGCACGCGAGCAGGCCCATGCGACCCTGGTTTGAGAGATGCACTAGTAAAGATAAACAAGCAAGACAGACGCGCGCACTAGGTGGAAAGAGATGGCACTAGAAAGACATGCTGCACTAGAACGACAAGTGGCCCACGCTTATAGCCGGGCCGGCGAGAACCTTAGGTAGTAGCGTCGTGGTGGGCGGGTAGAGGTCGGGCTATGGGGCTGTCGGGTGGTCGGGTGGTCCGGTGGCAGCCTGGCGTGCCTGGCAAGTGGTGAAGACGGGCGGGCGATGGCAGATGGTGAAGACGGGCGGGCGACACGGCATGGCGGCATGGCGGCATGGCGGCATGGGCGGCTGAGGGCGAGCGCGCGCGCTCTCATCCTTCCTTCCAGAAGCCACCGAAGAAGCCTCCCTCGTGCCGCCCCTCAGGCCCCCTCAGGCCCCCCTTTCGCTGGCGACATTATTCCCACATTATTTATTATTATTATCATCCGCACCCCACGCAGCGACCACGACAACGCCCATGCTCGCGCGAGCCCGCCAGCGCCAGCGCCAGCGCCACCGCCCTTGCTCTGGAGCCTGGAGGGCACACGCAGCAGTAGTGCGACACCCGCTCATCATCGCTCTCCCTCGCTCGCCTCCACCGCCGCTCCCGCACGGCACGCGGCAACCACTCGTGCCACCGCTCGCCAGTCCTGCTGCCGCCGGAGCGCCACCGTCGCCATACGCTCAGCTTGCTTCAGCCTGTCGTGCCTTACTGCCTCAGCCTGCCGTGCCTTGCTGCCTCAGCCTGCCTCTGCCTGCCCCTGCCTGCCCCTGCCTGCCTCTGCCTGCCTCGGCACCTTGGAGCGAGCCGTTCAGCCCTTCTTGAGCTCTGGCGAAAATAGCCCCGACCCTCTCGCACAGCTCCTCTCTGCACCACTAGCTGGCACAGTAGTTCAACGGCCATGATCATTGCTGCATAGCCATCTATCCTCGTACCTCGTAATCCTGATGTCCACCATCTGCCGTGCGTGCGCCGTACGCGCTTCTTCGACCTCCTCACCACGCACGGCGCAGTCCTGCGAGTCGGCTCCCCCTCCAACGCACACTCGAAAGAGCCTTCGAGTCAATGTCATACCGCAGCGAGTATCGCCGGCTGGGCGGTACCACAATAATCCGCCAGAGATCCGCGCGAACGAAGCCGTTTCCGTCCTGATCTTCCCTCCGCGCGTTTGGAGGCGCAGCAAGACAGCCAGCCCGGCCCTCGTCTGCTCGCTTCACTTTACCTGTCGCACCCGTAAATGCCTCACCGCACTTTTGCATCCCAGACCTGTCACCGCGCCAGCGCCACGCCCGCCTGCCCCTCGTGGCGCGCCCGCTGCAGTCATCCGCTTCTTCACTGCCGCCACCGGCCTCTCTCTCCCTCCCCGCTTGGCACGACCCCCCGGCTGCAATCAAAGCCACGTGCGAAAGCGTGGCTCCCTCCCGCCTTGCCCTTCCTTGTCTGCCATACGAAAGCCTGGGTGCCTCACATCCGTATGGATACACCCACAGCGCACTCATCGCGGTACACCACCCTCTTCACTGCCGCCGGGTCATGGCAGGATGACAAGATCGGCAAGTGCTCAAACGCGCAATTTCGCACTTAACCGCGCTTGCCCCCCTCCAGCGCACAGCCCTCGCCGGAAAACGTTGTCGGCCATCGTCGTTTCACCCATCCTGCCGTGCCTGCAGCGCAGTAGGGCTGACCATCTTTCACCCGCCGATCTCTCGCCAACAGACCCAGCTCGGCCCCCGTCTGGAACCTCGGGGTCATGTCCGGCGTCCAAAGTGGCTCCCTTGGTCCGTTCTTGTCCTTCCCGCCCGCTTCGCTCCAGATACGACATCCGTCGAAACATCTCCACCCGTCTGTTGATCGACTTCGCGTCTGCTGCATGGAGGATAGTCGCAGCAGGCCGTTACTGTAATCCGCCTTTCTCTTGCCTGTTGCGCGCATTTGGAAAGGGCTTTTCAATCGGCCCGTCGTCTTTCTTAGCATGCTGATCATCCCACCCAAGCCCTCGTGGCCTTTCTCGCCTAAGCATCGGCGCCCGATCACAGCTTTCTACCTTCCACTACCTCAGACCATCCGAAGCATATAATCTATACCAGTGTCACGGGCACGCTTCTCCCAATCCAGCCTGGCATTCTTCAAGGGGCTCTCTCGGTTGAAGGAAGCCCATCGACTCCGCCTCAGCCGACCGCCCTTCTCACCTCTCACTTTCGCTCTCCCACACGGCACATGCCGACTCGCTTCACTTTCCGAGCGTGCCGTCCGGGCCTGTCTCCCACTTTCTTGCCCTTGCAGCCGCAAGCGCGAAAGTCTCCAGCGACGACGGGCCGAAACGGCAGGAGAAGCAGGGCAAGCCCACGCCCGCGACGTCATGGGCAAGCCACTCCCTCCGGAACATGCCGCCGCCCTTGAAGATCTGTCCGGGCAGAAGCGGTCCGGGTCCCTGCAGCTTGCATTGGGTGCACATGCTCGCGACTTTTGCTTTTTCGTCGCATGAGGTGAGGTGAGGTGACATCGACGTGTCCGATCGGCAGCGCGGCAGAGTTTGAGGTTGCGTGCATGTGGCTTGCAAGGGATGCGTGCGATCCTGTGGGAAAACCTCCGACGGGTCAGTTCCTGAGAACCCAAAAAAGGCTCACGTCGTCAGGGGAGTGTGTTTTTATGTTCATCAATAAATTGTTGGGCAACTTTTTCGTCGTGCACTTCGTCGTCGAGGGCTACACAGGCTTCACCGCGGCTGGACCCTGGTTCGGAGCCCGCCGACAGCCAGATCTGACAGAGATCTTTTGCGATAATTGATCATTGGAAGTGGGTTTCTCGAGTTTGCGAACAGCCCTTATCGTCTGCCTCTCGTGCTTTGGGCGTATAGGAGTCATGCTCTGGATAATGCAAGAGCGATAAAAAACTTGTAGGTGTTGCATTGAGTTTTCTCTTTGTTTGCCAAAGAAAAAAAAAAGAAAAGGAAAAGGAATAAGAAAAACCCAGTTCACGTCTTGTCGATCAACCCTCTGTCCTTACCGGCTATCAACATACAGGATTGCCGATACCAACACTGCTTCATCACGGAATCTGCAAACAATCATTGCAACCGAGAGAACACAAACCTCCCTGGCCTCTCCATACAACATGGCCTCCCCAAACATCGAGGAGGATCTCCTCCCCTTCCTCCCCAAATGTGAACACCACATCCACATCGAAGGTGCCCTCACCCCGGAACTGCTCTTCACGCTCGCCAAAAAGAACAACATCACCCTTCCCACCGACGACAAAGCCTTCACCTCGCCGGCCGCCCTCACGGAACGCTACCGCCACTTCGCCTCCCTCGACGACTTCCTCCACTACTACTACATCGGCATGAGCGTCCTCATCACCGCGGCCGACTTCGAAGCCCTCGCGACCTCCTACTTCTCCCGCGCCGCCCGCGACACCGTCCGCCACGCCGACGTCTTCTTCGACCCGCAAGCCCACCTCTCGCGCGGCGTCGCCTACCCCACCCTCCTCGCCGGCCTCTCCGCCGCGCAGTCGCACGCCCGCGCCACCCTCAACCTCACCTCCGAACTCGTCTGCTGCTTCCTCCGCCACCTCCCCGTCCCCGACTGCCTCGACACCTTCCACCTCCCCGCCCTGCAGCAATCCTTCGCCTCCGGCGCCGTCCGCGCCATCGGCCTCGACTCCTCCGAAGCCCCCTTCCCGCCCCACCTCTTCACAGAACTCTTCACCGCCGCGCGCGCCCTCGGCCTCCACCTCACCGCGCACGCCGGCGAAGAAGCACCCCCGGAATATATCCGCTCAGCCCTCGACGACCTGCACGTCAGCCGCATCGACCACGGACGGCGGCTGCCGGAGGACGCGGCGCTGCTCGCGCGCATCGCGGCGCAAGGGACGCTGCTGACGCTGTGCCCGCTCAGCAACGTGTTCCTGCGCGGCGTGGCGTCCGTCAGCGAGCTGCCGGTGCGGGCGTTCCTGGACGCGGGCGTCAAGTTCAGCATCAACTCGGACGACCCGGCGTATTTCGGCGGCAACTACATTGGCGAGAACTACGGGGCGGTGCAGAGGGCTTTTGACCTGAGTGTGGGGGAGTGGGAGCGGGTTTGTCGCGCGGCGATCGAGGGGAGTTGGTGCTGTGCGGAGAGGAAGGGGGTCATGAGGGGGGAGTTGGAGGGGGTGTTGGGGGCGTGGAGGGAGAAGTATGGGGATGCTTGAGAGGGGGGAAGGGGGTTGTTTGGGTAGGTTTGCTTGGATGAGGGGACGGCGGGGTCGCTTGGATGGGTGTTGCGAAAAGGCCGGTGTTGGGGAATTGGTTGTTTGGGTCGTGGCGTCGGGAGCGATCCAGTTGGCTCCGACCTGGATGGATGAAGGAGTCCGAGGCTGCGCGGGCGCCGGCTGTGGTAGATAGGATCGATCCCCTTGCCGCTGCGTGTTCCTGGCGACGAGTCTGGATCGGGGCATCCTGTCCATCCCAGGTCGACCCTGCATACATTGCGTAACTGCCCCATCGTCCTCTTGGATGAACATTGGTATCCCCAAGGTCTGCCCTCATCCTTCACAGCTCCACGAGGCCGCAGGACATCACGACCACAGAGCTCCGTCACTCGCACCGACCTGTCCCAGGCGGCTTATCATTGACCGACGAGCAGCGGACGCTAGTGGGATGTCGCATGTTGAGCAAACTCGAGTCCCCATTACAATCATTCATTTTTCTTTTCATTTGATCTTCGAGAACGACAGAATGTTGTGCCCAAAGAACGCTTTCACTTGCATCGAGCGCCGCGAGACAGCTGATTGGCCGGCGGGCAGCGGGCGCTCGTGGATTGTCGCAGATCGAGCAAACTCGCGCCTCCATTTTATGGATTTGTTTTAATGTTTTTCTCCGAATGATTGTGGAAAATTACGATGTCGCCAAACATCAGAGCGGTCGAGTTGATGATGCAGGATCTCTCTCTTCTTATTTTTTGATTCCCTTGCCAGGGTGCTTTAATTTTTCATGGACAAAAGCGACGAAATCAAAGCACCCAGGTAACAAGACGCTGACAGAGCGCCTTTCTCAAAAGCGATGTTGCATTTGCGGGGAAAATATCGAAGAGATCAATGAGACTCGGGCGAATAAAAGTTCCTTTGGAGCACCCTGAAGGCATAGTCATGGTTCTGAGATACATGTGGACGGACGTCGGTTCTTGTACATACATACAGAAGCATTGATGGATGGATTGATTGATGGATGGATGGATGGATGGATGGAAGTAGATGCTCAATCTTAAATGCCATCAATGCAACGCCCGTGATCAATATTCCAGACTTGGAGACATAAATTCGAAAGCCGTGATCGATACAACGAGGGTTTTGGAAACCCACGGGCGGCTGGTGAGGTTCGCGGAGGACGCTTTTTGGCGAGGTCTTGTATCGGATCAGGCGTTTCAGGTCTTCCTGGGATCGGCGAGGATGCCTTGTATGGAAGCGTCTACTCCAGCGCGACCATGACTTGGGATACACGCAGGGCTAGATCGATCGCTAGATTGACCAGTCGATCGCGGAAGAATGGGTAACATATTTCCTGTTTCAAGCCGTTCTGCAGTCAGGCATTCCGGATGTTAGACAACCGCAAAATCGGAAAGTGAGGATCAAAGAAGACTCTGTTTGCCATTCCTTTTTGGTATTGCATACGTGCCTCAGGTACAAATCCCTCCGAGAGTGCCGCTGCGCTTCCTTCATACACCATCCTTCCCAGTTGTAAGCAGACTGGACCGAAAACCGCCTCTTGACCGCACGCCTCTTTTCCAAGATGCCGCCCAATAAATCGAAAAACGCCGTGTCCATGTAATGCAAAGGTATCATTCCCACTCTTCTCTTCTCCCTTGCCCAATGCACTTGCTGATGTCTGAAACGATCTCCTCTTCTCCTTACGATCCTCCTCGTTCAGTCCTTTCTCACGGAGCCCTCGCAGTGCCCCTTCTATGCCCGCCTCCTCTTGCATGCGGAATTCGATAGAATCGATAGTAAGGAAATCTGCCGAAACAATGACGATGAGATAGAGGAAATTCGTTCAGGCCGTGTTCGGATGCGATGTCGTTGCTGGGTCTTTCTCGCGCTGACGTTCGGACGTTGAGGGGTATCATCGGTGTTGCAAATCTCTCGGTGCCCGTGCAGATGGGCTGTATGCTTTGGTTGGGAGGCTATCACGGATGCTGGCTGTCGTTGATTCGTCGCCGCGGAGCCATGCCGACCGTCTGTCCGAAACGAAAAATGAAAATCAACGAAGGAAACTAGAGGAGCGAAAGCCTAGCTAGTATCCGGGATATTGCTGGTACTGTGGATAGTGCTGCTGCTGCTGCTGCTGCGACTGCAATTGCGACTGCTGCTCTGGCTGGCCGCTTGATGAAGGTCTGGAACAAAATCGAATCGCTTAGTCCTCTGAAATATCAATCGATGTTGTAGACACCTAGGTCCAAACGGGTAGCGGGGATACGAACCCGCCGCGGAAGCCGTGTGCGCCGCTGCCGCTGCCCAGAGACAAGCCGCTCATGTCGTAGATGTCGGATGTGTATGCCTGCGGGGGAAAGCCGGGCGAGGGCATCGCGCCCCAGGAGCTGGTGCCGTAGCTGAAACCGGTCTGGCTGGCCTGGGAGGAGGGAACTTCGAGGAAAGGAGTGCTGGAGCTGGAGGCAGATGTGGAGACCGAGGGTGTGTAGTGGGGTGTGGAGGGTGCGAATGCCGGACTGAGGTTGCCGGTTGTGGTGTAGTTGAGCATTTCCGGGTTGAAGTTGTACGCGACTTGCGATGGCTGCATGGCGACCGCAGGATCGGGTTGCGTCAGGCGGCTACGATAGTTGAATGCTGCTTGATGGGGGAATTGCATTAAAGTCGCGATTTCCGATGATGCGCTGTCCAGACCTTGTTCAGAACGCATGGCGGTTGTGACGTTCACGATGCTGTCCAGGGCCGGTAGCGCGAGCGCAGAGCAGAACGCAGGACCTAGGTCAGGGAATGCAGGCTCAAGTGTGAGCGCAGTCGCGTAGAAGTGTGCGAGTGTGAGCATCGCCGGTCCCTTTCCGCCTTGCCGTTGTAGGAGGGAAATCGGAACCCAGAAGAGCCATTTGCGCAGAAGATATATTTGTGAGAACTGCTCTTCGGGGGTTTGCGCCGGCGGCGTGCTTTGAAGTCGCTGGATGTATGACAACAGTTGCTCGACCCAGTATGCTTCCATGTCGAGGCCTGCAAGACTGTATTGCAGTCGTTGGAGAGATTGGATGATGCTCTGCATTATTGCTGCTCGGTCGGAGGCGCTGATGCTCGCTCGTCTTCGGTGGGCGCGGAAAGATTCTGCGACGAGGTCTTCCTCGGCGATGAGCTCTTTGAAAAGGGATTCGTGGCTCCAGCTTTGCATGGTATTGAGGACCTGTTATTGTTAGCTAATGTCTGAAGCGGATGAATCCAACCCACTGACCGACTGCACACCCGCTCTCAAAGATGACCAACTGCGCCTGTACCTGTTGTCAGCCGCGTTCTGCTTGAGTAAAGGCACGTATCGTACCAGTCCGTGGCCTGCCACAGCATGAGCAGGGATGCCGCCAGGATCGCGTCGGCGTTGGCTGGCGAAAAGCTTCCGATCGCTTCGTGCAGACCTCGCAGCGCGATAGATCCATGGTGTATCTGGAGATTTCGCGTTTCTGGTGATGATTGTGTCCACGCGAGATGGTTTGCGGAGAAAGAAAGCAAGGCGTTCATTACGTAAGGATACGAGGAAGCGATGCTCAGAAACCTATCCGCCAATTACGTTAGCGGGACGATCCCGATAAGTGAATACGAGGTTGCTTTTACACATCCGCGCGGCGGGTTCAGCCTTACTTTGGCAGCTTGTGTGTCCATAATGTGAGCTCGTTGGAGTTGTTGAGCAGAAGATCGTTAGATATAGACGAGAGGTGGTGTATCAACTGTAGGTCGGTTTTCGAATACTCTTGTGTCGACGGGAGAGGAAACACGTTGAGGTCGCTGTATGGAAAGCTGCCGGTCTGCTGCCAAAGATCTACCCGTCTCTCTGATTCAGGAGTGAAAATGAGCGATGACTGTTCAGGACTTCCACTCTGGCTCTGCATATCCGATCCCATGTTCTCCATGTAATCGCAACGGACCTGGTGTTTAGTACAGTTGCGGCTGAGAAGAAGTCAGCAACGAACTCAAGCGGAGAGGTCAGGTGCGTACTGACCACTGAGGAAAGGTCTCGTCGCAGCGAATGTGTCTGCATGGCCATTAGCTTCCGTACAAATCCTCACTTCACCTGCCAGCAAACACATTGGGATAAGTACCTCCGCTTGCATGTTTTGCAGCCTTTGCGACTTTTTGTGTGGCTTCGCCGGGAGGGTCCAGCGCCCTGGCCAGCCATGTTGTGATGATTCCTGGAGAGTTGATGGGACGACTGTAGTGAAGACGTGCTGTCCAAATGCTGAAATGGCTGCCTAAGGAAATTCTGAAGCCGCCAGTGGTTGGTTATATCAGGATAGAGAGCCTCGGTCGGGATCCGGCGGGTTCCTTTGATCACGGCAGATGTTGATTAATGCTGTATCGCGATATTCTGGAACGTGTGCAGCGAGTGTGTGTTGTTTCGAGCAGGTTCTGGAGTACCATTCGAGTGTGCAGTAGATGCACGAGCAACGAGCGTAATAACAAAAGCAAGAAGCGAATGTGTGATACTTGACCGAGCGATGATCCTCCCCGGGTCGGTGGAGACAAGACGGACGCTATGTAATGAGACCCAGAGGCATACCGCACGCTCGATGTATGTCGAGTGTGCCTGAACGTCGCCTGCAGGTGTGAGGTTCTCGAAATAGACCTGGCAAGCTTCCTCCTAGCGTGTTCGCCGGCGATCGGCTTGAGGGCGATAGGTGCGGTAAGAACCTTGTCGGCCGTTAAGTGGGTGGAGGACGGGTAGGGTCGTGCTCGTATGACAGCGCCCGTGCTCTGGAATGGCACCGTCGCGTCCTGGGGAGCGGCCCTCACCGCACATCGTCTCTTGCACACTCACAGTCAGCAGCCCGCGCCGGCGAGTAATACTCATCAATCTCTGTCAGGAGCCCGCGCACGCCAGCAGCACGGCCGGTATCCGCCGACACGGGTCGCGCGGTGAATAGGCCTCAGCTGGCGTCGGCCACTCGCTCCTAAAGCACCACCGCAGGCGACAACGGCGCAGATGCCCATGCATCCATCCACATGCATTCGTCCACTCACACCCGTCACCAGGCGAAGGAGCGCGCGCGAGGCGAAGGGGGTCTCGCGGCCGTGTCGCCGACGGCATCGCCAGCCCGCCACGCCGTGTGCAAGTGATGCCCTCTTGGGCTGACAGGCCGGGGGAGCAGGAAGCGAGGAGCACCCCTAGCCGCAACCTGATCTGCAGGAACCAGCAGCAGACCCTGCTCGGCAAGTCCTGCTGCCACCACTGCTGGCCCTTGGTCGCTGCTACGGTAGAATGGCAGAATGCGACTGCGGGTGCCCACTACTGTCCACGCCGGATGAGTGGCGTGCTGGCGCCCGCTCAGCCTCACCTCCCCTCCCCTCGCGGACCGCCGTTGTTGTCTGCGGGATCTGAGCGGCAGCATCATCAGTACGTCCGGCCAGCCGTCAGCACGCTGCCGCCCCGTCCGGCGAGTCCGTCGTGCGCGGGCTCAGGGCAGCGACAGTGCGGTTGACCACCTTCCACGCTGCGGCAGCAGATAGTTTCTGAAGCCTGCACGCGGTCATAGCGGTATGGCGTTCGCCAAAGGGTGTGCTAGCTTCCTTAGACCGAGCGATTTGCGGGGGGCGACAGTTATTTTTGGCTCCCCGCGACTCAAGTATTGGCCGTTCAGCTCCAGTGCTCAGCTTTGGGACCGGCTGCCGTGGGAGCATAGGGCAAGCGCATACCGAGACTCGCCGGCCGGCTCCTGTGGGCCAGCCTCGGTATCGTTCTTCCTTCATTGCTCGTCGAAATGCGCGTTGCAAATTCAGTCCTAGGTACGGCATTCCAAACCAGGCATTACCCGCGCTGCCCTTTTTCCAACGGTCGTCAACACTGTCCGGGATCAGGAATCCTGCGTGGCGCTTGGGTCTCCCCTAGCTGCGCTACGGCACCACACTGGCTATCCAATAATACTGGACGCCTGTGCACATTTCTCGAAGCGATCCACGCCACGTGATCCTTGTCGCAATGCACCTCAAAATAAAGCATTTCTTTTCGTCATTCGCCTGCATTCACTGATTGCCATTTACAAGATGCAACCCAGCAGTGGCGGTTTTGTCTCAAAAAACAAACAGCTTGTATCATGGTCCCAGCATGCAATTCCTTCCATGAGTCTGATTAACCGCTTGGCCTCATCAATAATTTGTTTTGCTCCCGGAATGGACAAACGCTGTTCGGGCGTGCCGTGGCGGAATGACGCACTTCCGGCGGATCGCGACAGGGAAGGCTTAGTGCCCGCACCTCGTGGGACCGGCAAGCTTAAACCTAAAATAAAACTGCACTTCAGAACGAACCGCGAGCTTGTGCAAGCGAGCGCCTTGGTGTCTGCTCCGACAACTCTTTGTGCTGATATAACGGTCGACATGCCGCCCCGCACCCTGTGCATAAACGATCTGCCCTTGACAGCCTTTAAGCTCGCTTGGGCAGAGAGCCGTCGAACATGCTACCAAACTAGCCGGGCTCTACTGTTTTTACAGCAACGGCGCCGAGTGTAAAAGATCATCGGGGGGCCTTTCCGATGTGTGCACGGTCAACCAAATTCTAATTTGGGGCTTTGCCTTGATGCTCCAATCCACAACCAGGCTATTGTTACCGATCGCAATGCTCTCTTCGGTGGTGTTGCCATTTGAATGCAGCAGACCCGCAAACATCATTGTCGAGGAATAATGATCGAGTGTGTTGAACCGGGCAATTGATGACGATCTCCCTCATAGCACGCATCGTTGCAGCGAGTTGGAGTCATTCTGGGTGGAGTTTCACTCCTCAGGAGCCGACGTCTCGGCTCATGCACACTGCCAGAAACTCACGCGCTGCAGTATGGTTTTCGAAAAATCCTAATTCTTGGATGGTCCAGAAGGAATGATGGCACACAGACGTGCTGTACCATTGGAGCGATGCTCGCGCAAGCTAACAAGCCTCTCCACAGTAACTACCCAAGTTGAGGTGCTACGGTCTGCTCCAGTGTGTTCCAGCTGGTTCTTACGTGCGAAAGCCAGATCAGCCGCCATGGCCTATGTGGTCTCGGGGAAGCGGTGGAAGCAACTCCCATCGGCGAGTGCGGCCATTGAGTTTGACTCGTCCGTTCGCATGCAAGCCACACAGACGACCCCCACAATCTAGTGCACCACTGCCGTGTTGAAACCTTCGATCTGCGTGCCGGGTTTTCACGCGAATCTCCAGAGCCATTACTGGCCTTCTTCGGCTGGATACGAGTCTGTCGCCGATCGCAAGCCGGCGCTTGAGGCTATGGCGCCAAAAGCCTCACATCACCGCCAAATCAACCCTAAGCTCTCAAAAAGCCAGTCGAGATTCACTTCAACCCATCTTATCAGTTTCACAAATCTTCTCGAACACGAGAAAAAGCATGCCGCCAACCTAAACGCCTCCATGTGATCACATCCGACTTCCGGCCACCCCGTCTTCCAGAAACGAATTTGCCTTTGCCCTTGCGAACACAAAGCCGCGTGTACATCGCAACCTTCAATACCCGATTCGCTTTGAGTTGCACGCAACGGCTAAAGGAAGCCCAAAGTTCTACGCCCGTTCGTCTCGCGTTAGTCCTGATGTTAGTGCTGTCGAAGAAGGATCCGCGTTGCGGCAACGAGAATAGCATCTCAGGCCGCGCTGAACTCTGCTTCGAAAAGGAGCCGATCTGCGCTCCGTGCCTGCTGCTTGGGCTGGACCCGAGAACAGCATTGGGATGCTGATCGCGGGTGATTAGGAGGCCTAGTCACGCGGCAATCTTGCTTCGTCACGAAATGCCGTCTGTGATCTTGGGGCGGTTGGGCTGCAATACTGTCCGAGCGACGATGCCATTGCCACGAACTCACACCCTGCCCAGGGCGGCGCCTCATGGGTAAATGATCGTAGGATTGCGCACATCGTCGCCACAATTAGAAGACTGACACAGCACCGGGTCCCTGACGTTTGGAGTGACTGAACTGCTATTGCTTCATCAGTCTAGGTCGGCTGCGCCTCTCACGCCACTGCCTCTCGGTAATCTGGCGGCAAAGACATGAGTTCAAACGAACGTTTTTCAAAGTACAGCAGCGGGGTCACCACCCTGCTGCATTCGCGTATAGCCCAGGGCATCGAATGTAGACTCGATTCTCTGTAGTTCGCGAAAGAGGCATTTTGGTGGCCTTCAGAAGCTCGACCCTCCAACCGATATTAATTTCGTACGGTTTTCCGTAATGCCCGCTCAGAAAGACCTGCTTTTGATTGTGACTAGGCTACCTAGGCGCAAGCATCGTTGACGGAGCAACCCCGCTGGCGCGGAAAGAAACAGCTCTGGGAATGCCTGAGTACCTCCTCAAGGATTGCTTACCATGTCAGGACTGCCCTGAGCTCTTGTAAAATACTGACATGTATCCGATGATTCGTCCATCGACGCACGCGACCCCAACCTCGCACCACCCTGGAACTGCCACGTCTCTGGCCGGTGCGTTTCAGAAATCTACCTGCTGCCTGCAGACGGCAAGGAATCATTGGAAGTCTTGGGCAAGAAGTGGCCCCACCCGTTTTCGACACCAAGGGAGCAGTCTGGCGCCACCGCCTTCCACAAGGAGAGCCTGCCACCGTCCTCGAGGGTAAAGACCGTCAATACGAAGAAGTATGCACTTCATACGTAAAAAAACCTTTCCAAGTCTGGATCTCATGGTCGCAAGTGTAAATAGGCCTCTACCAAAGAGGAGCCCCAGGTGCATATCCTCCACTGCCTGTCAACGTCCATCACTTTCATTCCTCCCACTCAGCAAACACCATGCGTCTTGCCATGCTTCCCACTAAGACTATGCTTCTCAGCCGTGAAATGCGTGTTCATCACCTGCGTCCTGCCCGTCCTGCTCCCGTGGCTCCGCATGTGATCAACATAACTCTTCAGCATCCTTTTCTCGTCCAGCTTCGCCAACTCGCCCAGCGCAAGCTTCAAATCCCCAATCAGCGCGTCGCACCTTGACCTTGAGAAATCCTCCCTCACAACCACCCGCATCATTTTCAGCTCCCCGCTGTGCGGCGCCATCGTGTACGCCGGCACGACCCAGCCGCGCTCGCGCAGCTGGTGGGCGATGGCGAACTCGTCGAAGCCATGCTTGCGCGCGGGGTCGAGGCGGAAAGCGACGAGCGGGAGGCCGGCGCCGCGGGTTTTGGACATGAGCAGGAAGCCCATGGCCTGCACGGAGGCGGCGAGGTAGTCGGCGGTGCGGGTGAGGTTGAGCATGATGCTGCGGTAGCCGGTTTTGCCGAGCCGGATCAGCTGGTAGTACTGCCCGATGACCTGGCTAGCGCCGCGGGAGAAGTTCAGCGTGAAGGAGGCTTGGTCGGCGCCGAGGTAGTTGATGTTGAAGATCAGCTCTAGAGACAGATTGTCAGCTCGGCGATTGATGGGATTGGTGAGTGGTGAGTGAACGAAGTTCATACCTTTGGGGAGGAACTCGGGATCACGCCATACGACCCAGCCGACACCGGGGTAAACGAGGCCATATTTGTGGCCGGAGACGTTGATGGATATGACCTTCTCGAGGCGGAAGTCCCAGATGAGGTTGGGGTTGACGAAAGGTGCCACGAAGCCACCAGACGCAGCGTCGACATGGATCGGGCAATCAATACCCTTCTTGACTAGCAGGTCATTAATCGCCTTGGTGTCCTCGTACTCGCCGGTGTAAGTGGTGCCAAGAATCGAGCAAATGCCGATGGTGTTCTCGTCGATGAGATTGACGGTCTCTTCAGGGTCGATCACATAGCGGTCGGGAGTGCAGTAGACAAACTTCTCCTCGACGTCAAAGTACCTCGCGGCCTTCTCCCAGCACACCTGCACGGCCGAATTCATGATGATGTTCGGGCGGCTGAAGTCCTTGCCCTCGGCCTTACGCTTGTTGACCCAGCGTTTCTTCATGGCGAGAGTGGCGAGCATGATGGCTTCGGAGGAGCCGATGGTGGACGTGCCCATAGCGTTCGAGTTCTCATCGTGCGAGGGGACATTGAAGAGGCGAGCGATCATGCTGACGCAGCGGTTTTGGATGTCGGCGCTGACGGGGTATTCTTCGTAGTCGATGAAGTTCTTGCTGAAAGCGTCGACCATGAGTTTCTCGGCTTCGTCTTCCATGTAGGTGGTGACGAAGGAGGCGAGGCTGTGTGCTGTCAGTACCAATGAACTATTAGTGAGGCAAGACGCCAAACGACTGACTTCAAAGTAGGTGTTCCATCCAAGGTAAGGTCGTCCTTGATCATCCTGTATGCCACATCGCGAGGCATCTCTTTCTCTGGTATTTCATGTCTCGGAAGGTCCTGAGCGGCGAAGCGAGAGCCGTAGACGTTGGCAGTGAGATCATCTTCGCCAGGGACACCAATGTCAAGGTCTTCGATCTTGGGGAGGTCTTTATCGTGCTCGGACAAGTCGCGGTCAGTCTTGACGCGAGCGAGGTGGACCATGGTTGTGGATAGCAGTTGGTGACAGTACTATTTGTGGTAGGGATTAAGAAGCGAGGAAGTTCTTGGTGTCAGTAGGGAGAATGGAGTGAGGAGGAGGCGAGGAAGAAAGTGAGGTCAGGTGCGGTGAATTGCAGGTGGTGAGTGCTGGAGCTCGCCTGATCAATTGACGAGCTTCCTCACATGCAGGCACGAGCTATGACGGGTGGCTGCTTCCTGTTCAACAGCTAGACGCCACCGCCACGTAACCTGAAGGTATGCACTACACCATCTATTACGCGCCAGCATAAGGCCAGTGAAACAGCAGCGAGTCAACCACACACGAGGCCATTGCAGGCGACGGGTGGCGGGGCTGTGTCGAGGATGTTTCCGGGACAGCGCACGGCATTGACGCCAGCCAGCACTGCATGCGTGTGCGTATGCCTCGTCTTGCGTACAGCTCGAAGTACCTACCTTACCTTGCACAAGCAGGTTTTACTGTACCTGGCTCCTCTGCGGGGCTTTAGCTGCTGCCCACATCCTTCCCACACGAGTCTAGCCCTTGGTGCTGGTCGCCTTGTCGCCATCAAGCAAAAGCTTGTCTTCAAGCATTCTCCACTGCTACGCCCTTGCATCCGCGGCACGCGGCACGCGGCACATAAAATGTCCATTGAGCGGTGAGTCGGCATGGATGGATGCTTTGCCGTCTTCCCTAGCGCGCCGTCATACCGCCGTGCTCACCACCCTGCGGCAGCTGGTAAGAATCCACAATCGCAGGACCCTTGGGCATTATATCTCACTGTATGTTAGGAGGCGTATCAGGCGACGATGCATCAACGCTGCACGACAAGCGAGATGCGCAAAAGTGAGGGGCGGTCACGTGCACGGCCCATCTGCCGCGGCTGTCGCAACCTCGGCTTGACCCAAAGCTGTGCGGAAACGGCTACCCGTAGGCGTGGAGTCTCACACATCATCTTGTTGTGATTGAGCTCGCAAGGCTTCAATATCTCATAAACGATCATGGAGCAGCAAGAAATAGAGCCCTGGCGTGACATTGCCGCCCGCAAAAAGGCCGAGCAGCTTGACCGAATCCCCGAAGCATGGCGTCTCCCAGACTCCACCGATCTCAAGAAAAGCAACATTCTACAGGTCCCTCGCCAGAGCGGTATCCTCTCGGACATTGAGCTTCAGATCACGGAGGAGTATGATGCCACCGAGCTGGTAGATGAATTGGCCAACGGTAATTTGACGAGCGAGGCGGTGGCAACTGCATTCTGTAAACGTGCTGCCATCGCTCAGCAGCTCACCAATTGTCTGACTGAGATCCTCTTTGACGATGCCATTGCTCGTGCGAAAGAGCTCGATGCTCATTTCGACCGAACTGGAAAGCCTTTCGGTCCTCTTCATGGCCTTCCCATCTCGCTCAAGGACACCTTTCAGATCAAGGGGTATGATGCATCGCTCGGTGTGGCAGCCTTGTGCTTCAAACCAAGCACTACCAACTCTGCTCTCGTGGATCATCTACTATCCTTGGGAGCAATCCTGTATTGCAAGACCAACATCCCACAAACCATGATGGCATTGGACAGCCACAACAATATATTCGGCCGTGTTCGGAACCCTGCTCACAAGGACCTTACACCTGGCGGTAGCTCCGGAGGCGAAGGAGCTCTCATCTGTCTTCACGGGAGCCCTCTCGGTATTGGCACTGATGTTGGAGGCAGCATCCGTGTACCGGCATTGTGCAATGGTCTTTACGGCATCAAGCCTTCACATGGCCGTGTACCCTACGCCGGGCAACAAGGCGGCCTCCCTGCCGGAAGCAGCAAGCTCAGCATTGAAGTCACTGCAGGTCCAATCGCTCACAGCGTTCGAGACTGCGAGATGCTGCTGCGTGTTGTCGGTGAAAACCAACCCTGGCTCTTCGACCCCGATGTCATCCCTCAAGCCTGGGATCAGCAGTCATCTGTCCACAACCAACTCACCTCCCCAAGGAGAAAACACCAACACCCACTCCGCATCGGTATCGCCCGCACAGACGGCCACGTAACGCCCCTACCTCCAGTCCAACGCATGCTCGACGAAGTAGCCAAAATTCTCCGCCTGCAACCCTCAACGCACCTCACCTCAATTGAAGTCGTTGAGCTCGACCTCTCCTCCCTCTTGAACAAATGCATCAAAACCTCCAACGGTCTCTTCAGCATAGACGGCACCCATACCTGGTTCGACCTGCTCGAAGCACAATCCGAACCCCTCTCCCCTTGGCTAAAAGACCGCATCCGCCGCCGCGAGCCCAAGACCGCCGCGGAAATCACAAAATTACAAGGCCAGAAACTCGGCCTGCAGACCCGCGCGCTGGACATCTGGCGCGAGAGTGGCGGCTTCTGGGTCGCGGATCCGTCTTCCAGCACGACGCTGTCGTCGAGAAAGCAAGCCGTCGACCGCGAAATCGACGTCTTCATCTGCCCCGCCGCCCCTCACCCGATCCCTCCTACGGACCGCTGGAACGACGTCAACTACACCGCGGCTTTCAATCTCCTCGATCTTCCGGCGGGCATCATTCCCGTGCGGTCGGTGTCAGCGGAAGACCTTGCGTGCGAGATCGGGAGCAGCGAGCCGCTGAACGGGTGGGACAAGATCAATCGCGGACTGTGGGGAGAAGACGAGAGGAAGCTGTACAAGGGGAGCGTGCTGAGCGTGCAGGTTGTTGCGCCGAGGTTGCAGGAGAGGAGGCTGGTGGAGGCTATGGCTGTTATTGATGAGGCCCTGAAGAGGGGAAAGAGGAAGGGGGCGAAGGGGAGTAAGTTGTAGGTGGTCGACCGAGGGGGCTGCGTCCGTGTTGTAGATTGGAAAGTCAGGCTCGAGAATATATGTAAAGCTTCAACAAGTATGCATCATCGTCCAATCTCATGCATGGTCGTAGCCGTGATTATATAAGTGACTAGATTCGTGATCGGATTCGTGATGGCATTCTCAAAAGTCGATCTCAGCGGGGCTTTGCCGCGGGGTCTTGAGATGGAGATTCGCAACGCCAATCGACGACGTTCCGACGCACTACATGATTCACCCACACTTCACTTGTTGGGTAACCTGCGTAGTGTTCCTTGTTGTTCTCCTGTCCATGACGATCTCGAACTACGCCTGGTACCTTTAAGTCCCCGAAAAGCGATCATAAGATCACTCTTCAACAATGCCATCTTTCACCGCCAACGACGGCGTAAACCTCCACTACGCGACCTTTGGCTCACCTTCGAACCCTCCATTGATCCTCGTAATGCCGTCTCCATCCCATCTCTCGTCTCCCGTACCCCAATAGGCTAATCACCCCACCAGCTCCACGGCTTCACAGGCTCAGGCGAAGTCTTCAAGCGCAACACCCCCGCCCTCTCACAACGCCACTTCGTCCTCGTGCCCGACCTTCGCGGCCATGGAGCCTCCGACAAGCCCAAAGCCGGCTACCATGTAGCGAGATTGGCGATGGACCTGAAGAATTTCATCGACCACATGCGGCTCGAGGAGCGAGGCTCCTCGGGCGTGGTGGACGCCATCGGCGCGAGCCTGGGCGCTGCGATTCTTTGGTAATGCAATCACCCGGAACATCCACCCCCACAGTAACAGAACCGCTGACTCAAAACTTGACAACCGCAGGAGCTACGCCGAACTGTTCACGCCCACCATCTTCGCCCACTTGATCTTCGTCGACCAAGCGCCCCTGCAAAACTACCTCTCAGACTGGGGCCCCGCCTTCGGCAACCGCGGCATGAACAATCCCGCCGCCCTCGCCTGCCTCCAAGAAACGCTCGCCGCGGACCCGGCCGCCGCGCACCGCGGGACGATCGCCTCTTGTCTAGGGTACAGATCGCATCCCCTGGAGGGCGACCCGAGGCCGGAGTCGGAAGAGTGGCAAAAGGACGAGGCGTTCTTTCTTGGTGAAGCGCTAAAGGGCGACGCGTGGTGGTATGGGAAGCTGATGGCGGATCACACGGCGAATGACTGGCGGAGTTCGATTGCGGCCAATCTTGGGGCCGAGAGTGGGAGTAAGGTGAAGGTGCTGGTTGTGGCGAGCGAGAGGAGCGGGTGTTTTCCGGCTGAGGGGCCGATGCATGTTGTTGAGCTTGTGAATGGGAGACATGGGGGTGGGAGGGCGAAAGGGGTGGTTGTGGGCTGGGCCGGGCATTGGTGTTATTGGGAGAAGCCGGAGGAGTTTCAGAGGCTAGTGGACGGGTTCTTGGGAGAGTGAAGTCGGGAGTTACTGGGGGATTTGAGCACTAGCGTTGGTCTTCGGCATTCATTCCTGAGTGTTGACAGGTGCAACCACCACGAGATATCAAATCCAGGTGACTGATTGATGCTCTGTGCGGAGGTGGATTCCGGCTTCGAGACGCGTCTGCTTCATCCCTTCACTTTCTTGCTCTGCAACTGATCTTTGTGTTCCTGCACCGTCTGATAATATTTCCGTCGGTGAATGCAATATCTTCTTCATCCCATTGAATACCTCGCATGTGTGGCGTTGCGTCGACTGGGCGGATGGGACCGTTGTGAAACTTCTGACCTGAACCGACCCTCTGTATCTCCCATCCGGTCCTTCTTGGTCGTCCATGTCCGACTGACAAAAGAGTAACCATGCGGGACAAAATGAGAGGTCTTACCCGGAATCGAACCGGGGTTGCCGGAAGACTGGTATGCTCACTCATGAAGAGGAGGTGGTCAGAATCCGAAGTGCTAACCGCTACACTATAAAACCAACGTCGAAATCGTGGAATTTCCGGATCATTGGTTAGGGTGCCGGAGATCAAGCTCAACGATTAGAGTTGGCTCAGCTCTGTCATGGATCTTTGTCTGTCATAGTCTCATTGAACCTGATGAACAGCATCTCTGACTGTTGGATTTTTGCGAGTGAGCTCCGAATGGAGGAGAGGTGCAGTGAAGGTCTCGGCAACCTATCGTCCTTGCGCAGAATTTGATGCCATGAAGGTTCAAAGGAAAAGCATTGGGCGAAGACATGGGCCTTCCTGAAGAAACGACCGAACTTTCAATTTTGCCACGATTTCTAGAAACCATAGTAGTAAGCCATTGTAAATATTTTCCCTCTTTACGTGATTCCGCTCGCAGACATTGTGCATAGAGTGGTCGACGCAAGGCTTGAGAAATTAGGGTTAGGGTTGAATTGAGCTTATCTGCACCCAATCGCGCAACAACCTCCATGAATTCGCTTCTTGTCACTGCATAGGGCATATATACAGGCTGGAAGACGAGTTACAGGGTCTGGAGTTGATAGAAATCTCGTAAATTCCTAACCAATGTAGCGCTACACGTTCTCGTGTTCATCCCCCAACCGAAGGGAGAACTTGGGGTGCGATCACCGCGCCGAGTCCTTCCAAAATCAAGATTGCCCCCGAGAGTATAACAAAACTTGGACACGTAGAGCTGATTGTTTCCCCGAAGAATCAGAATGATGCATGGTACTACCGTCGCCTCTCACCGTGTCTAAAACGATTTCAAACGAGAAAGTCCCCCGTTAGGAAATGTCCCGAATGACTCCGGGTGAGATGTCAAAAACGAGAAGGACAATTGCGTCCATATAAAAACAGCTATAGATCGATCATAGACTTGCGTAATCCCTTATCGACGCTCTCCTAGAATGTAATTTGAGGTGTGGTGCTACCATCAGCGCCATCGTTAAATCATCGCGTTGACCTAAGGAAGTAGGCTATGGAACCACTGCTCGCCAAGCATTCACGTAGAGCATCAGCTCATGATTTACCATAAGATTTATCAATGTGTCTTCACTGCCGAAAAAGTCAGGCCTAACTTTTGCAAAGCTTCGCCCGTTAAGCTTCAAGTATGGCACATTCCAGGTCTCTGTAGACACCAAAAGGACGCAAAAAGTTGGCGAGCACCATGGGACTCGAACCCACAGCCTTCAGTGATTGGCAATAGATGTTAAACCGAAAACTGACGCGCTACCATTGCGCCAAGCACCCAACATTGATATCAGAGATATCTTGTTATAGATTATAATCCTGAATAATTGTTCAGGAATAGGAAATCACCAGTGTAAGGGAACAAAGATACAGCAACATGGCACAACGTTGTGAAGGAACAAACAGCCGTGAACAATCTCCCGAATTCGCGAACAAAGACATTCGGAACCGAACAACTCCAGACTTTAGAGATAAGATGGAAGAGTGATGCCTGAAAAGGGACACCTTTGGCGAATGCCGGATCTCATCCTTCCAAAACCCCGGATAAACACTGACCCGACCCTCATCCGCCACCAGCACGCCTCCATTCCCCTCGCCGAAGACGGCGATCAGCGCTAACAACTCCCACCCTCTAATACTGTACCGACGAATGTAGAAGTCGCATTGCCCCCCTACTTCATCCAATTCCCTCCCCTCCCCCTCCCCAACAAAAATGTCCCCCCAAGGCCCCTACACCCTCCTGACAGTCAACAACGCCCCCGAGCGGGCCACGCGACTCGTAGGCCGGGTGATTGAAACGGTCAAAGAGCAGTACACCATCCGCCATGTTGCGAATGCCGAGAGTAAACAATCCCTCCTATCATCATCCTCACCCCCAGAAGCCATCGTAGTGTTAATTGACGTCCCACCAGGCCCCGAAGCAGCCCCCGCCCTTCTAGAGCAGCACAAGCCAGACATCGTCGTGCGTCCCTTTGATCTCCCTCTCCTCCCCTTTTTTTTTTCCCCAGACATGCCGTCTAACGATTCACGATCCCCTCCAGTTTACAGCCTCCATGTGGACGCCCTCGCAAAGCGCATCCGTAATGTCAGCCGCGCGCGTGGTCAACCCTTCGGTCAAAACGCTGGCGCTGCCGCAAGGGCTGCAAGTCGAGAGGGGACCCGATGCGGTGGTGGAGTTTATCGTTGGGGAGTTGCCGGGGTTGATCGAGGGATGAGCGGTCGTTCTTTCGATCGTGAGAAATACAAGGGAACTCTTTGGACATCATGGATCGTTTGTATAGGTTTCGTTTTCATGTCATGACGCTAAAGTAAGATTGCCAACCGGGTATCTCATCTCCACCATGCAATGCTTCGATCTACTCTCTGGAATCCCAATAAAAGTCCAAACCATCCCTCTCCTCGACCTTCGCGATCGCCTCGCGCAAATCGCTGCCCATGGCATCAGGCCCACTGCCCAGGACCTGAATGTAGCCTCCGCGCTTGTTCGCGCGCTCCATGAAAGACGTCACGACGGCCGGCATAGTCGGGTGATGGCTGCCGAGCAGCTCGACGGAGAACCGATCCTGGTCGATAGCGAGCAGCTCCTGCAGCGTGGCGCGGTTGGAAGTCTCCGAAGAGCGGGAGGAGACCTGCGTCGTCGGTCCTTTCTCTGGATCGCTGTCCTTCACAGCCTGCTTGCTGGGCCTGTTGCAGCAGAAGGGGATGTGAGGTTGGTCCTCGCGAGTGACAAAGATGCTGATGCGGAGGCCGGGGTTCTTCTGGAGCATTTCCTTGAACTCAACGAACTCCCTGTTCAGCCAGAGGAGGTCCTGGGCACGACGGATGACCCAGACAAAGTCGACCGTGGCTTGGGGAACGATCATTTGGCGGAGGGAGGCGATGACGATGGGCATGGTGAAGGTCACGCCGGTGCCGCCGGCGACGGCCAGGACGTTGTCGGTGGTGTGCTTGGGGTAGCCGGGTCCGTAAGGTCCTGTGATGACGACGGGCACGTTGGGTTGACCGGCGAGAGCGGCAAGCTGTGCAGTCTGACCTTTGCGGGCGCGGAGGAGATAGGTGTGGTGTTGGACCTTGCTGGAAAGGTCAGGCATGGAGGCCACCGTGAAAGGGTGAGACTGCCAGATGCTCAGACTGGGAAAGCAAAGGTAGAAATGCTGACCAGGCTCCCAGGCTTCTTGTTCAAAGTCGAAGTCGAGGCGAACGATGACATCGTCACCCTCACCGATGATCTGAACTTCCGACATCGCGCGACGGAATCCAATCCCTTTGGTACCGCCAAAGTGCAGGTAGCAAGTCCTGATGAAACGAGCTCCCTGGTCGAGGAACATCAAGATGAGACTGGCAACCATCCAGCACCAAAGTTTGTCCCAGTGACCCCAACAAGCACCGATGTAGAGGATCGCAGCCACCCAATGGGTGACCTTGAAGAATTCATATCCAGTCAATCGAATGACAGGCTTCAGACTGAAGACGAATAAGAAGCAGACGATCGCAGTAGCGACAACTCCGAAGATTGCGTACATGTTGGTGAAGAAGATCCTGTAGACAGACGCCGTTTGATAGAAGTACGCCTCAACGACGGTCCAGCCGATCGTGTGCAGCATGGCTTGTGCGAAGATGACGCGACCAAGCCATCGGTGCAGGAAGTTGAAGTGCTGGTACGGGATGCCAGTCAATATGGTCAAGAGGTTTTCGCGGGTTGCCAAAAGGACGGTGAAGGGAGTCAAGGCGTATGAGAGAATACCGACGCGGTTGGACCACCATCCAAGACCTGTCCGGGTTTTGGACGTGCTGGGATGATCGTTATGCCATCGTTTCCAGATGATGCCAGTGAATCTGCAGGATTGTCAGAATTGCGGACTGTGAGACGCTGATCGAATATCGACTTACGAGAAAATCAAAAGATATCCCAACATGATCGCCAAAATAGCAACCTGCAATCTCGTCGTCCGACCAAAGAGCCCCCTCAACGGAGTGTCTTTCAACAACCACTTCCTCCTGAGTCTCCCCAGACGATCGCACAATCCGTCAATGATGCCTCCAACCTTCTGCGAGGGTCCACCCATCCGCCACCCGCGAAGGGCAACCCAGAAAACGGCAATCCCAAGCAAAGTCCCCCACATGATGAACGAGTATTTCATCGAGACATCGTGCATTTTGTAAACACCATCAAGGTACTCGCAAGTGTTTTGGTCCTGCTCGCAAGGCAACATTTCGTTTCCGTAACCCCAATGGTACACCATGTAGCCATTCTCAGGCATCTCCATGGAGCTGTGGCGGGGGTTGAGGGTCGCCATATTGGGCCAGCCAATGCGTGTGGTGAGGCAGTCGAAAGGAAGACGTGAAGACTTGCGTGACAAAGAACCGTAGCGTATCCAAGAGAGTGTAACGAAGCCGCCCCGCGGGTGAAGAAGAAGCCCCAAGTAAGAACACCGCCAAGTGCAGTGAGCAAGTTACGGTAACGACCGGCGTCCAGATGCTGTGCAAGACGCATCGCCCAAGCCGGCCGAGGCCAGCTACTTACGCCTTTGCTGCGGGCGTGGGTCGCGCGCGAGACTGAATGAGCAAGTATCCACCGGCTAATGAAAGCCACCGGGCTTGGCGAGCGGGCCGCCCGTACGGGACGAGCCGCGATGCTTAGCCGCCGCGGAGTCCGGGCTTGAAACGGTTCGGCGTCGCATGGCAGCAGCCAGACACGCGAGGCTGATGGGCGAGTGGCATCGCTTGCACAGACATCACTCCGCCTTGACCGTTCGACGTTGATGAACCGCCCCGTCGACCGCCGTTTGGGGCTCGGAACCATGACCCGGCCGACCTTCTCGAAGCGCCGGCGCAATCTCGCCTGCTACTCATTCAATCAATCAATCGATCAATCAATCAACCACTCACTCATCCTCGCTACTCTCTTCCGCGGCATCCTCCCTCTGTCGCTTTTCCAGGATCTCTCGCCAATCACGCGCAAACTCGCGCAGCCCCTCCCCACTCGCACTCGCATCCACAACATCCTTGGGCATCTTGTGCGCGCTGTACTGCGGCGTGCTGAAGCTGTAGGCTTCAGGGTCGCTCTTCCTGACCAGCCGGAACTCGGGTTTCCATATTTCCTCATCAACATCCGACTCGCTGTACGAGCCGTCGTTCTCATTCTCCTCGCGTGTCATGTCTTCCCCATCCTTCTCGTCTCGTGTAGAATCCCCCACTGCCGCGCTTCCGTTTGTCTCTCCGCCCGTCTCTCCGTTCGCATTCCCAAACCGGATCGGAATGCGCACAGTCTCCTCCTCCGGCAGCTCGGCCGGCGGCTCGTCCATCGTCAAAAGCTCCAACCAGCTGAACAGCAGGGGATCCGTCCTCGGCGCCCAGGGATTGACGTCCACCAACCAGACCCTTTCATACGGCGTGGGGACATAGACGTCGAAGACGAAATTCTCATCGGGGAACGTATCCCTCAACCGCACGTCGAAAAACTCCTGGATCTTCGACTGCAGCCGGTCCTGCAGCTGGAACAGAAAGTCGAAGTGGTTGAGGTCGCGCTGCGAGATGGCGACGAGGCGGCGGTTGCGCACGAAGCACCGGAACTCGACCGAGGGGTTCATCTCGAAGGCCTTGCGCAGCACGAGGTGGTAAGGGATCGTGTCGTTCGTGAGCTCCGCTTCGGGCCCCTCGCCGGCCTCCGTGTCGTCGAACGCGTGCTCCAAGTCGTGCGCGACGAAGTCCGAGCTCTTCAGCAGTAGGTACACGTCGTTCGCGGTCCGGCAGTCCATGCTGTTCGCGTTCATCCACGTCGCATCTTTCGGTGCGGACCAGTTTAGTTTGGGCATCACGCGGCCGCCCAGCGTCTCGATGGTGTCCTGCACCGCGGTGTGCACGTCTCTCCACCCGGCTGCGACGTCTTCCTGCTCTTCGTCGGAGTCATGGCCGTTGTCGCGCGCTTCTGTTGATGAAAAAATGCCGCTGTCATCGGACCATTCCGGGTCGTCGGTGGGCTCGTCGTCGTCGGGGAGGATGATGCCGTCGGCGCGGAGGTAGTCGAGGAAGGGCTTTGTCAGAGGTACGAGGCGGGCTTTGGGGGTGACGGTGCGGTATCTGGTTGATCGTCAAGGTCTTGCGACGATATTTATGAGGTTCACATAGGTGCATACTTCGGATGCCATGAGTGATACGAGCAGTTCATGATATGCTTCTTCGTGACCGGCGGGAACGGCAGCGTCGCCACGCTTCCGCCGTCGGCCACAGAGTCTGGCGCTTCATCCTCGAGGATCGCTGGCATGCTTGCTGTGTAATCTGACTGTGAAACAATCTGAGGTCTGAATAGCTCCAACGCCAACCGAGAAAAAAAAATGTCGCGATTCTGACTGTTTGCTCCCCACGGCTTCGCGACTTCTCTGACTTGCCTCGGAGGGGTTGGCAGTCAGACGAGAAAGTTTGCCGGCCGATAAGCTGATAAGCCTTACGAGCCCCACCATGGCACATCACGAGTGCCATCATATCGTGTGTCGATGAGATGAAGCACGAACACTGAGCCTCTTTCGCGAAAACAAACGAAGGCATAACTTAGATCTCCCAGGTCACTTTACAGCAAGAGACCGATAGATAGAAGTGACAGTGGAGGATAGCTCAAACGATCAGAAACGCTTTTGTTCTTCTCTACATCAAAGTCGGGCTGCAGAAACTCTTCTCCACCAGCATCCGACGTGTAATTTACGTCTCCCTGCTCACGGCCCAGCAAAGAAAAACGACCATGGTATCAAACCCCCTCCGAAAACCCGTTCATCATCTCATCGAACCCTCTCATACCAACCCATCCCCAACTTCACTCACAATGCCTTCCCCTACGCAGCCATAACACTCCCCAACGCCGCCCGTCCCTGCTCATCCAGCTTCTCCTGCACGAACTGCCCGACCCGTCCATTGTGCCTCTTATCCGCCTCGCGCAAATACGCGCCGACCCAAGCCTTGACATCCGTGACTTCCGGGAACGGATCCCTCGGCGCCGTCTTGCACGTGTTCAGCGCCGTGAAAGCAGCGCCGAAGCCCAACTCGTCCACGTCGCGGTCCTCGATCGTGTCATCGTGCGCCTGCGGCAGCGGCGGGTTGATCAGAAGCTTGAGCAGGGCCTCGCAGGAGATGGTCCAGCCGCGCTTGGCGTAGCGGTCGACGAAAGCCTGCGAGTCGCCGAGGGTGCGGGCGAGGGCGACGACGGCAGTTTTGCGGTCCGTGGGGCGGGTGAGGCGCTGGGTCTCGGGGAGGATGATGGTTGTGTAGATCGGGGTGAAGACGTTGGCCTGCACGGCGTCGGCGGCGGCGATGAAGGCGTCCGGGCCGAAGCCCTTGTCCTGCAGGGCGGCGGCGAGGTAGTAGAAGCGAACGAAGCGGAGCTTGAAGCCTTCCGTGGGGGAGTTGGAGAGGCGGGTGAACATGAGCTGGAGGATGGGCTGCCAGTAGGCTTCGAGGGCGGGGGCGGGGAAGGTGGCGATTACGGCCTCGATGAGGTCCATTGCGTGGCCTTCGTTGGATTTGGTGCCGACGAGCTTTTGGAAGATCACGAGGATGGCTTCCGTTTGGTTGGCGGCGGCGATTTGCTCGGCGCCCTTCTGGAGCATTGCGATGAGGAGCATCTTCAAAGCTGGGACGTTGCCCTTGGTGTCCCAAGTGGTGGGCGAGAGGACTGGCTCAACCAAGGCTTGGAAACCGCTAGAGAGGGTGGGAGCAGGGTTGGTGGCGACCATAGAAGCGTACAGTTGGAAGACGTAAGGGATGAACTCGTCCACGGCGTTTTGCAAGACTTCCATGAATGGTGTGAAGAGGCTTGACTCGATCTTCTCGGGTTGGGCAGGACCAGCATACCGGATCAGCGCACCAAGAGATTCGAAGTGGTAGTAGCAGAACCCAGGATTTGAAGGGTTGTGGCGAATGACTTTTGTGATGTTGACAAGGTTGGTGATGACCAGGTCGGCAATGGGGAGAACGCCATCGCGGATGACTATCAGCACACGCATAACGCACTTCATCAGGAATTCGTTCTCCTGAACCTTCTCCGGTTTGGTGTCCTTGGTAATGAGAGCGAAAAGGTGCTGCAACAGATCCTTGGCCAGCGGGACGATGCTTTCTCTTGGAATGATCGGCTGCTTCGCCTCGTTCGTCAGATAAAGAGCGCGGTCGACAGCGATCGCAGCGTATGTGTAGACAACGTAATTGTCAGAGTTGAGGTGCTGTACAAGCAAGGGGAAAGCACCCTGCCATTGTTGGGCGGAAAGAATGCTGCGGAAGATGTACAGGTACTTGACAGCATCGACCTTCAAGAGTGTGGGTGCGTCGGCGGTAGTCAAGTCTTCGGCGACGTTGTTTTGGAAGAAGTCGATCACGTCGACGTTGGGATTGACGCTCAGCACACCCTTTGCAGCAGTAGCCACACCTTTGGCGGCGATGGATGAGAAAAGGTGGACTGCGGTATCCTTTGCTTTCCAGTTGCCCTTGCGATCCTTTGCGTATTCTCCAAGGAAGTGCTCCACATAGCGTAGTACAACAGTTGTGACCTCCTTCTCGAACTGCTCCATGAGCTTCTTGAGGAAGTTGGTGGCTGAACGTCTCCGAGTGTCCTCGTCAGATCCTTCCAAGTCCCGCCTGATGAATTCGATCGGCTCATCCTCGAAAAGCTCGATATCCGACTCGCGGAGAGACAAGTTGGGAATCACAACCTTCTCAGTGACCTGACCAAGAACATCGGCGTTGTTGAAGTTTTGCGCGTGGGTGGAAATGCCTGACACGGTAGTCAAGAACTCAAGCGCTCTCGCAACGACAGTGTCGTACTTGGTCTCGGGGCCAATATTTGTCAACATAGTCCAGGAAGTGTTGACGAACTGCCCCAAGTGCGCACCAAACGCATCCTCATACTTCTTCGTGTACAAAATCAACACCCTGAAGATGTCGGCTCTGATATCCTCGAGTATGCCAGCTTCGTCGTCATCATCTGTTTGAGCGGCCTTGGCGTCGAATGTGAGGTATTTGTGGAGGAGGTTCGCCACGGTAGCGATGTTGTCCTCGAATTGAGGCGGGAGATCCTGCGATGACAGGTCGTAGAGAAGCTTGATGATCAAGTCTAGTGTACCCAGATGCTCTTTCAGAACCGGCGCATTGTTCTCGTTGGCTGTGATGACTTGATCCTCGTTACTCCAGAGCTGCAGGAAAGGATCGCCGAATTTCGAAAGTACGTGGTTGATCTCAGTGTAAAGTTCATCAGAACGGTAGAGCGGCTCCCACTTCTTGAAGACAGAGTGCGCAACCTTAAGCACACCGTTGTTCGTCGCGGCGTTATCCGGTGTCAGTCGTGAGACAAGATCATCAACCAGGGTATCCCATCTCTGATAAAAGTCGCTGTCGGCGATAACACTGATTGCATCACCCAGTTGTGCCTGAAGGGTCGGCGGAACCTTCACCATAAGCCCGATGAGCTCGCTCTTGATTGTTGAAACCTCATTTTGAGGAAGCTTGTGGTTGCCATCCTCGTCCTATCAATTCGTCAATATGGTAAACCCCACCTTCATTCACGTGCGCGCTACCCACCACCCAGTTTCTGCGGACAAAGTTCTTGAAGAAGAGAGCGCTGGCTAATCTCGTCGGCTGAGGAAAGCTGTCTGTGTTGACGATCTGAAGGAGGGCGAGAGAGAAACCGGGGTTGGTTTCCTGCGCCTTGAGTGTTTGCTCAGCTGCGAAAAGTTAGCCATGGCACATATGATGTCGGCGTAGGATTTGGCTCGTACCTTGTCTGCTCTGCTGAGGATCAAGACTGGCCTGCAGCTGTGCCGCAATCGCCTGAAGATCGGCAGCCATCTTGATGTGAGAAGGTAGGAAGGGTATAAATGGAGTGAGGGTGTGCGACGGAGCACTTTTCCAGAAGGCAGAAGGTGGGCGGTAAACACAAAGCTAGGACGCCCGGCAGCTCGGTGGTGAACTGGCCTTCGGTGAGGCTCCGCGTGGGGCCAGTCAGCGGGCGGGCGAGCCGCGCCCTCGCATCATCGGGTCAGGGTCCAGCATGTCGAGTGCTTTCGGTAAGCCATCAATCAACAGGTGACATCCGGCTGGCTGCCCGTACGGCAAATAATACGCCACCCTCTCACTCTCTCACTCGCATGATTCACGCAGCCTACGACACTTCTCTGCATTGTTATCGGCGTTCATTTCTTGCATCAGAATTTTCCTGTACGGGCTTGCCCCTTTCCGCACGTCCACAGCCGCGTCCTTCACTCCTGCGTCCACTTTGACAACCGCCACCTCTCGTCCGCCTGAACGCATAACAGTACCTTCGCTTGTGGCCCACCGGCCAGCTCATGACTTGACATCTGTCGCAAAAAGGGTACGCTGCCAGGAACATAACAAGAAGATGGCAGCCTCGAGCAACTATGCCCGTCTGCGTGAGCAGACCATGGGCTCACAGTTCGACGAGGAAGCCGTCACGGTTAATACCCGCGCCCTGATCGATAAAGTGCTTGCGCGATATTCTGGGGAATGGACGACCCTTCGCGAGCTCATCCAGAACGCCGCAGATGCACAAGCATCACGAGTCACCATTCGCTTCGAAACCAACCCATCCGCCTCAGTACCCTTGCCACAGTCCCAGGACCAATCGGAGCACATTAAACATGTACTTTTACACCACACACTCAAGACTCTCATGGTCAGCAACGATGGTGAAGCATTTGCGGAGACAGACTGGCAAAGGTTAAAGAGAATCGCTGAGGGTAACCCGGACGAGACAAAGATCGGTGCATTTGGTGTGGGCTTCTACTCAGTCTTTGCAGACTGCGAGTCGCCTTTTGTGAGCTCGGGAAATCAAAATATGGCATTTTATTGGAAGAAGGACAGCTTGTTTACCAGGCGAGGGAAGCTACCAGACGACCAGGCGTCTAAGGATACTACGTTTCTGCTTGATTATCGCAGCTCGACCACGCCCATACCCTCACTGCTGAGTCTGTGTCAATTCCTCGCCACTAGCTTGACGTTTGTCGGCTTACAATGTATCGAACTCTACCTGGACGATTACAACATCTTAAAGCTCACAAAGAAGATGGCGCCTGGTGCCAACATCAATCTTCCAAAGGACGTCAATCCTAAGACAAGAGATGGACTTATGAAGATTACCGCTGTGGAATATCAGAACGCACAGATCGATGCCCAATGGATGAACGTGGTCGGTTGGAACAGACAGCTGCCCGTCAATCCCGCCGTAAGTGCGACTCAGTCGCAGGCTGAGTCTAGCGGCGGGTCCTTACGCAGCTGGTTCAGTAAGTTGGCTGGTGGCGTAAATTCTGCAGCATCAGCCACCAAGAAGGCTCAGCGAGAGGAAGAAGCCCTCCAACTGGCCATTGCCGAGGATCTCACAGGCTTCAGCACTGCTACGGTCTTCCTCCGGATCAGCACCGTCAGCGTGCAGACTTTCGTCGGAAAATCGCTCGCGCAGGAACTTGAGCGCGCGACGAAGAAGCCGCCTCCCAAGTTTACGCGCATCGCGATTCTGACGTCGTCATACGATGAGAACTCTGCTTCGCTTTCGACAGTATCTGGTGCAGGATCCAAGAAAGCTGGAGATATCTTCGCTTCGGTACTGCCAACAAAGAATGGCAAGATCTTCATCGGCTTTCCAACCGCGCAAACAACAGGATTGCTAGCACACATCTCAGCGCCCTCGGTCATTCCGACAGTAGAGCGCGAGAGCATCGATTTGAACGCTCGCTACGTTCGCGACTGGAACGTAGAAATGCTTAGAGTTGCGGGCATTGCATGCAGGGTGGCATATACTGGCGAGATGGCTGAGCTTAAGGCCAAGCTGGACCGCGCAGTCAAGACCAATGGGACCAAGGGGCCGACGAAAGAAGATGTGGCATCAGTAATGCCATCTGCTGTCCACGCATTCAGACAGTACACTTATGAGGAGTCGACGCCATCCTCTCGCGTCGGACAATACATTGAGGAAGCCTTCTGGATGTGCAACCAGAAGGCTTCTATCGATATTCTGAGCACCCGAGGTGTCCTACCCAGCCAGCAAGTCCGTGTGGCAACAGAAGATCTGAGCTTCGTCGAAGGCATTCCGGTTGTGCCGGACGAATTGATGGGCAAGGCAATTGACTTCATCACGAAACTGAGAGATTACGGCCTACTCTCCGACATCACAACTGGTGACATCAAGCGAGAGCTTGAAGCGCAAGCTCTGACGGAAAAACAAGTTGTCGAGCTTATCAAATGGGCCTGCAACAAGACAAGTCGGCATGAGATGGATGCATCTGTCATTCAAAGCTTATTCGATGGCACAGTCGCTGGGATCGACGAAGAGCATATTCACACGTCTTCAAGCCCTGTGATACAGCTTGGCGAAATCCGGAGCTTTGTCAATATCACAAAGATTCCTGCTGAGCTGCCCGCGCCTCCACAAACCATGCCTTTTCGCTTGACCAAGGGCTTGACACCCAGTCAACTGTCCTCTATTGGGTGGGATGAGTTGCAGATAGTTCCATGGTTACGCTGGATCATTGAAAGCAACGGCCAAGGTTTCGGCCCAGGTCAATCGTTCGAGTCTACACCTGCTGTTGCAACGCAAGTGCTTCCCGTAATCTCCAAGGCATGGGACGGTCTAAGCCAGGGATCGAAGCAGACTGTCAGCGAGCTCCTGATTCCCAGGACGGTCATCCCGACCAAACTTGGCATGCGCAAACCACCTCAATCTTACTTCGCCAGTGTAAAACTCTTTGACGATCTTCCAACTATCACGGGCTTGCAAGGCGTGAAGGAGAAGTTTCTGGGAACTCTCGGCGTGCGCAAGACTATCGAATTGACTGTGGTCTTCGACCGATTAATGGCACAGTCTAAGCCGGGGGCTGCGCCGGCCGAGGGTAAGTGGAGCCACGTTGACTTGGTGAAATACCTTCTTAGCGTCAAGGACGACATTCCGGACGAGGATATCAAGCGACTGCGCAACACCCCGATCTGCCCGGCCGAACCTATTTCTGGAGATCAAGTTGACAAGGGCAAATTGTACCGCCTCTCGGAGCTGTTCGAGCCAAATGACGATATCCGGCGCCTTGGACTTTCTGTGCTACAGTGGCCTGGACAGTGGAGACCGGCGAGCCCTGAAGGCCGTTTCTTGAGGCTACTCGGCTTGATGCCGTACCCCGATGTGCCCGTCCTTGTTGATATCCTGAACAAAGCACCATCGAACAGTGATCTTCAGAAGACGGCTCTCAGCTACTTCATCATGAACACCTTCCACCATGGATACAACAGATACCCCATGCAACGGATTGACAAGGCCTTCTTGCCTGTGCAGCCATTCCCTGGCGAAAAAGACAACATGATCGCGAAGCCTGTCCAATGTTACGCGAACCCGAAGGCATCGGTGCTCAAGTTTAGGATCCTTCGAGCAGACGTATTGCCTCACCATGCTGTCTTTGGCGTAGCTCTAGACCCACCCATCGATCTTTGTGCCGACCGCCTAATCAAAGCTCCGCCTCTTGACATCGGACAAGCAAAGACGTTGTTCGGCTACTTCGCGGAGCGTCTTAGTGAGATCGGCCCGTCTGGGAACCTCGCGGAGAGACTGGGCAACTCACATATCGTGCCAATAACTGAGCGGAAAGGCGAGAAGACGGGTAACGTCCGCTTTGTGGCGCCACGCACCGTCTTCCTTGGTGACAGCGAGGCGTACGGTGACATCTTCGACTTTGTGGACTTTGGTCTTGAAGCTAACTCCTTCCTGCTTCGCATCGGATCCAAGCACGAGCCCACGGCGAGTGAAATCGCTTACATGCTGATTAGACAACCCGGACGCTTGCTTCAAACCCTGGGTACGGACAAGTATCTGCAACTACTGAGGCGTATTGCAGACAATTCGGCCAGCCTCAAGAAGGACAAGACTCTCTGGCAGCAACTTAAGCGCACACCCTGCTTGCTTGCTGTTAAAGAGGTGGCGAATGCTACACCGAGCGAAAAGAAGGCGCGCGAATCTGACGACGAAGAGCTGACGATTAAGGAATACTCTCTTGTCAACGCCGCGGGCATGGTGATAGTAGACGACTTCCACACGTACCGTCTATTCCAATCCAATCTTCTTGCCGCGCCGCAAGAAGAGATGCTTGAGGACTTGTATGCTGCGCTCGAGACGCCTTTCCTCAGCAAGCTCGTCGAAGACGATCAGCGTATGGGAGCACAGTTGAGAGATCAAGAGTTCGCGGAGAAGCTGCAGAAGTTGATTGTGGAGCGCTGCCGGTTGTTCCTGCATGATCACTCTGCGGACAGCATCCGGCACGATGCCAAATGGCTCGAACAGAACCTCAGCGTCAAGGGTACGGAGTTCCTGCAGGTCACGCGCAGGCTCAAAGGGTATAGGATGCACTTCGTCGAGACGCGTACTGCAGCGTTGCATAGGGAGACGAAGCGGGATGCCATACTCTGGGTCACCGCGCGGTATGATCTGTACCAGGTCAGTCGCGCCGTCATGAGTCTTTTGCTCAAAAGGCCGCGGCAACAAGACTTCTTGGCACTCGAGATTTTGATGCAGAGCGACCTGCGCAGCCTGAAGACTAAAGGCTACAACGTCGACCGCATCCTTCGACAAAAGGCTGCAGAGTCCCGAATCGCTGAGAGCGAGAGGCAGAAGCGAGAGGAGGAGCAAAGGAAGATCGCAGAAGCCAATGTGAAGGCAAATGCTGGACGTGAGCCAGATACTAAGAGCATCACGAACGGAGTGAGTCAGCTTCAGCTCGAGAATACGAAGACGCCCGAGAGACAGCCTAGCATGCCCGGATCGTTCAACGATTCTCCCGAGCAGCAGATTGCTTTACCTCAGTCGCGAGGTAGCAAGAAGCCCGAAAGCCTTTTCACCAATATCTCTCGCCAGCTCGGGTTCAATACTTCTCCGACTTCAGAGCAACCGCCTCCCTATACCCAGAACAAGCCGGGCTCTTCGGGTACTAATACCGGTGCAGTTACGAAGCCGAACTCTGCTGGCCCAAACACTGGAACAGTCACAAGTCCTCAAGCTCTTCAACAGAACCTGCAAGCTGCGATCAAAGCTTCACGCTCATACAACTCAAACTCAGTGTTCTCGAGGCCTGAAACAAACCAGATTCAGGAGGCACCAACGTACTGCGACAACAAGCCAGGTCACGACCTGACCTTCGTCAGAGACCTCGACCAAGGCATGAAGTTCTTCCTTTCCCGACACAGCGCCGACCCCATGGCCTTTTTCAGATCCCACCAAACCGCCATCGCGAACTTCATGGTCCTGCTCAAACAGTGCGCCGCGATCTTCAACCTCCCAGCAAGCACCATCAGCATCTTCGCAGACGAGACCGGCTCGACGATCGCCTTCAACAAGAGCGGGAGCCTCTTCTGCAACCTGCGCTTCTTCGAGCAGCTGCATCTCGCGAACCTGCACGATGGGGAGGGCATGGTCGAGGCCATGTCGTACTGGTGGATCACCCTCTGCCATGAGCTGGCGCACAACCTCGTCGGCGACCACGGCCCGGCGCACTCGTTCTACACCGAGAGCTTCGCGCACAGCTCGTTCCCGAACATGGTCATGTGGGCTACCAGGAGTGGCCCCGCCCCTGCCCAGTAGAATGGGCCGGCTTCGCAAGTGGGTTCTCTCTTTAATATGCCTAGGCCCTCACAACGGGGGAGTACTCGCAGCCTAAGGCGCTCGATGTCCAGACCGAGGCTGCGTGCGCGGGCTGAGAGCTTGTTGCCCCGGAGGGGGCCGCTTTGGAAGGGGAATGGGAAGGGCGTTTTTGAAGGTTGGGAGTAATTGTATTATAGATGCGCCGATAGATGATACCCTGCTCTGTATGAGTCAATTGTGCTGTTCTTGGGATCTACCTAAGAGCATGCTTCTTTGCGATCTATGAGAATGTGATGCAAGAGTCGCCAGGTTTATGTCACAGAGGTATCGATCCTTCTAAATAAGATTGATATATGCACGGTGTCAGGCGATAGACCCACGTCCACAATCGAGGGCTGTGTTGAGTGAAGCTGTGAATATCGCCTGCATGAGGATATATGACTCTTCAGCGGATCGCCAAGTTGCCCGCCCCAGGATTGCTCCGCCTTGGTGACTTGATCGATTGCAGTCATCTCAAAGAAATCATTCATCAGCCTCTTCTCAGAATCTCCATCACGATATGACCGTACCATAGATGAGTGAGACCAATCCCCTCTTAACTGTTATAATGGCAACCGAAACAATTACGCCCAGCGTGTGCGACCCGGCTCATGCGCCACAGCGTAGGTCAAGCACACATGAAGACGACCAACATCAAGGCCTCCGAATCTCCAGTTCACTAACACCGATTCACACGAGCCGTAACAACATCATCACTGACACCCCTCCTCAACTGCAAGAATCAACAACCAACGATGTCCCAGACATCCACGACCAAAGCTCTCGCCTCCCTTTCTCCCGCCTAATGCTAGTCTACGCATGCCTTTCGACCGCATACTTCACCTCAACTCTCGACATAAATGCCGTCGCAACCGCTCTTCCAGCCATCGGTAGCTCGCTCAACGCCGGCACGTCCATAACTTGGGCCGGTACAGCCTACCTCATGGGCCAAGCAGCCTGCCAGCCGCTGTACGGTAGGCTATCGGATGTTTTTGGCCGAAAGCCAGTCTTGATGACATCGCTTGCTTTCATCGTGCTCGGCGGCGTGCTGTGCGGTTTTGCACAGACACCGACGTGGCTGTATATCTGTCGAGCGCTGAGCGGTGTTGGGGGCGGTGGGGTTAGCTCAGTCGTGACGATTGTCGTGAGCGATCTTGTGAGCCTGAGAGACCGAGGGAAGTATCAAGGGTTGCTGAGCACGGCGATCGGACTCGGCTCTTGCACGGGACCTTTCATTGCGGCTGAGATGCTACGGAGGGGAGGCGAGGCCTGGAGGTGGATTTTCTGGATGCCACCGATCCTCGCGAGTGTTTGTCTGGTTTTCATGTGGTTTCTGCTTCCGTTGAAGCCGGTCGTTGGGAGCTGGAGGGAGAAATTAGGCAGAGTTGATTGGATGGGTCTGGTTGTGGTCGTTACGGCGATGGTGTTCTTGTTGGTGAGTATAAACGACCGTGTGAGTGCCTCATTATTGGATTGACTAACGCATATCACCAGCTTCCAATCAACTATGGCGGCTCGAAGTGGCCTTGGAACAGTGCCATGGTCATATCGATGTTAAGCATTGGGGCTGTGAGCTGGTTCCTATTTTTCGTGATCCAGAAACGTCTGGCTTCGATCCCGATGATTCCTCTGCGGCTATTCACCAAGCGATCAACGCTCATTCTGTTCCTCCAAGCACCTGCCTACGACTTTGTCTTCCAGGTTGACTTGTACTTCTTACCGATGTACTTTCAGGACGTCCGTGGATACAGTCCTCTGCAAACAGCTACGTTGCTCTTATCTCTGCTTGTCACACTCAGTGTTGTCGGTGCCATTTCCGGGCCGCTCATGACGAAGCTTGCAAGGTATGGCATTCTAGAAAGTCAGTTTTGAACCAGCTGAAGTGCTGACAATACAAAGATATGGCCCAGTACTGTGGACAGGCTTCGGCTTCTGGCTTCTGGGAGTTGGCCTCAAAGTCAACTTCTCGCGCACCACTCCGATGTGGACGGAAGTGTTGACTCTCATAGTGGAAGGCGCCGGTATTGGTTTTGTTCACCAGCCAGGTAAGTATCTATACTGGTGCTCTAACTATGCCACATGCCTGACGTCAGGACAGCTCTCGTCGCCCTCCAGGCGCTTTGCAAGCCTCAAGATCGCGCCGTGGCTACTTCTGCGAGAAATCTCATGCGTATGCTGGGAGCTGTAACTGGGCTTGCAGTCAGTACGGCTGTGCAATACGCCGTGACAAGTTCTTCACTTCCGGGTGAAAACGTCGTCAATGACTTTGGTCAAGAGGAATCTGTTACCCGGGCCGAAGCGAAGATGAGAGGCATTCGGGCGGTGTTCACAATCATGATTCCATTGATCGCTCTTTGTGGCGTGAGCTGTTTCTTCGTCCCGAATGCTGAGCTGGAAGGTGATGAGAGAAGAGAGGCAACGGGAAGGGACCAGGCAACGCATCGGGAGTGACTCAGATTTTTTGGAATCAGGAGAGACTGGGTTCAAAGCCTTGAACTTTATCGTAAGTAGTGGAGGTACATATACAAAGACTCGAGTGGAGTGCTAGAACAAACCTTATCCCGTCAAACCAAGACATCGCTCGCAGTTGTGTGAACCATAACGCCTCCGCCAATGGGTATATCCTATACATCTAGCAGACCCTTCTCGAGCGATCCACAATCCTGATATACGACCCGTTCGGTCGTTCCTCACACCAAGCCAGTCCGGGCAGCTCTTGATTCCTCTTACCGTTGAATGTGCCGAGTAACCAATCTGTCACGCTAACAACTCTCGTCATCTTGTCCCAGTTGCCTCCTTGTTCGCTGTGCTCGATAGTGTGCTTTGCGATCCGTCCTTGCTCGTCAAACTCGAATATGAAGATTCCACAGAATTCCTCGGCTTCTTCTTCATGAGTTTCTTCGTTCTTGGTGCCAGAAATGAAGTTCTTGATCTTCTCCATCGGATCGCGGGCACGGATGCCGACGGGCCTGTAGATGCCGCCTGTTCCGTCACGGTGCTCGGTCTTTCCGCATGTCTTCCACTTCACAACTAACTTTTCGTCTCTGTTTTCCAATTGGGTTGTGGTTCCGCCGTTGCGGACCATCCGTTCAGAAGTGATGATGAGCTTGACGTTACCGACCAGAGGTAATCTACCCCAAGCTACGGGAGCTGTCCACAGCGCTGCGATATACGCTATCTTTCCGGAGACGGTCGGGAGGTGAGGGTGGGTAGACGGGAAGAGATGTAGGCTGATTCGGGGCGAGAGGATTTCTGACGGCAAAGGTGTCTCTAGCAGGGTTGGAAGTCGCTCCTGTAGTATTCTGACCGCTACAGAGTATCAGCATAGTCGTCTTCACATTCGACCAAGAGCAAACCCACTCTTCCCAAGCTGTAGAGTCCGCTCATCGGGTGGCTTCTTGTCGCCTCCCAAGCCCGTCTCCGGTACGCTCCGTGGCGCACTGCTAGCGAACCAGACCTCGCGATTCAGCTGGTCTAGATCATGAACACGAGCAAAGCAACGGCAGTTTCGCAAGCATGTCGCGGGGTTGTTGCAATCGACGGCGGCAGCTCTGACGGCGCCAGTCGCGGCGGTACCATTGTTGCTGTGGCGGAAGAGGCGTGATGGCAAGAGCGTGCGCATCAGCCCAGGGCGCATCATGGGTAATGAGAAAGCATGGATCCTGTTGGTATCAGACGGATCTTGTCATCGAGGCATGGAAGTGTAATAGAATCATGATGCTGGACGCAGACGACATGGAAGGACGAAGCATGAGGTAAAGTTTGTACCATGACGCAACCCCGCAAATCGGCTGTGAATGCCATCTTGGTCGTTTGCCTGGCTTTCCTCGTCTAGACTCCGCTTCCGCCGTGGTCGTGTCATCAATAGGATGCCAGTAGAAAATACCTTGAGCAACTGGATGCTTTTTTGGAGGGCCAATATTCCATCATCGACGGGGATCGAGGATGCCTGATTGATGTTTGGGGAATCCGAGTCTGCACTCAAGGTGGGAGCGACGTTGCTGTCACGCGTTTGGACGCGGCATGATCGTCGATCAGCTGATTCTCGCTGTCAAAACCGATGTTGTAAAGCTTGCGGTCGTCTGTTTAGCACGCGTGCTATGGTGATGGGAGTCAAATCGACGCAGGATTGATTATCGTGCCGCTAACAACGTCGCACCGCGTGGTCCCTTTCCTATGAGCTAGGCAGCCGTCGATAAACATGGTGCTGCCCGGCCCCTCCAGTTTTCTGGTTGCACCGATAATGCATGAAAGTCACCATTTCGCCGGTTTCCCCGACTTACGCTGATCGATCGAGTGCGGCTAAGTTACGACGCCCGACAACGCACGAGATGCAGATTGGACGCAACCGTTGCGTCTAAGTTTCACACAAGACCGCATCCAACTCTTACAAACCCACGTTCCGCTCTTCAGGCATCAAAACATTCATTCAGCGTATCTTCCACCCTCCGTCAAGGGTTTGAAAGCCGTGCAAATAATCCCCAGCACCCAGCCAACACAGTCTTTGAGGACTGCGCCACGCAAAGTAGCCAACGCAATGGGAGACGATTTCCGCCCCTTCGCCGTGTACAAGACACAAGAGGTCAACTTGAACCTCCAGAACTTGATCAATGCTACTCTTCTGGCTGGTGAGATCGAAATCGCCAGAATCGCTGATATTTCAAGTCTCACACGAATCAACAGAAGACGTCGGCCCGGCGACATGGAAAGCCATCTCCTACTCACCATCTCGACCAACTGAAATCCTGGCCGCCCACAGAGATCAAGATCACGTCCATCAAGGATTCCTCCTTATCGCTGACCGCCAAGATGTGGCCAAAGAAGGTCTCCTCTGCGTGAATCTTGATTACAAAGGCGCCCCCGACGTTGTGCGAGAGAAAGCACATCAGTTTTGCTATGCCCTACCATCTCTGAGTATTGAAAACACTGACTGGCACGATGATGTGCTCGCCAATGCCAGATTGTCCCTCTATCCTCGTGATGCGTTCGCGATTCTTGTGGACCCAAGCGCCACGGCTCGGAGAAATGCAGCCGACATCGTGAATGCTGTCGATGGTGGCCTGCTCGGCAGACATAGAGATACCGGCACTATTTTCGCCGAATGGGAGGGTGTCAATACAAGTGATGTGAGCGCTATGGTACGGCATTTTTCGGAGTCACGAGTGGAGAAGGGCTGGCGTGAGGATCATTTCTTATGCATCAGGGAGTCTGCTGTGGAAGTAAAGAAAGTAGAGATTGTCAGTGCCAGGACGTATGAGTGCCGATGGTACCCATGGGAGAGTGCGGGTGAAGCTTTGGTCTGGCTGGCTGTTGGCTTGATCCAAGAAGAAGAGCTGGATGAGTCTGATAATCTCCTGCAGACATACCTGGCTAAACTGTCTTACGATGACTAGACAATTGGCATAGGCGATAAGCAGATACGAGTAAAGACGGTGTTCAGTTCCAGGTACTTAGCTGTTACCTTGACAAGATGAGTTTTGGCTACATCAGCAAGGTCACATTCACGATACAGACGTGGACATGTCCCGTACGATGCATATCGCGAGCTATTAGCGCGCTCAAATACTTCTGAAAAGATAGTCCAGCCGATGAATGGCGCGATGCATGGCGCCTCCGTTCTACCGCTCCAGCGTCATGTTGAACGCTCCGAAAGTGCCTATCGCTGGCAACTCTAGGCGATACGAGGTCACGAAACGCCTCAATTTCTCGACCCGGCGTAAGCAAGGTCAGTCGGTTCCGATTGGTGCTGCATTACTCGGGACATTTCACCTCGCGTGCGGACACGGCATGAATGTTGTGGCTGCAGTATGTGACGGTTAGCTGACCACGATATCAATGCCAAGGGTCAGCCCTATTGAGAGCTAAATCGGACCCGAGCGCTCTGGCCCCAGACTCGGACCGAGCCAGATCTACACAAGGAACGCCATGTGGGGATGTCTGTCGTGAGCTTGTACAGCACTTCATTCACCCTCACGCACCCTGATGTGCTTTCTCGCCCTCACAGGCGCAACTCGGCATCTACCGAAGGAGCTCATGTGGGTTTCCTTGCCTTGCTTTGCACTACCAACATGCGGGTCCTTCTCCTGTCACACAGCTTTGCGCATCGCAACAAGCTCTTGCACATCTCGACCCGGTGTTGAGCTGCTATGTGACAGCTCACGTGGTACGACAATCGTCGAGAATACGGAATGATCCCGCGACAATTCAGAAGTTTTGGTGGGCGAGTCAAAGGTGCGAATGGATGATATCTAGCTACCAGGTGGCAGATTCATCTTGATAAAGCATTGTGTTTTATTCACTAAACCCGCCATCAGGCCAGCCAAGTCCCTCTTGACGAGCTTGTCCTGTCTTGGCTCTTGCACTCTTAGCTAGCCTTTCCGGTCGAAATTCACCTGGGCCTTTGACAAATTCGATCTAATGCATAAACAAGGTTGTGGAGCCGATGAAGTTCTTCCAAGGCTAGAACTCCAGACGGCACCTCTTGTAAGTAAGAAGCTATTTGTTACTACGGCTTACCAAAAAGATGGAACATGCACGCGGGTGGACTCCGAAGTCCTTGACAGTGATTCAATGTTTCTTGCTCCTCGCGATGCCACAGACGCCTCAAAGCCGCTAGGAACCTATCTATGCGACCTCTCTTGAACGCCGGTACTCGAGTGAGCGATTGATGCTCTAGCATCGGAGGTCATGGTTTGTGATCACGCCATAGCCAGCAGTGCCTGGGATTGAGCATTCAGCTCGCTTCTTGTGCCGTCCTGGGACCCCAGGTTCGTGGCGCCCGCTATTGGCATGCAAGCCATTCATTTTCAGTTTCTCAAGCTTCGAAGGCGAGAGCCCATTCGGCTTCCACGTGGGCAACGCCATGCGGCCTGTGTACGATCTAGAGACCATGTGGGTAGCACCCCAAGGTAAGTGACCATAGCATAAATACCAAGGTAGGTCAGTGCATTGGGCTTAGATCGACAAGGCACTCATTTCAATTGCAGCACAGCCTCCTGGCTCTTCCAAATCGTCACTATCTTCCTCATGATTTTTGCCAACACCGTCTTGCTCGCTTCAGCTGGGCTGGTCTCAGCTTCAACTTTCTCTAGCCCTTCTTCATTTGACTTCTCTGCATTGATCAAACGCAAGGCGTCCTGTCCAACCTACTGGCAGCAAATTTCAAAGGACCTAAACGCAGCGTTCCTGGACAATGGTCAGTGTAACGCCAATGCGAGAGCTGCGGTTCGCTATGCTTTCCACGATGCCGGCCCTTACTCGACCAAGTTCGCTTTTGTAGCACCTGCCGGGGGTGGAGCCGATGGTTCACTTCTTCTCAATCCAGGCGAAATGAGCCGCGGTGAGAACGGTGGGCTCGAGGACTACAACACTTTCATTGGCAACAAACTTGCCACGTACCGACAACAATTCGGGCCCACTGTGGGAGCGGCCGATCTCATCCAGTTCGCATCGAGGTATGTGGAGCCGGGTTCTTTTGCTCTATCGTACGTCAAATTCACGCCTGAACTAGCGTTGCTGTCATCACCTGCCCCGGCGGCCCAAAAGTCAAGACTGTTGTCGGCCGTACCGACTCCAGCGCGGCGGCGCCGGAGAATTCCATGCCGCCAGGCTTCGGCAAAGGATCAGACCACGACAGCCTGCTTCAGCTGTTCCTCGACAAAGGATTCAATGCTGCTGAACTAGCTGCACTGATCGGCGCACACACCACGTCCACCGCCTTCAAGCAACAAGCCAACGGTGTCCCCTTTAACGCCGCGCAAGACAGCACACCAGGCAAATGGGATATCAACTACTACGCGGAAACCTACAACCCTCCTCCTGGCGTCTCTCGCTTCGACTCAGACATCAATCTCGCCAACAAGAGCACCATCGTCGGCAAGCAATTCCAGGGCTTCGTCGGCAACGCCGGCAAGTGGAACAGTGCTTTCGCGAACGCGATGGCGAAGATGAGCGTGCTGGGCATTCCGAGTAGTGCACAAGGCAATTTTGCTGACTGCACGAATTTCTTGCCTGCGGGAACGAAGGCAAAGATGATTAGGTCTGCGCCAATTGCGGATCGCGTATATAGTGAGGCGGCCAAGGATTAAGCCTTGTTTAATGTGGTGTCAGAATGTGATGTAATTTAGGGTACATAGCAAGACTGAGATCTGATCTGTTCAAGCAATCGCTATATGCGGTAATGAATTAAAAGAAGATACATGGTGCGTTCTCGTAGCAACTTCCCGCACTGTCTCCTATCATCTATAATCGCAATATCCTGCTGGCGGCTCTATCCCACGCGATCTTCATAAAGTCGATTCTCTAGAGCCTTTGAAAGAGTGAAGTCTTAAATGTGACGCAGGCCCTGGGGTTCGCAAAGCAGTCGCGTCGAATTGGCCCCGCCACGCGCCTCGAACTTGGTGTCAACGCCACTGCATCGTGGATCCCTTCCACCACGACAACCATATCTCGGAACATGGGTTTGCCTTCAAACACAGTAACACTACCAAGATGAGCATAAGCGACGACGACTTCGGGCTCTCGTCGTCCGATGAACTTGATCTGCAAGCCGTGGCCGATCAAGCCGACAAGGACACTCTGAATGGCGGCCGAAAGCACGCGCGAACAGAATCGGTACAGCACAGTGAGCCACCAAGCAAAGTGTCAAGAACGACAAATATGGCACTCAATGTTGCGACGGAAGTCCTCCAAAGTCGTTTCAAACTCCCAGCCTTTCGCCTCAAGCAAGCGCACGCCGTCGGCCGAGTGCTCAATGGTGGGAGCGCGGTCGTAGTGTTCCCCACCGGAGGCGGCAAATCGCTGTGTTACCAGGTCCCTGGGGTTGCGATCAAGCGACTAGATAAGCTCCAGGGCGTACGGCAAGGTCATGCCGAGGGTGGCATCACACTGGTCGTCTCCCCACTGATTGCATTAATGAAAGACCAAGTGGACGCATTGAAGCGCCTCGGCATCCGTGCAGAAGCCATGGACTCGAGCAAGTCTAAAGAAGAGTATATGTCAACGGTCGAGGATATGCGAGAGGGTATGCTTGATATCCTCTATTGCGCGCCAGAAAGACTCAACAACGAAGGCTTCGTTGCTTCAATGGCAAGCGTCAAGGGTGGTGTCCGGCTTCTCGCCGTCGATGAAGCACACTGCATCTCGGAATGGGGCCACGCATTCCGGCCGGACTATTTGAAGGTCGCACGGTTCGCTAAAGAAATCCAGGCGGAGCGGGTGATTTGCTTGACCGCTACAGCCACGCCGAAAGTCGCAGAAGACGTGTGCAAAGCATTCGACATTTCGCCTGAAGAAGGCGTCTTCCGCACTCCAACATACCGCGACAACCTACACCTGCATGCAACATCGTTTTTGACAAAGGAGGAGTCGTATCCAGAGCTCATCAAATTCTTGAACGAGCACCCAGGGCCGAGCATCGTGTATGTGACTCTCCAGAAACATGCCGAGCAGCTAGCAGACCGGTTGCGGAGGAGTAAACTCTCGAGTCGGCATTTTCATGCTGGCATGGCTCCAGATGAGAAGGTGGCGTGTCAGGATCAGTTCATGGCATCGAAGGATATGATCATTTGCGCGACGATCGCCTTCGGTATGGGCATAGACAAGGCCAACATCCGCAATGTCATCCACTATGACATTCCTCGCAGTCTCGAAGGCTATTCCCAGGAGATTGGTCGCGCGGGCCGGGATGGGAAAGAGAGCCATTGCATGCTGTTCATGTGCGCCGAGGACTTCCACCTTCGAGAGAGTTTCACCCGCGGCGACCTGCCCTCTAGGCAAAGCGTTCGCTCATTGATCCAGAACGTATTCTCCACCATGGTCTCTGGTACAGGTAAAGGCACAAACATAGAACTAAGTCTCCAGCAAGTCAGCAAAGAATGGGACATCAAACAAACTGTAGCGAAAAACATCTTCGCGCAATTGGAGCTTCGGTTTGGCCTTATCAGAGAAACCACACCGAAATACACACAGTATCAGTACAAGGAACTGAAATTACCGACGGACAATTCGCCCGTCGCTGAGGCTATCCGGCAAGGGGCCAGGAAAGCTAAGACTTGGACGTACGTAGATGTCGATTCAATCTCCAAAAAAGCAAGCATCTCCAGGGAGAGTATCGTCAGCAGACTGAATGACTGGAACGAGCGAGGCTTCATACAGCTTGAGACCAAGAACGTGCACCAGATCTACTTGGTGCTCAAACCGCTCCCTTCGAATAGCCAGGATCGTCAAGCTCTTTCAGACAAAGTATACCGAGAATTAGAGATCCGGGAACAGCAAGATCTGGAACGGATGGACCAAGTCACTAATCTCGTCGTTGGCGAGCAATGCTTTGCATTGGCTCTGGCCAAGCATTTCGGTGATGAACTGCCAGACGGCGCGCAAGAGTGTGGGCACTGCACTTGGTGCGAGACGCATCAACTCGTGGAGCTCAAGAAGCCACCACAAGTTCCTTGGGACAGCAAAGCCTTCGCGAAAGTCCTCGCAGCGGTACCTGAGCGTGATGATCCCAGATACTTGGCTCGTATCGCGTTTGGTATCGCAAGCCCGCGTGCGACGCAAGCGAAGTTGACAAAGACTAGCGTATTTGGCTCGATGGAGCACTGCAGTTTTACGGTATGTGATGTCAGAAGATGCACGCTTGGTTGAAGGACCATACTGACACTTCCCACAGACTTTGCTCGATGCATTCACCAAAGTGTGCAATGAAGAGTGATAAAAATGCTTCTCGACTGTGACCAGTGAGCGATGACGATAATGATGATAGGCGAGGAGCTGAACTTTTCTTATCACGAGTCCATCTTAGCTGAAGCAATCCAAGTCCACATTGACAGGCCCCTGACACTCCGAAACCAAGGGTCTATTGGGACCATCGCGCGAGCAACCGACTCCTTTCCAACTACAACCCTGACTGCCCCTCCCCAATCGGAACCCCCAACCCATGCCTCCCATCATACTTCGGGACCCTGGGCTCCTTCCACCCCTTCAAAACCCCCTCCTCATCCTCCAGCTCAAAAACCTCCACCTTCAACGGCCGACAGCACTCCTTCATCCCCCCCCCCCCCCGCCCCCCACCCCCCCCCCCCCCCCAACCAAAACCCCCCCGGCCCGGGACCACCACCCCAAAACCAAACACCCCCCC